>VXBX01003474.1:606682-716789 GCA_013400415.1 Scytalopus superciliaris
TTTTTTTTTTTTTTTCATGCTTCCTCAATGAGATGCCTAGTCACTTATTTTTCATCCTTGGTATTTTTGAAGACTTGGGAGTACATGCAAGAGCTAAAACTACCTAGTTCTGTTTAAAGGTGGTGTTTTAAGTCAGGGAGGGTCAGGACATTGCAAGTGTTAGAACTGGCAGGTGGGGGAAGGAGTACTTTTTGCTGCTCTGTGCATTTGCTACTGTTTTCCCCTTTATTCCTATTCCTGTCTTCCAGTCTCTAGTGTGGCAGTGTGTGAGAACCTCTCTGAAGTACCAAAGCTGTGCAGAGCCTTTGTGATCACTGGCAATATTGTTTTGTTCTGGTGCTGTTTTAATAAGGATGTACTGGGGAATATATATCTAAGTTCCTAACACCTGCCACGGACTCTGTTGTGGAGCTCTCCTAGGAGCCTGAATTATCTACACAGTGTGTGAGGGCTGGAATCCTCTGCTGGTTTTGGCAGATGATATGGGCAAACTGCATTGTGGCCCCTGTGATGGAAGTGTCACTTGGTCCACAGCAGGCTGAGCAACAGATCCTGCTTTCTCAAACAGGAGCAAGAATAAGGGAAATATTTCTAAGATGGAACGGTGGAATGGTCTGGGCTGGCAAGGTGGTGGGAGTCTTGTCTGATCCAAGCAAGCTGCTTCTGTTTCAAAGTGAAGTTCTGCTCTTTCAGCTCTACCTTAGTAGTACTCTTGCTGCCTGTTTTTATGCCTTTGGTATTGCTGATGGAAGTGGTTCAGCCTCTGGTTCTAACCCTGTGTGGGACACCTGTGCGTGTCCTCCTTCCCAGTGATCAGCCACAGCCTGACTCTGGTCTTACCTCTCACCTTCTGCAGTTGTCTTCCTGGCCATTCCACATCTTTCACTTTCAGTAAGCCTTCACAGAGCTCTTCTGTCTCCAGCTGCAAATCCCAAAGGGATTGTAACAGGCTTCCAGGGTGATGCTGAGGGTTTATCCCTTAAATGTTATCTATAATAGTGTGTGTTGTGGTGTCTAAGTTATGCTTTTACTAGTAGTTCTAAACAGGCTTAGCCTTGCTCAGTCAACAGTGTGTGTAAACATTGGATCATTTTTCTAATCCTTTTTAAAGTGCAGATTTCCATGGCAGGACATGCTAGAGGGAAACCTGCAGAGAAGCTCTGTTTTGTGCTTTGCAGTAAGGCTGGGGAGATCAAAGTGGATGTACAGATGTCATTTATACATTTGTAATTCATGAACCTGGTTATGTGAATAAGGNCTGCCATCAGAAATACAAGTAGTACCTTTCTACTGTTCTAGAAGCACTAGAGAGTCTGGGGAGTTATTCCTGGTCTGCACTTGGAACTGCTTAGGTGGGGAGTCAGTGACTGATGTGACTACCAGTTGTGAGGCAGCTGTGGCCATGAATTCTGCAACTGAAGCAGACGGTGTGTTGGAAGAATATCCATTTTTATTTCGAAAGGATTTTACATGGTGACTACAATCGGATCTTGTCAGAAGTCAGGATTCTTGTGGTTTTTTGGTCTGTTTGTTGTTCTGGGTTCTTTTTCCCCCACCAGGGCTTTGCAAGTATTTTGTCATTCTGCTCTTTACAGGTGTGGAGTTGTAGTTTAACTATAAAATACTAATCCTGTTGCTCTTTGCTCATTGAGAGTGCAGGTGTACAAACAGGAAAAGAAAAAACAAAGGGGAAGTTAATATCATCTGATTGCCAAAACAAAGAAGCACTGATTTAGTAGCTAAAATTATGTTCAAGCTGGTAACAGGATGCAGTGAACAATGAAGCTGCATTCTGTAGCTAATTGTGTCCTTTTAGGGCTTGTTTTGCAATTATACTTGACCAATTGAAACTCTTGAGGGGCGTTGAAATGGAATTTAAATGAATCCACTTTTTTTTTTTTTTTTATGTTTCCTCAATGAAGTCCCTAGNAATAAGGATGTACTGGGGAATATATATCTAAGTTCCTAACACCTGCCACGGACTCTGTTGTGGAGCTCTCCTAGGAGCCTGAATTATCTACACAGTGTGTGAGGGCTGGAATCCTCTGCTGGTTTTGGCAGATGATATGGGCAAACTGCATTGTGGCCCCTGTGATGGAAGTGTCACTTGGTCCACAGCAGGCTGAGCAACAGATCCTGCTTTCTCAAACAGGAGCAAGAATAAGGGAAATATTTCTAAGATGGAACGGTGGAATGGTCTGGGCTGGCAAGGTGGTGGGAGTCTTGTCTGATCCAAGCAAGCTGCTTCTGTTTCAAAGTGAAGTTCTGCTCTTTCAGCTCTACCTTAGTAGTACTCTTGCTGCCTGTTTTTATGCCTTTGGTATTGCTGATGGAAGTGGTTCAGCCTCTGGTTCTAACCCTGTGTGGGACACCTGTGCGTGTCCTCCTTCCCAGTGATCAGCCACAGCCTGACTCTGGTCTTACCTCTCACCTTCTGCAGTTGTCTTCCTGGCCATTCCACATCTTTCACTTTCAGTAAGCCTTCACAGAGCTCTTCTGTCTCCAGCTGCAAATCCCAAAGGGATTGTAACAGGCTTCCAGGGTGATGCTGAGGGTTTATCCCTTAAATGTTATCTATAATAGTGTGTGTTGTGGTGTCTAAGTTATGCTTTTACTAGTAGTTCTAAACAGGCTTAGCCTTGCTCAGTCAACAGTGTGTGTAAACATTGGATCATTTTTCTAATCCTTTTTAAAGTGCAGATTTCCATGGCAGGACATGCTAGAGGGAAACCTGCAGAGAAGCTCTGTTTTGTGCTTTGCAGTAAGGCTGGGGAGATCAAAGTGGATGTACAGATGTCATTTATACATTTGTAATTCATGAACCTGGTTATGTGAATAAGGCATGTTATTGCTTAAATGCCTGTATGTGACATATGACTTCAGATTAAAATTTATTTTTTATCTTCCCTGTAGTCTTTACAATTACTGCTGTGGAGAGTTGGAGAATTTTTAGAAGTGCAATAAAACATATATACAATTGGTGCATTAAAAAATGGGCAGAATATCAGAGGACAGACCTCTGGTAGGAATCCATGGAGTAGCTGGTGTTAGATAATACCTATATACCACAGACCAAAGTATGTGTCTGTCATTCTAGCTGTTAGTGGATGATTTCAAATGCAGAGTATTTTTTGAATCTAGAAGCAATACAGCTGCTTTAGACTCAACCCTTACTTGAAAAGTGTTCCATGGCATCTTTGTTCACTACAAATAGCAAAAATTTCTTTGACACTTTATTTGCAAGGTTTTATCCCTTTTGATAGCCAGTCTGCTGAACTGGTGGGCAATTAGTGACTCATCCATGACTAATTTACTAGTCTTGCTGTCTTTACAAATTTGGGCTTTACCTGATGCTCTCCCATGCAAGTGCTGTGTAAATCAACCCTTGCTAAACATGGAGATTTGACAGGAGCAAACTGCAAACAGGATAGCTGCAGGCTCTTTCTAAGTGTGTTTCAGTGGGAACAAACAGAATCTGGCAGTCAGACATTGCACAGGGAGTGTGCAGAAGCACATCTGCGTATCTAATTGGTCTGATTCTTTAATCTACAGATTTTAAGAGATGCTTTCATTAACTGGATGAGACGTGCTTAGCTGCACAACATAGTTTTTCATATGGTTGTTCAGATTAACGTTTTGTAGGAGAAAAAGGCACAGGGAGAGGGCTGGGATGGTTGAAGATCACATGCCTGACGTGTGATGTATTTTTTCACTCCTGCTGCATTAGATGATACAGAGAACTGTGCATGTTCCCAGGGAACTTTGTAGAAAACAAGCTTTTCTCAGTTATGTGCTCAGGTGTATCTGAAGTATAGTAATTACCCAGATGTACAGACAGACAGGGGAATGAGATGCTGGAAAGCAGTGCTGGGAAAGGGCCCTGGGGGTTCTGGTTGGTGACAAGTTGAGTATGAGTCAGCAGTGCCCTGGCAGCCAGGAGGGACATCCCTGTCCTGGGGGGCATCAGGCACAGCATCCCTGGGTGAGGGAGGGGATTGTCCCACTCTGCTCTGCACTGGGGCGGCCTCACCTGCAATATTGGGGCAGTTTGAGCACTGCAGTATCAGAAAGATATGAAGCCATTAGAGAGAGTTCAAAGGAGGGCAAGGGAGATGGTGAAGGGCCTGGAGGGGAAGGGTGTGAGGAGCAGCTGAGGGCACTTGGTGTGTTCAGTTGAAGGAGACTGAGGGGAGACCTCATTGCAGTCACAACTTCATTGGGAGGGGCAGGCACTGATCTCTGCTCTGTGGGGACCAGGGACAGCACCCAGGGAATGGTCTGAAGTTTTATCAGGACAGGTTTAGGTTGGATATCAGGGAAGGCTCTTCCCCAGAGGGTGGTTGGGCACTGCCCAGGCTCCCCAGGGCAGTGGGCACAGCACCAAGGCTGCCAGAGCTGCAGGAGCATTTGGACAACACTCTCAGGAACATAGTGGGTTTCTTGGGGCTGTCTTGTGTAGGGCTGCCAGCTGGACTTTTGTGATCTCTTCCAAGTCAGGATATTCTATGATTCTATGGCATCAATAGGATTTTTGAGAGCGGGAATGTGACTTCCAGACCTGTGTTGCTAAATGACCAACCTTAAAGCTTCAAATCCCACCTCATTTGCTGAAAGGGTTAAAGCATTCCATGCCTTGTGCCTTCATTCCCATTTCCTGCATGTGCTTTAGATCCTACAGACAGGCACATGCCCCGGGTGATCTCTGTGGGGTGAGTGTCCCACCCAGCCCTGGTGGGCACAGGTGCTGTGCCCAGGAGCACTGGGGTGGCATGGCTGTGAACCCTGTGCTTCTGCCTGACTTCACTGCTGCTCTGCAGCTCCTTCTAAACACTTTGCTAATGTGAGGAAATGGTATGTTTCAAAACCCAACAGTCTTTCACTAAATTAAATTGAAGCAAAATCAATAGACATCTGAAGTATTAGAATGAGATTTTATGCAACTGCATATAAAAGTTTAATGGGGATCTATAAAGCCAAGTTATTCATCTACCTATTAAAAAGCCTCGCTCCATGAAGCATTCCCGTGCACACAGGCTCTGGGTTACACGTTTCTGCATTTAAATGCAACAGAACCTACAGGAGGGGCATTTTGTGTTGCTTGTTAACCGTTTACAAATTTTGCTAAATAACAGTTCCTACTGGTGAGTTCTTTCTTATTTTGAAAAAATGTAAAGAAAAAACCCTGAGGTTTTCCTTAATTAACATAGGTGATTCTAATAGCTTTCATTAACTGGATGTATTAGCAATGGAGTGAGTTTGAAATACTAAAAATTGTATTCCCAGTAGCAAAATAGCAAAGATTTGCAGATTGGTTCAGTTGCTGCCAGCGTTTATACCTTGTTTAAAAAAAAAAGATCTGTTTGTATAATGAGTTACTCTGGTCTTGTTGAATTTGATCTTATTGGACTTCCTTTTGTTGACTCTGTGAGAAGTTACCTTGGGGGATATTTGGGGATCCATCTCTACAAGGAGTGAAACAAACTGTCCTTTATTTCAGTGTGACAGATTAGATGGAATCTGTAATAGGGGGTTTCAGTTAATCATCTGAAGTGTGCAGACAAGGAGGAAAACCTGGGATGGGTGGATTGTGTGGGTTAGGCTACCTCAGAATTGTCTTTCCATGCAGTCCTGAAGGGACAAACATGCTCATAGGTGGCCTAGATACTTTTTGCAGAAGCAGGAGGAGAATGGTTTTCTTTTCAACAAAACTTAACTAGGTGTAAATAAAACTGGCAAGTTATTACAGATACCTGGATATTTCATGATTCTTTGTTCTTTTTTAATTGTGTTGTTCATAATTAGAAATATTTTGGTTTTGAAAGCCTCAACGAGTTTCAGTATTTTAGGTGTTGAATAATTCATTCTAAACTTTGTTTACACACTGTTTATGGCCCCAGAGAACCTCAGGCAACTTATTAAAAAGACTGTACCACATTGCTTTATTCAGAATTATCATCTGGTTAATAACAACATTTAGACACAGTAATCTCGGCAAAATCTTAGCTGTGTTTATGTAAAGACTGGTGCTCTGCTGAGCCTCAGCACTGCGTTGTGAGGGCTGCCCAAGTCTAAGTGAGGACTGGGAGCTGTTCTCAGAACCCCGGAGCTCTGCATGCCCACTGCTGAGGCAGGAGTGAGTTTGCTCACAGGTAAGGGGGACAAAACCAGGCAGCTGTGCAGTAGCAGAATAAGCAATTGATCTCGAACAACTTGAAAAAGGAATAAAACTCTTTGTGTGTCCCAGCAGCTCCAGTGTAAGCCCTGCAAATGCACCTGCAGGTTTAGGATTACCCAAATGCTAATACAGCTGTAGTCAGCACTGGGGGGGCCTGTAGGAAGTGTCAGTATTTCTTGCAGTTGGTTTTTGGTATCACTCCTGGAACGCTCCCAGTGCTTCTCTTTTCCTTTTGGTTCTTACCCTAACTTATGAGTGTTTCTGGGTCAGGTGTGAGGAGGGCAAAGAAACCAATGTGGAAGGAAACTGTATTGGAAGGATTTGTCAAAGTCCATGACAATCCTGTGCAGAGTAACTGGAAACAAGGTGAAATTGAACTCCAGTGGGTTCCTGTTGCTGGAATATCTTGCCCATCCAAGTGCCTCCCTCCCAGGGTTGGTGCCCAGCTGAGGGCACACTCCTGCTGGCCTGGCACAGCCTAAAGGCACAGCTACAGGCGTTACTTGGCTCACACTTTCAGCACACTACTTCAAATTGTATTTCTTTTCAGCAAGATGTAGTCAAAGGCAGCATTTATAGCATGGTGGGTAGTCTTTGAGCTGCTCCTGTGGTCCTCGTGGGGTCATAAGGAGTGTGTTGTTTAGCAAGCTGACACGTAAGCTTAGAAGAAACATACTTGAGTGCAAGTTGGGTTTTGAGCCAGAACTGTATTTTTAGAGAAACACAAGTCTTGCCTGTAACAGAGAGTGCAAAAAAAGGTAAAGCTGCCTCTATGGGCTTCAACAGTGTGATGAATTGCAGTAGCCACAGGTGAAAGGATTTTGGTAATCTGAACATCAGGTTATGCCCAGGTTGTTCAGGGGTGGAGGGAATGAAACAGGATTCACTGAATAGCTGTCTTGTCTGAATCAGATGAAAAGTAATTCAGCTGATTTTAGTTTATGTATGTATTCTTTTTTCAGTTTGTGTGGGTTTGACTCAGAGGTCAGAACTTAAAAGAGCCCTGAAGTTGAAAGCAAGGTTTATCACAAGCATTTAGATTTAATGTGTGTTTGTGTAAAAATCCTGGAAGCCAAAGTCTTCAGCCACAGTTCAGTATCTGAGACTTCAGTTGTTTTTCTCACTTCCCCCAGTTTTGAACCCTTGTGATTCAGCTTGAATTTCACCTGTTCTGGGTTTTCATGGAAAATGAAAGGGGACAGAACATGCAGCATCCCACTGCACCACTACAGAGATTCTTTTGAATAAAATGAGGGTATTTATCTGCAGTGGTCTGCTCAGTTTTTCCTGAAAGCCAGTGCTTAGCTTTTCCCTTGGTTTCCTCTTTAACAGAAATAGCTTGAAACCTCTGTATATTTATGATGCTGACACTGAATTACAAAGTCTAACAGACATTGAAATTCGGTATTTTGCATAATTCTGCACAGTCGGTGGTAAAGTTACAGGTTTTGTGAAACAAAGCTTCTTTGGCTGGCATCTGCTCAAAGCATAGTTATGCCAGTGCAACATCTGGGAGAGTGAATCTAACATGTGTCCTGATAGTATCAGCTTCTCCCAGCAAGGCTGTGAAGGATGGTAGTTTGCAAATAGTGTGCTTGCTCACACACTGGTGAAACCCATAGCTATGAAGACAGCTCCATGTCCCAGTTATTTCAGTTACCTTTCTTTCTTCAGTAATAGTTTGAACACTAGATACTAACATTGAACAGTCAAATACTAAAAAAAAATGAGGGGAAATAGCTGTTTCTGTGCTAAAATCTGTCTTTTGTAGACTTAACAGGAACCATCACTTTACTTGTGAAGTGAACTTTGGTCCATAGTTAATAAAAGTACTGGGGGTGAGGGGATCATACACATGCACTGGTGCAGCCCAGATAATACCCACGGAGCCCCAGTCTCCTGGCTCTTGGTGGTTGCATTAAAAACGTTGGGCAGACACTTTTCTTACATATTTCAATTAATAGCCATGGTGTTCCACTAGAGTGGAATGAACTCTTCGTATTTCCAGTGCATTTCTATACTTCCATCTTTTTGGGATTTCAGCTTCATTGGCAGCATGCAGTGAGCTACTTAAAGGAGATCATATATGTTAATTTGTAGGGTTTTTTTGTTGGGTGACTTATGAATTATTATGGAAATATGAAAGCCTACAGAGCCATGATAAAAGCTTAATACAAATTAGAATAAATAGTTTGAAGCATGGCATCTGAAAGGAAGAGGATATGACAACTGTATGAAATCTCAAGCAGGATGGGTTGTTCAGAGAAATGTTCAAAGAATAGCATTATTCTCATATTGACTTGGAAGATACTATGATAAAAGCAAGTGGAGTAAAACTAGCTTATACATTAAATGACAACAGGCCAGTTATTCTAAACCACCAAAGTGTTACAGGCTGGGTTTTTAATGTAGTTTATTCTCAAAGCTGCCCTGGACTGAATAATGAAAACTGCTTTAGAAAATTAATGAAATGGCAAATAGGAGCTTTATGAATAATGTACATGTGGAAGCTGATCTGGTTATGGGAATATATCCCTTATGGACACTCAGTGGGACCTGCTTGCCCTGGCAGTGTAATTATTGGTTAAAGCAAAATTGAAGGCTTGCTGCAGGATGACTGAAGCTGTGCCTGAAGTTGTGTCCTGGCAGAGATGAATGTAGAGCTGAGCACCTGGGTGAGTGTCTGCTTGAGTCTGCACAGTGCGTGAGGTTTGTGGGGCCTGATGCTTCGCCCAAGACTTTGCTTCCTGCTGGTTTTTGATTAACAGCACACTTTTGGGAGTTGATGTGAGCTTGAGTATTTGGTCCATTGGAAAGACATGTCACTAATTCCTGAGGTGGAACTTGGAAGAAATTCTTGTTTGTATTTATGTAATGATTAATCAAGGAAATGTTTGTATCTGTGTACGCTGAAATAAATACTAAGGTCGGATTCTTTCAAAGACTTAAAGGTTTAATCAACATACCAAATAGTCTGTCTCCCACAGTGTCTGAAGTGAAATCTGATTTTTGCACGAATATCAAAACATGAAAGCCAATAAAAGGAGGGAGTGGGGCTGAGCCACACACACGCTGCCACCCAGGTGTGGGCTCCGCTGTAGGTGAGTGAGCTCCACTCCCTGAGCCTGTCCCTGCTGCTCGGAGTCAGCCCTGCTGCAAACAGGAGTCCTGCTGCAGTCCTCGAGCTTTTGCTCTTTACTCAGCACTCTGAAATTAAAATAAACATAGAAAGCAATTTTTACATCAGAACCTCCCCCACCGAGGAGTTCCTCCTGACCCCCCAAAGGAGCTGCTCCCAGCGCTGTCACCGGTGAGAGGAGCTGGCAGCTCTCTGGGGATGTTGGTGTGTGGGGGGCACTCCTGAGTGAGCAGGAACTGCTCGGCCCACCTTCCCGTGCCACAGCTGCCCAGTGCCACAGGGCTGGGTTCCCAGAGCTCTCCTTGTCCAGGTATTCCCCCCAGTACAGTGATCTGTGTACAGACAGTCCCCAGAGCTCTACATCTGGTCACAGGCCAAGAAGAGCAAGCAACTCTTTAATCCAGTATGAAAGTAGATATTCTAGAAGCCACCCAATTGGGAAAATCCTGTGTAAACCTAACAGTGTATTTGGGAATTCTGCAACCAGGTCTTTGGTAAATAAGCTCTTTATCACAGGCACCACCCTGGTACACAGAGCAGAGATTGTCTTATATTGCCCCACTTACCCCAGTTGAAACTATGCATATGGGAGGGCAGGACCCACTTGGGAAGATCAAAGCAAATATCTCAGAAATTGGTGAACTTTAAACCAATGACCTAGTGCCTGGGCTAAGAAATAAGCAGTTGACTGCATGTCTTGTTTTTGGTATCAGGACAGTTAAGTGTTATAACTCTGAGCAGTTCGTTGGACTAATACAATTCTGTGGTGTCAGCACGAAGGTGCTTTTTGGTCCCTGCTCTTGAAAACCCAGTCTTGGCCACAGTTATCTGCTGTGTTGCAGCTTTTGCAGTTTCATCATGTCTGTTGCAATAAAGAGTGTTTTTCTCTAGCCTGAACTGCCACAGGCATGTGACTGCATGACAGTCTCCACTTAAAGAGATTTATAGTCCCTCTGGTTTGTAAATAAGTTCAGAAAATGGCTGTCTTTATACCTAAAAGGAAAAAATAAAAAACAAACAAACAAGAGACTCAGCTGTAGTTTTTCCAAATTATTTTAAATTCATGTGTCATTCAGGAGGATGATTTAACTTAATGGGCTTGTTGTGGAATTGCTACATATTTTTTTACTCAGCTAGATGAGGCTGTTAGCATAAAAACATCTTGTTTGATATTCTTGGTTAAAAGCACTTTTAAAACAAGGCTATAATCTGCCCAACCTGTTGTATTCTTACAATGCATTAGCAATTGGTGAGGACAAACACACTCAATAAAACTGCAGTTGGTCAGTAATTTATTGAGAAGTGTAACTAAAATTACCAGCTGCATTTTCTTTCAGAGTATAGTCGTCTTCTTGCTTATAATTAAACATTGCATTGATTATGTAAACATTTGTTGTTGGGAACAAGATATTTTCAGTCATTTGGAAGTGCTGGTGACATAATTGGAAATTGATGTGGTAGGTGCAGACAGAGTGTTTGTTGTAACTGATACTCCTCAGCTCCAGTGGAGTGCTCCCTAAATGGTGTTTTAACAGGGGCAGTTTTATTCCCTGGAAAGTCTACATATTCTGTAATGATTTCTACACCTTTTAATACTTGCAAAAATGTATTGAGTTGTCCTTTTGTCCTTCAGTGTTGTCTTTTTGACTTACCAGTTTTAATACTGAGTAATTCAGAACTACTGCCATGCTCTTTATTTTGTAATCTGTGTAGATAAAAAGAAGCAAGACCTGCAGCTAAGAACAAGACTAAAATAATTATTTTTCTTTTCCTGGTGTTATCACCCTGTTCTGTTTTCTGGAAACAGGGTGGTGTGATTCAGGGAGGTCATAGGTGGAGAGCCTGGGCTAACCAGCCTTTAAACTGCTTTGGTCAGGTGACTTGAGCTGCAGAACCGACTTGCCTTCAGCCTGCTGGTGGGAAGAGCCATCCCTGAATTGTCCTTGGAGGCCCCAAGACGAGGCAGGCTGCACAGAAATTGTGTTTTCCAGTCTTTAACTCTCTGTCACGGAGTTGTCAGCCAGGGCTGCTGCTGGGGCCAGACTTTGGCCTTAAACTCTCAGGTTAATGTTTCAGCAGTATCAGTCTGATCAGGAAACAAATATCTTCATTTTACCGTGAAACAAAAGGGTCAGGAGAAGGGGGGAAGGAACAGCTGCGGCCCTACAAAGAGGGCAGTGACTGACTGAGCAGAAAGGAATTCACTGGGGTGATTGTGGCCCTGAACATGGTTTGATGCTAAAGCTTGAGATTCCAAGAGCTGGGAGATGGGGCAGGGAAGAGAGTACCTCCATCAGCCAGAACAGGATGTGTCTGGGATGGCATTTTTGTAATGCCACTGGTTTTACTTTCTCAGAAGATTTCCGCTGGCACGGATATGCCACAGCCCCAAAATGCTGCCTTCTGGCAGCGTGTGCGAGAGGCTGGTCCCAGCACAGAGCCTCTGAGTCATGCTGCTCTCACATTCCTCTCTCTGGAAAGCAGATGGGAAGCTCCCAGTTGACTTCAGTTTCTTGTTTAGTTTCAAGATGATCAAGGAAAAATATTTCCAGTCTGATGCTTATAGGAGAGGCAATGGCATTTTGTCTGAACTTACTGATTGAGTTTTCCAACTACATTTTTCCATTGAAGACTGTAATAGTACTACATGTAAGATCTAGAATTGATTAAACTCCTTTGAAACCTGGTTTTGATGGAGAAAAGTGACAGATATAAAATGTTTATTACACATTAAGGACTGATACAACCAAGGTGAATTTGTTGTAGTATTTCTCTTGCATTTCTTTAAACTGCATGATAAGTGTACACAGATGGAAAGTGCATATGCAATTTAGAGATCAAGAGTTAGTGTGTGTGAATGCTGCTCAGTGCAAGGATTGGAATGGGAGTGTGATATATACACACACATACATGGACTAAATGTCACTATTGAAAGGCCTATCCATAATCCAGCAGTCACAGGAACTCTTGCTGCACATGCCACAAGGAACAAGTCAAACTTGGAACAGCTCTGGAGACTGCTCGGCAATTCAAGTGAGACAATTAATGTCTGAGAGCAAGTCAACCATATTATGTAGTTAGCAGGTTTGCATTTCCTCAGAAAAATTATTTCTTGGAACATCAGGACACAGTCACCCAAAAAGCTGTGGGATAAGCAAATCTGAATTTACAGTTCATCAGCTACTTCCTGCTGCCTGCCCACGGTCTCTGTAAGTTGTGTCAAGATCTTACGCACCTTACCACGATCTGCTCTTGAGCTCAGTCCTGTCCTTGTTTTGGTCTGTCAGGTAGCTGTGCCTTTTTAAAAATACCCTTTTAAAACTTGTAGTTGGAGTTGATGATGGTCTCTTCCAACTCAGCTGATTCTGTGATTTGCTGTTGCAGTGAGCAGGCTCTGGTTTGTCTCTGTCTCCCCATCCCAGCCCTGGCTGTGCCGGTGCAGGAGGCAGAGCCCTGGCCACTCCCTGGCTCAGAGCAGGGGGTGATGGTGGGGAGCTGCCCTGGGGCCGGGCCCTGCTGGGGCAGCAGCACCTCACAGGAGCTGGTGGGAGGCAGAGCTACTGGGATCTGGCTCTAGAGTCAGTTCTTCAAGTCACATTGGGCTGAATCCACTCCTGTCCATGGGTGAGCAGTGAGAACTGATGGTCTTTCCCCCCTGAAATCTTCTTCTCAGTGTTTTATTTCCCTAGCTGTGTGTTTTGGGATGTTAGCCTTCTAGTAGTTTCCATTCCTTAATACATTTTTGGTATTTTTAGTTCTAGTAGCAAGATAGACATCTTAGCAGAGATGCTCAATATTTTTGCTTTGCTATTTCCTCAAATCTTTAAGCACTGCTTTTTGCTTCCCTTAATGTTTCCCTCATGTTAAATTTAAATAAATCGCCTTTTATCTTTGTCCATCTCGCTGCTTCTGCTGTCTTTCTTTAATTTCCTTTCTGAAATATGGTCACATCATTGTAGCAAATATATCTATTATTTTCCAACATAAGATATACAAGAGCTATTTCAGAATACTTTTGTCCCCTATGGCTCTTCTGTTTCGATTAACCCAGTCAAGGACCAAAATAAGTATTTCTGCACTAGTCTCTACTGAGAACAGCAGACCCTTTCCTGTTACTGAAATAGGTGAAAGATTCCTCTAAGTGCATTGTAAGAGTTTGCTAATTTTGATGGATGATATAATTGCAAAAAGTTGCGGGGTTGTTTTCTTGTTAGCTGGAAAAACTGATACAAGTGGAATGAAGTAACTAATGTGCAGCTTTTCAGTTTTGTGACATCTTCGGTTAAGATATGTGTGCCTCTTTCAGCATTGTATTCATAATCTGATCAGAGTAGACACATACATGCTCCAAAACGACAAGGATTCTGTGCAGTAGTACTGCCTTAGCTAAAAAGGGAAAAAAACCGTTGTGCTTGTGATCATTTGGTGCTCGTACTCCCCCGTGGAGGCTGAGAATCCCTTCTGCACTGTGATGGGAGATTGATGTTTGTTACTGAGAAAAGCTGTCAGGGATTCAGAGTGGCAAGTCTTCCCTTTGTGGGAATGAAGAATGATTATTGATGGTTGTAGTTTAGCCAGAGCTCTGATGGAGAAACAAGGTTCTTTCTCAGGGGCCGAATATACAGTCCCTTCTGATCCCTTGTTTTTAGTGTTTTATTTTTAGTCGTACTATTTTTAAATGGCTTGAAATACAAAAATATTTGCTTTTTTCCCCAGTTAAAAGAAAACCCTGTTGTGACACAGCATGACTCAATCTTTTTATAGCCACATCAAATACGTGTTGTTTAGGATAATGTAAAAGTATACAAACAATAATAAAGGCAAAACCAAGAAACCAGCAATTGCTACTGCAACACAAGGTGGAGAGCAGCAAAAGGAACTTCTGTAAATAAATGTCTTATCAATACTTATTATTCCAAACAGAACAATTATATGCTTTAACCATATTGTGCTGCCAGTACCAAAAGTAGTACAGAAAGTATAGACAGTATTGAGTACATAGACTATATTTTACATCCCCCGTCTTGGTATTAGTGTAGCAATTGTCTTAATCTCCTAATGAGTGGGTGTTAAGGGCAGCGTACAAAGGCAGAGTAGAATCGGTTTTTTAGGCTCCTTAGAGTGTTGTTTTGATGCTGAGGTGGAGGGAACAGCACTGCCTGGTCTGCAGCCAGGTGGGAATGGTGTCTGTGCTCCTGGAGCTCCGAGCTCACGGGGTCATCTTGTGACTCATAAATATTATTCTTGTCAGTGCAAAACAGATCTGATTTTGAGCCTAAAACAGCAAGCAGATGAATAATAACAGCTGACAGCAGTGTGGTACACACCTTTAATTCCAGCTTTGGCAGTCCAGCCTCCACTCCCTGGGCAACGTCAGGTGCTGGGTTGGAAGCTCAGGAAGAGCCTGCGGGAGGCCTGGCAGCCAGGTTGTTCAGCACTCCTGTTTCCACTTCTGTGGCTTTAGCAGCCTGTTGAGATGTGTTTCTGTTTTGGGGTTGGGTTTTGTGTTGATTGTGTTTTTCCTAATCTGCCAAGCTCATCTATTTCCAGCTGCTTAAGCATTGTGTTAGTGCTGACACAAAGACTTATTTGCTTATTTATTGTAGTTAGATCATGTCTTTCACTGAGAAAACCTGAGGGAAGCCAAGTCGATGTTTGCTGACATCTGACCTGCACGGCTTGGCCCAGGGCTGGACCCCCAGCTCTGACCAAGCCCCAGGGGAGCTCTCTGTGAGTCACAAGGTCCTCGCTGGGGTTTGTGCCAATGCTGGCTGGGGGGCACCTCTGCCAGCCTTTGTTGTGCTGGCTCGGAAGTGTCTGGTGAGAACCTGAGGAGTCCAGGAGACCTCTTTGGAGGATCCCTCTGCAGAGGGGTGTTGTGCGATGGGCGGCAGAGGTCAGTTTGCTGAGTGGATTAGTCTCAGTGCCTCCTGCAAAGCAGGTTCCAGTGAAGGTGGACACCAGGTAATTAGCTCAGGTGTAAATTGCCTCCAGATTAGAGTACTGCATTTTTACCTGGATGGTAGAAAGCTCTTCTTAAAATAAAGCCTAAATTATCAAGAAATACAGAACAAGAGGAAATCATCGGTGTTTGCATTGTGGGCAGTTGAAAAGCATTGTAATTTTAAAGTATCTGTCCTTGATCTTTAGCAAACATGCAGTTTGGAGAAAGATCAAGAGTTGCTTTTACAACTGTTATGATGTAGAGTTTTTTCAGATGATTGATGTCAAGAAGATTTTACAGTATTAATGCCACCACTCTCAGCTGCTTTTCCTGCTATTGCTTTCCTGGATATTTAGGCTGCTGCCTTTTAATTAAATGTCTGTGTGGTTTGCCGTGTGCCAGTGATCGTGCAGCACTCCGGGTGGGTTGCTGCTGCACATCAGAGGCGGGCAGAGCTGCCGTGGGGGCAGCGGGGCCGCCCTGGCACTGCCCCTCCAGCAGCTTCCCTGCTGGCTCACGGCGCTTTTGGGAGGGAGCCCTCTGGCCCGCTCCTGTGTGTGGATTAATCACAGTCAGCAACAGTCTCTGACTTGTGTAAAGCTGCTGTTCTGCAGACAGTGTGCACATTTTCCATATATCCCGTGGCTTTGCAACCTTTGTCCTCTTCTCGTTGAGCTCACTGGGTCTGATGCCACAGCTTCCAGTGGGAAGCTTGATTGTTTTACCAGCCTCACTTCTTGCACATTTTCTGTTTCTCTTACCTGATACTGAACCACATTCTGTGTAGCTTTGTGAACAGTGTAATTATCCATATTAATTTTGATACTGTACCTTTTTGTCCATCCTGCCCGTTCCTTTTTCCAAGTGTAGTGTCACAAGTAGCTGACAAGCACACGGAAGGAAATTAGGTGTCTCTTTTGGAGTTCTGTTTTCTCCAAAAACCCAACCTTCAACTAATATTTTCAGTCATATGTTTTGTAACAATTTCCAAAACCCTAATTGACTTCCTTCATTTTCTCAGTGCTTCCAGATCATTGCTTCTGTTATACCAGATATAAAATTGACAAGGTTCTCAAGAACAAAGCTAGTTTAAGAGTGTTATTTTATTGAAGCTCACGTAGGGTCGTGGATGCTCAAGCAAATCTCTGAGATTGTGTGGTTTGGCATGTATTTACCTGCTGTACTGTATTCAAAAGGGTGCTTGTGATCCGAGTTTGCAGCTGTTCTTCATTGGTGTTCGTGGTGGAGCTGCAGCAGGGTAGCAATGGCTAGAGACTTAATAGAAAACACACAAAGCCTACAGATTCTGTGCTGTCTGCAGCAGTAAAATGGGTGTGGGTTTAGTGCAAGTTAATTTGAGATAAAAATCCAGTTGGTTGTTTTTATGTCAGTGAGGCTGAGATGAAGCCAACCTGTAGGCCTGATTTATTTAATCTGTAAAATTATGCATTATTTTATTCTGCAGAATACTTTCTAATATTTGCTTATGTTCTGGTGAACGTGACTTGATCCCGTGTGAGGTACACCAGAGCGGCACAGCTAAATCACATTGTTTGAAGTTGTGGTGCTAAAGAATGAGGGGAATTCACAGCATTGGTGTTTTGTTGGCCACCTCTCCCTTGGCAGCATAGCTTCTCAGTGTAAGATGTGCTAATTCCAGCATTGCTAATTTCAGTATTGTGTAAACAAAAATTAAAGTAGAAAAAGACAAGAGATCAGAACTCCATTAGCATTGTCTGCCAGGCTACAGAAAATAGGTTTGGGTTTGGAGAGCAGATTTACAGCTGAATTATTGGCCTTCACGTCGACTGGATTTACATTTGTTTGTGGGTGTATCCACAGAACCAAACTACTGTTCAAATCAGCTGGAAAAAAACAGATTTTGATTTCAAGTGGTACAGCACGAAATGTCACAAGTTTTCAGTAGCATCCTGAAATAGTAGTCCCTGCATGTGGGGGGAGAGTATCTATTTAGATGTCAGTTAAGCACGGTGACTAACACATCCAAAGGGGCTGGGAAGACACGCAGCAGACAGGCTGTGGGACATAATTTGCAGAACATCCCTGAATACTCACTGCAGCAGGCTCCCAGCTTCCCTCTGAGCAACAGCATGTGTGCAGGTTTGACTTGAAAGACTGTAAAGGGAGCACAATTCACTGTGCTGATGGTGGTAATTATCCTCGCTGCTAATGGTTGCACTGTAGGAGTGTAATTTTTTGCATCCTTAGCTTTCAATAACTGCATCTCAGTTGGAATAATTGGGTTTTTTTCTGTTAGATTTAAAATTGTCTGCCATCTGAAATCCATTCTGTGTGCAGACAGTCCCAAACCCCCGTGGAATTACCTTCTGGTTTCGGAGGGCAGTGCAATTCTTTAGCAGTTCAGAGGCAAGCTAGGTGACATCATTTATGTATGCTTTTATGGAATGCCCAGATCAAGGAATAGAATCCAATGAAAGAAAATGGGTTGGGAATTTGAATAATGGTTTTCAGTTACTTAATGCTAATGAGAAACTGTAGTAACCTTTGTGATGCTCATTGTGCTTCCCTGCAGGGCAGCAAAGGACACTACAGGTACCACTGGCAGAGCCACAATGTCAAGCACAGTGGAGTGGATGATATGGTCCTGCTTTCCAAAATCACCGAGGATTCCATAGTGGAGAACCTAAAGAAACGATACATGGATGATTATATTTTTGTATCCTTTGGTGGGGCCCCGTGGACTTGCTGAGCCAAAGTGACACTAATGATATGTGTGTGTTCTGTTTAAGCAGATTACTCAAAGATGCCGAACGTTTGATGTGACAGCTCACCTGAGATAACACAAAATGCTTTGTAAACCCACCTAATTATGGGGGCTGAAAATAAGATCACAAAAATTATTTTAATGTATTCTGTTTGATATTTGAAATCTGTTCATGTCAACATTGAAGATAGGCCTGTACCTCCATATATTTATATATATATAATATATATATATATTTATATATTCGCATGACCCCTAAAGCCTACTGCAGTAATACTACTTCTAAGAGCAAGAATTAATAGGTTTAAGGTGTATATACACTTCTTGATTTCATGTTATCTTCTATAGCTCAGAAATTCTAATGCTTTCAAAATAGCATTTTTTCTATGACATAACCCCATTTACAACTTATCCTGAAATTGTTAATACTGTAAATATGGGAATACTGTTAATATTGCTGATGGAAACAGGTGAAGATGTCAGTACCTGTAAATCTTCAATGTTCTCACCTAATTTATTTTTTCTATGATTCAGAAAAATATGAAAGCTATAAGTACCTGAATATATAATCTGACAAGGAAAACAGACTTCAGTATCCAAGGCTTCCCTTTAAAAAAAAAAAAAAGTCATATGAAACCAGTTCCTGTTTCATTTTTAGCTTTCACAACATAACATGGGCTGCAGGAATGAATTTGGTAAATACTCCTCAATGATTATGTACTAGAAAGTTGTACTGTTACTTCTGCTCTGGCCAGGTTTTGTTGCTTACTAGTTGTATCCTGAAGAGTTTACCATTTCTTTAGCAGAAAGGCGAGGAAATGACATCTCGTGGCTATTTCCATATATTCAAGTGATTAAGAGCTACGTAACAGCTCAATTTAGCAAGGGCAGATACAGGAAAATGAATGTTGCAGTTGTGTTGCACTTCCATCCCAAGCTGCAGAGGTTTCTAGTGTGTGTGTGGACATGGGTTTGGATCCTCTGTTCAGTGAAATACCATACTATTAAATTTGACTTACAGAAACATGATGGAATTGCACAGTATGTGCCAAACTATAGTATTGGGACAAGCGATAGAATTTTTCCTATTGGTAACACGAGTGCTTTGATCCCCATGGAATGCTCCATCTTCCATGCAGAACATTCACAAAGGTGTCAGTTTTCTGTGCTGAAGCAATGAGGTTATGCTTTTTTCCTATGAAAATAGTGAAGGTGACCTTCCACTGAAGCTGGAATGTTTTCCAAGGGGGTTTGTGGTGGCATTGGGGGATCAGAGTTGTCCTGCATGTAGGGAGAAAGACTCCTTTTGCAGTTCTGCAAAAGCTTTTCATTCTAGACTCATCTCTTGAATATTTCAGCTGTTTATTTGGCCAGCCATGACTGAACATTTCTCAGTGCTACATTGCACAGAGATGACCGAATCACCCCAGAAAATGCTGGCATTATTTACCACAGAAAACTGTCACTTTGGGTGTTTGTACTGACACAATGAGTAATTGATTTACTGTGTTCGAGGCCCAGATGTTGTCACTCTTTTTGAATTAAATGGAAAATGTATGAAGAAAGCATTGCACATGAATATTACAGAAATGATGTTCATTGAGTTATGCTTTTTCTCCAGCATGTTACCTTCTGTGCTGTGGCACCACAACAATAGGCTCTTACACAGGACAATTCAGCAGCATAAATTTGTTAATTTTCTCACTTTCTGCAGAAAGCTTGGATAGCAAGTTTGCCTGTCAGCAATTCCAGATTGTTAAATGAAACCAAACTCCTTGGTGTGGGCACACTGCAAACTCCCAGCTCAGTGGAAATGTCCTGGCACTACTTCAGGTGCCTGTGAAGTACCATCAGGTGTGCACTGCAACTGCACTTCAGAAGTCTCTCGGGTGTTTTGTAAATGCAGAGATCCGCAGCTGAATGCAGGATGGTGACATATTCAGAATGTTGCAAAAAAGCTGATAGTGTTTTGAAGCTGAGAGTCTCTGAATGGGGCAGCCTGCAGGGGAGGACTCCTGGGGGCTTCTTATAGTTTGGCTCATAAAGTAACAGCAGCACTGACTTCCCGAGTTCCCTGAGCTCCCCCAGCAGTGCAGGCAGTGAGTAATTGTCTGATTTAGCTCAGCAGTGGCCATTTCCATCGGCTCTGCTTGCTCAGCACTCTCTGTGAGATCAGAATGTGTCACTGCACTGAATTCTGCAAAGGTCAAGCTAATATTTTCTGATACTGACAATGCAACCTCCTCAGTTACAGAGGAGTAAAACAGTTTAAATATGCCATTTCCTTTCTGTATTTTATTCAAGATGTGTTGTGTTTGGGCCTTCAATACATGTTTCTCTACTTAGGTTGTCCTAAAATAAATATTTTGATCATGTGAAAAGACGCCATTGAATTTTATGTTTATATTCTTGCAAACCTGCTGATTTAATTTTTATTAACAATTGCTACAAGCTGTGGGGTTTTTTTACTGTTATTTGAAGCTGTGCTGTATTATGTAATACGTGGAAAAGGTATTTGTCACTGGTAGTAAGGTAATACTTTATGAAACTATTTACCTTAACTTCTTCTGAATGCAGACATACATTGGCTCTGTTTTAATCTCCGTGAATCCTTTCAAGCAAATGCCGTACTTTGGGGAAAAGGAAATTGAAATGTACCAAGGAGCAGTAAGTAAAGTAGTATAAAAATGTAGTGCAATATTCAGGGGCTTGGAAATATTATTCTACACAATTTAACACTTGAGAGCATTTTTTATGGGGTTTGGTAGCATTGGAGAGCTTGGCACATGCCCATTGCCATACAGGGAGTCTCCAAATGGAGCTCCCTGGATCGTAAGATTAGTATTTCAAGAAAACAGTTGTACTGATTAGCTCTACTCTATATCAGGTATCTCCACCTGACATGTTTTTAAGGCAGTTTTCAAGCTGTCATAATCCTGAAATGGTGCAGGATACAAAGTGACCATTAGGAGATTTGGAGACTATGACATGACAGCTCTCAAACTGGACAAGGACAATAAAAAACCGGAGATGCCAAAATTGGATGCCACTTTTGAAAACACAGCTTGAAGAATGAGGCAGCACAAGAACACTGGAGACTTAAAATTCAGTTTCCTGCTCTGCTTGAGTTGGGCTTGTCCATGGGTGGGGGAGACTGGTTTGAATGGGCTGAAAATGGGACACACAGCACCAGGCTCTGAGTACTGCTCTAGGCAGAGTATTGTTAGCATGGCACCACTGGTGGAATAGGCTGCAATTATGTGAATTTCTCTTGGACAAGTATTACATTGCCAGCACAGGGCTTTTTTAGAACAGGGTGTTTACAATAGGTTAGGAGAAAATTATGGATGAGAGAAAGATCACTAACAAAGCCCAGAGACTTTAGTTTGTTTTTATTTAATGAGCAAAAAAATTCCTGGAGAAAATTCAGTACAAAGTGGGATTCAGAGTTGTTTTTCCAGGAAAATAATTCTTCCAATTTAAATAGAAATTTATTTTGCTCTTTCTGCATTGTCTAATGCTGTGTTGAAAAATTATTCCCTATTTTTCCTCCTAGGCACAGTATGAAAACCCACCACATATTTATGCTCTTGCAGACAGCATGTACAGAAACATGATTATTGACAGAGAAAATCAGTGTGTCATCATTAGGTAAGAAAAAGATCTGTAAAAAACATTTAGTCGTCTTCTTTTGGTGTTTTAATTCCAAGAAGCAGAAAAGTTTATTATATCAGTAAAAATCTTGTGTGTTCATGCTAACATTTTGGGATTTTCTGGGGTAGCAAAGTACTTTCTGACCCTCCTTCTTTTCCAGTAAAATCCTGATGAGAGCTTAACCACAAAAAGTCTCTTGCATAGCCAGCTTCTTGCCCAGTGCCAGAGCTGCAATAGCTTGAAGGACTGGATGAGAGGGATGGATTAACAACTGTAGCAGCCACAGATACTGTTAAATCCAACAGTCCCACATGGACTGCATTTACCATGGTCTTTTGTTCCTCTGGGAATTTTGCTTGCGTTCAGTGAGAGACCAAAGGAGGGAGGGAGATACTGGAAAATTGATTTTGTCTTCACTATTAATCTATTTTAATTATTAGGCTGAGGGAATTCACTGTAGAATTATTACTCAACGTTTTTTAACGACAGGCATTATTTAAGTGACAATCAAAGTGAATTTTGGGACCAGAGTTGTACTTTGTTCTCATCTGGGGGTTTTATAGATGGTGTATGATAAAAGAAAACGTGTGGAGAGCAAGAACTGCAGGATGCTTGAGCTGGTGCACTGTGCTCTTCTGCCTTCCCTGCTGCCACAGGGGGTTCAGAGCTTCCCTGGGCTGCCCCTGGGGCTGCACTTTACCTGCAGTGTTGGTTCCCAAAGCAGGTGATGCATCACAGGGGCTGGGCAATGATTTTACACGTGATATAAACTGGGTGGGAACGGTTTGCTGCACTGAGCTGTGTTCCCAGGAGGGCCTCCCTGTTCCTGGGCCCCACAGCACGGTGCCACATGAGACAAAACCCCAGAGCTCCCATTCCTCTCACTGCTGGGTCTGAATTGTTCCCTGGCTCAGTCCTTGCCTTAGGAAAACTACTGCTGTGCTGGAGTTTAGTGGTCACATGGAGTCAAGGTGAGACCTGGTAGGAATGGGTAAAATTGGAATTTATTTTGCCTTTTGTACAAAGCAGCATCCCAGAGACTGAGATGTCTCACAGGAAGCTAAATTTTTAGTGAAAGCACTGAAATTGCTGGCAGACTGGAAGCTCCCAAGATGCTGCAGCTCTTGAGTGAAGTGAATGTTTTGGCTTTGTGTCCGCTACCACTCCATCAGCTTCACTTAATAGCTGCCAAGGACTTTACTATTTCTTCCCCTACACTGGTAATTCTCAAAAACATTGAGAATCCACAGAAGCCTCCTGAGCCTGAGCAGTTCCAAATGAACCTCTGCATTTCAGTGACTACAGCTTTTACTGCAAGAATTTGTCCTGGGGAGGATGAGTGATGGAGGTGCTATTGGCTTCTCTATAACTGGTCTGAATTTGGAGTGGCTTCACTGAAAATCCCTGGTGGAACAGAAGGAGCAGGACAATCTAGTACCCAGGTTTTTCCTTCTTCTTCCCCCTCAGGATGGCAGATTTCCCCCCTAAAGAAAGGTTTGCAAAGAGAGAACAAATAAGGTGTAGACTGGACCTGTTTGCAGTCAGATCAAAAAGGCTCTATCTGGCTTATGGTGCATGTGGAGCCTCAGGAATGGAGACACCAGGATGATGGGAAAGGGGTTGGTGCACTCCTGTGTCTCCTGCCATGTGGTTTGGGTGCCTGTGGACCTGGGAGGAGACATGCATTGCTACAGACAGGACATGTATTTCCAGGCAGGTCCCTGCTGTAGTCAGAACACCTTTTGCCGGGACATTAATTTCAAATAGTGCATTTAGAAACTCATAGAAAAAAGTCATCCTCTTCAAAAAGTCAGTGAATGAAGTGGGAAAGCAGATCCAAGCATGGTTTTCTGAAAGGCTGAATAGGTAGCAACCAAAACTAATCTGTTTTCATATGATAATACTGATTTAAAAAGAAAAATTGTTCCTACCTTTCTAAGGCCGGGGAAGCCTTTTTCATTATCTGAGTAATTTCAGCACATATGCATACATGTTAAGAAAATGACATGAACAGCTGTAATTAGGGCTGAGGAGCCGTGGGCTGTGTTGCATGGCTGTTGAGAGTCACCAGGGAGGGTGTTCTGGCTGGCCTGGGCTCGGGGAGGTGCAGGCTGTGCTCAGGTGGAGGAGGGAGCTGTGCCCACAGCTCTGCCCTGGCTTTGTGTGCACTGGGCAGACTTACAGAGGAAGTTCCCTCGTAGCAGTTACACTGGGCTTGGATTTCTCATTAAGTTTATGTTTTACTGAGACATGGTATTTAATTTAAGCCTGTCTTGGACGAAGCTCGTGGGTGTCTTGGACAACAGACTGCTGGCATTTCTTCCTCACATGACATAGCAGCCCTTCCAGACTATCAACAAGGAGTTGTCCAGTCAAGATTTTAATTATGAAGGGTTGTGTATTGTGGCTTTTAATTCCTTCTGGACTATCACCGTCCTTTAATTAAGAGAGTGGAGGTTATGATTAGTATTTTTCTATTATGTAGTAATAAACGTGTTTCTTCGAAGTGTTCTTGAGGTTTTACCTTTCTATAAAGCTGAGGACTTTATTTTCACTTCGACTCTGTGACCTCCGCCAGGAGGTGTTGCCATTGGTTTAAAACACTTCCTCTTGCTTGTCATTTTAGTTCACACTTTACATTTGTGTGGCAACCTTTGAGGACAGGAAGGCAATGTCTGATGACTGCACAGCTGGAAGGACAACACATCTCAAATAATGCAAATACACGTTAATGAAAAGTTCATTGCCCACCCCAGCTGTTTGTAGTGAGCAGCTCATGTCGAGCTTAAGGCTGTTAAGTTCAAAATAAAATATGAGATTTCTAGCCAGCTTCTGTATCTGAGCTTTCCAGAAGACTCAAATGACTGATTGTTCTAAAATGTCTGTAGAGAATCTAACTGGAAATATGGTTGAATTTTAATAAGGAAGTGGAAGAAAGCGAAGTCTAACACAGTAAGGGAAGTCAGGTAAAAGCTCTGATTCAGAAGGGAAAAACACTTCAATGTATTTGCTGCTGAGGTTTCTCTGAACATAAAGAAAGTATATTTTCTGTATAAACAAACTGAAAAGCTTATCCAAACACGTCAGAGTATTTTACATATACAGTTTTCTTTACTGGCAGATCGAGAGGTCTTTGTAAATATTTGGTCTTAGAATTTCTGTATTGTCTTGGTGATGCAGATAAGCATCACTTGTATTGTTCTGCAGCCAGAGACACTGTATTAAATGTCACCCAGAAAATTAATTTTAGGGAGAAGAATGATGCTGATTATTGGCTCTTGCTTCTCTAATCACTGCTTGTATTTGCCCTGGGAAGGAAGCAAGGAGCAAAAAAATCTTCTCTCTGCATTTGTAGTCTTACTCTGATTTCAGCTAAGCATTAATTGTGGAACAAATTGTCATTTTTCTGAAGTGGCAAATAAAGGTGGAAGGGAACAGTGTGTCTTTCAAAACATCTCTTTTGTTAGAGATTGAGATTAGGTGGTGTTTTTACTTTTAGCAAGAAAAGTCTGTGAGAAGATTCTCAATACCACGATCCACTTCGAGCCATTATAAGAATTTTTTCAACCTTTCAAAACCTTTGTCCTTCCAACATACTTAAAACTGCCAAGCTAAGAAATGATTCTTACATCTTCTTAGAATAGTTTTAATAGCAGCAGAGCAGTAAGATATATATATGAAAAATGAATCCCTGAGCTGTACTGGGGGCAGGATGCCATCCCATCAGATAAAGCTACTTTGGTTCATAAATAATGCATCATCTTGTTTTATTCTAGTTTAATTGGAGCAATTTGCGGGTCTTTGATCAATAAAGACGTAAAACTGAAAAACAGTGTATGCAGGCATAAACCTAATGCAAACTCTGGAAGGCAGTCTTTCAGCCTGATTAATTTACTAGAAATGCCCACTTGTATCAAAGCAGACACAATAAAATGGAGTTATATTCCTCCAGGTCAATTCTGTGGCAGACACTGTGGAGCGAGAAATATAAGCCACACTTAATTTGAACAAGGATAATTTTTCAAAGTTGTTCAAAACAGGAGGATAATTGATGCATCCATCAGAGAAAATCTTACAGAAAAGCATAATGTTTTACTGTGTGCTAAACAACACCTGATCAAGTTCATGCAGTTTGGCCCCAGATCTCCCTCTGTAGTCAGTTGAAAACTCCATTTGTAAGCTCGGAGTGTGATTTGGTTTTGACTGGTTTGTCTGGTTTTACAGCAGGATGAGCAGATTTTGGAGAAATGTTGTTCTAATTATTGAAACGTTTCTGATTTGAACTTCTGAGAACAGTTTGCCATTCAGCAAACTCTGTCCCTGTGAATGTAGCAAATATGAATAACACAGACTTTGTTCTTAGTGGCTTGGGGAAAAGGTGACTTGGAGAAATAATAATACTGCTGGTCTGCACTTCACAGATGGATGATCAAGAAGTACTTTTTCACCTTTTCAAGTTTTCTGTTTGCTCTGTAAAACTGTCAGGAGAAGACAAAAGCTTGAAAACATTTCTGGGAAAAGAATTAAAAAAAGCCTTTCAGTATTTCTGGACTGTTTGGAAGCTTTAAAGATGTGAAATGATATTTACAGCTTTGGCAGTTTGGGGAGTTGTTTCCAGAATTAAACCTTTGGAAATGTCTCTATTATTCGTGTTGATAAGGAGCTCTGAGCTGTTCATTCTCAGCAAGTCCTTTTCCTGTGCAGGACATGCTGATGTTTCCCTGGCAGACATTGCTAAAATTTGGGCAGGAAAAGATGTGCATTTGATCCATATCCAGGAACAAGTAGGCGCAGGATGGAAGAGTCAACAACATCCACTGGAATTATTCAGGGACTTACAGGCAGCACAGATTTTCACACAAGAAAAAGCTATTTTCAGCTGGTTTTGTGACATTGAACCAACGTCTGTGCGCTGGGGTGGTTTTGTATGGGTACAGTTATCCAGGTCGTGGCACATTCACTGAGGTCAAGGCTGACTTGCACCAAGATTTATGTGAGTCTGGGGGAATTCTCTTGAAATGGAGGTGGCTTGAAGGGATGAAGTGAAGTGTGAGCTTGGGTTGTCCGGCATGCCAGTCTCCCTTCCCTCTTGAGAAGCTCCCTGATTGTAAGAAGGCAAAGCTACTGGTGTTGTAAACATTATTCACCATTGAAGTGAAATATTATAAAGGAAGGAAGGAATTGTGAAACCTACTATGGAATATTAAGACTTCTTGTACCCTCTGTCAAGAGGCACAGGAGCAGGAAGGAAGTTCTTCCGTCATTCAGGATGTGATTAATAATGCCTCATTATTTCTTTCAGGAACACCTAAAACAAAAGACTCCTAAAATGAGTAGGTATCACAGCTTGGATTTTCAAATTAGTTTCTGTGTTAAGGCCTGAAATCCCACTAAATTTAGATGGGAATTGAGTTCTTAACACACACATATTCTCTTAGGAGCATCTTGGTTTAAGTGGATGTTTCTCAGTTTATGTAGTTTTCTGACTTCAGAGTCCCAGAGAGTTTCTGAAGTCCATTCAAGACAGTGTGCTCAGAGTGCTGTATTCACAAACACACCCAAGTATCACCCTACAGCACTAGCACAGTCTCTATATTACCAGTTTACCCAGTGTGAATATGGTGTCTAAGGCCTTTACTGGGCAAGATGAGCCTCAAATTACTCCATTCCAGAGTTAGTTCAAAACTAACATGAGTATTTTTGTGTTTCTTTTTCCGTAGTGGGGAAAGTGGTGCTGGGAAGACTGTGGCTGCTAAATATATCATGAGTTATGTCTCCAAAATTTCAGGAGGTGGCCCTAAAGTCCAGGTGAGTAATACTGAAGCACAAGCACAGTCCAAAGATTGGCTTCAGAGGGCTGTCCTGACAGATAAGAGGCACATGACCTTGGAAATGTGTGGATGAGCAGCTGGAAATACATCCCAGCCCCCAGAGCAGGGACACCTGAAGTGCCCAGTGCTGCTGCCTTGCTGGGCTCCCTGGGATGGGAGAGCCACAGACCCAGAGCCAGCTCTGCCAAGAGGGGTGTGGCTCTCATGCTGGATACACCTGCCAGCATTTTAGTTTTTATTTTTAGTTTAATTATTGTTCTTAACCAGACCAGGAACAACAACCAATCTCCTTTGAATAGATGTGTGGGTTTTTTTCCTCCTCTGTTGGCAATTTATGTAAAACTGAACTGGCTTTTTGGGATTTTATTACTTCCTTTGAGTCTGTCATTGGTGTGTGTACATCAGAGAGCCACAGCAAGAACATCATCTTTTTTATGAGGTTATCTAAGCAAAGTTAGAGTTTCTGAAAGCTAACTGAAACAACAAATAGTGCTTTTGTTAATAACTATGCTATTGATGTCTGCTCTGCCTATCAAAATCTATGAGCTAAAGCTAATTGAGTGAATTAGCCATAAAAATTCCCTTAATGGCATTGCAGTGCCATTCCCTGACTGGTGGCAGCTTTTACCAGTCCACTCTTCTTGAGTGCTGACTGTGGGTTTGGCTTTATTTGCAGTCTCTGATGCTGAGTGTGTTCTTTCTGCTTAGTTTTGCACAACAGTGATACTGGGAACACTGCAAAGGAAAATGCAGTAACCAAAAGAATGACCCAGAGAAAGTATGCATTGTGTTATTTTTGGAACAAATATAATCCTTCTTTATAAGTAAATATTTTGTTTCATTTAAAAGATTCCAGCCTTTTGTACAAAATTAAAAAATACTCTTAGTAATGACTGAGTATGAGTTGATGAAGTTGGTAAATTGCCTTGAGCAATTCTTTTGAAATACAATTCCATCTTCTTTTCACAACGCAGCATGCACTGTTTTTTTTCCAAAGCTGATGCCTTCTCTGTATTTCCAGCTCCTGGGATCAGATAAGGAGACAATAGTAACACATTATATTGCTTTCTAAAGCAGCTAGACAGCAGCATCACTGATTCCAAAACATTGATGAAGCTCTTTCAGATTCCTAAATTTTATGCTGTTCCGACTTCATTGGTTGTGGTTCCAGACCCCCCAAAAAGATTTAAAATCTCATGTGAGAAGGAAATGGTTTAAAATGAAGATGATGGGAAAAAAACAGATCAGTTTATTTGCTGTGTTGCTTGGCAGAGCAATGAACAGAAGAACCAGACTCAGGCATTATGTTCAATTTTGTAGGATTTTCCTCAAAAAATAGAGACTAGAAGCTCTGGGAAAAAATAGGTTAGGTTCTACTCCTTACCTGATCAAGAGGACTTTTACAGATGTGGGATTTCTTGCCTTTTAAATATATACTTTAGATGTCATGGGGAGTCTTTTTAGAAAATCCGCAAGAACTTTGAAAATGTCTGCTTCTGAATTTGAATTTCTCTTGTTTCCTAAAATTTTAGCATGTTAAGGATATTATTCTGCAGTCCAACCCTTTACTGGAGGCCTTTGGGAATGCCAAAACCGTACGGAACAACAACTCCAGCAGATTTGTAAGTCCCTCAGCCTTAGAGGTTACCTTACTCTTCCAGCTTCTGTGCTCTTACAGAGACAGTATTCAGGAGTGTGATATAAATTGACTACAAGGGAGGTAAATCCAAGGAAAATATAAAGTACATGTCAAGAGGCTTCTGGTTCATTTTTTTCATCTATTTTTTTCAGTATGTACTGATCCCCATTTATAAAATCCCAAGTCTGCAGCCTTTACTGATACATGTGGGCAGGAGTTACCTTCAGTCTGTCATTGTTAAATAGTCAAGGTAATATTGTGAAGTGACTGCTCACTAGATGACACACTGTGGGTTCCATTTTAAGAGGTCGCACAAAGGCTTTAAGAATTTGAGATGTGTTCCTCAGCTAACAGGAGTGTTAATGCCATTAATGTCTCCTTGAGAGCAGGAGATCGTGGCTTTCCCTTGCTGCCAAGCTGAACAGTTTTTTGCTGCTGGTTGTAAATCTGTTAAATTGACTTGCTGTGGTTTCCTTTATACTAAGCAAGAGTCTCAGCAGTGAAAAGAAGCCACTGACCTCCCCTCTACATTTGCATTAGCAAGTGATGAATTGTCCCCAGGCTGGAGCTGTGTAAATGCAGAGAGAAAGATGTGGGAGGGTTCATGAATCTAAACTTAAGCTGTACCTTGAGGCAGCTGAGTCACTGCGTCCATAAAGATGAAATATCCCAGTAACCTTCCTTGGGATATAGGACAGATGCAGGGTTTCATATTTGCTTTTACTAATGATTTAACAGCTTTAATTATTTATTGCAGGGGAAATACTTCGAAATACAGTTTAGCCCAGGTGGAGAACCAGACGGAGGGAAAATCTCCAACTTCCTACTGGAAAAATCTCGAGTTGTAATGAGGAATCCTGGAGAGAGAAGTTTTCACATTTTTTACCAGGTCAGAAGGGTATAGGTCCTTTCTGAGTTGCTTAAAGTATCTAGAACCTGGTTTTCCTTTTGATTGAAAAGTCATTCTCCAGACAGTGCTGTTACTGAGTGCACACCCACAGAGCTGACCTGGCACTGCTGGGAAGCTCCATGGCACGCTGGGACACCACTCCCCATAGACCCTGCTGGCTGCCTTTCAGCTCCAGAACAAAAGTACTGCAGCATTTCAGTACTTGGAAATGCTTGGAAAGTCATTGTGAACTCCCATATGGAAAAGTCTAGTAGAATATAATAAAAAATTAGAACTTTACAGCAGTTTTATTTTTAAACTGGCCTATATATATAGAGAGAGGCCAGTTTATATTTATATATATATAATATATATATGTACTGAGGGAGGTTTGAGTTTTCTGGGACGTTTGGGACAATACTATTTGTTGAACCCTCCAAGCATCCTCAGGCTCTGCTGGCCTTCCCTGGTCCTTGACGTGCATGGTCCCTCCCTGCTGCAGTGCTGTTGAAGCTCCACAGCTCTGGGGTGAGGACTGTGCACTCCCAGTGCCTGTGAGCAGCTTCACACAAAGCTGAAGTGCCATTGCCAGGATGGAAAGCTGAGTTGGAACTGGAGCTGCTCCAGGAGCTGTGTTCTCCTCTTCTGAGGTATATGAACAATTTACTATGTCCTGCTGATTTTCCTGTGGCTTGGAGAGGCTTTTTGACACAGGAGGTAAAAGACCATGGGATTTTGGCAGTTCTGGTTTGAGGTTAATTCGTTCCTTCCTGTAGCAGCTGTGTCTGTGGACTTCACATAGTTCTGAGGAGCACAAAGGGTGCCTGTCCTCTCAGTGGGAGTCACAGGTGATGCTTCAACTCTGCCTGCATTGCAGTAGGCATGGAAAACACACTGAGGATTTAGATAATACACTGTAGATGGGAAAACTTTTGCCTTTTCTTTAGGAGGTAAAAATAATGGAAGGCATTAGTCAGTCATATTTTTGTTTTTTATTAGATGTGGAAGTTAGAACTAAACCACTTATGGGAGTGGGATTGAGCACCTGGTCTTTTGGATTAAAGAATTACCAAAACACAGGAAGGATACATACCTGGCACAGCACTAGCCATATCTCTCCCAGTGACTTCAGGCTTAGGCACCTGTTTCTGACCTGCCTCACTTCTGCTGAGGATGGTTGTGTGATACCTAATTGGGGTATTTTCACTTTGCAGCTGATTGAAGGGGCCTCCTCAGAACAGAAGAGCCTTCTTGGCATTACCAGTATGGACTACTATTACTATCTGAATCTCTCTGGGTCCTACAAAGTCGATGACATCAATGACAAATCAGATTTCCAAGAAACACTGGTGAGTTCTTTACTGCATGATTTGCGTCGTGGTGGAGCGTGTTCATTTCACTGTCCATCTGTAGCAAAGACATTGATGTATTAATGTGGGAATGACAAATTAATGTAGATGTAACTTATTCTAATTGTATTCTGCCCTGAGGAGGAGGTGTGTTACACTGAAGATAGATAGTTTTTATAGAAAGGTGTTTTGGTTTTCAGTTTGTTCTTTTTCAGAAGGGTGCAGATTTCCTGGAATTTAATTTGGTGCAAATAATCTGCAGTGTGGAAAACATGGAAATGCAAACACAGTGAGGGACTTCCATTAGAAGAAGATACAAGAGAATGCCCGGTTTATTTGAATTCCTAGTGCTGACTGGCCTTCCATACTTACTTTACAGGTGTGGCTGAAAAGCTGGAGAAAGGGACTGTGAAAACACAGATCAGGGATCTTTATCCAGTGCTGTTCCAATTCATTGTGTGACCTGTCAACTTGCTGGTCTCCTGTTGTTAGTAATTTACTATATAAAATAAGCGTAGTAACACATTTTATATGTAACACATGTAAAGGCCTTAAAAAGATAATTGTTACTGTTGTACTCCTGGTATTTTAGACAGAGTCAGGTGAGAAGACATTCTGTAAGTTATCATGGGGCTGTGAACTCCAAAACCCAGTGTTGTTGTGGGTTATTTTCTACTAAGTGGCTGAGATTGAGAGCCTAAGCCAGCCAGCTTTTTAGGGTCATTCAGCACAGCTTCACAGTTCTTAGTCTCAGTGCATAAACTGTGTGAAAGGAATAAAACCATTATCTCTTAGGATCATTGCTTCATTTTGCAATGAAGCTATTTTTAGTGTGGCACTTAAAAGCACGTGTTTATTTCTTAGTAACTTGATTTTTCCCAGAACTGATTTTGTTAATACATCTTCTAAACACTGTAGGTGCTTCTGTGTTTAATTTAAAAAAAAAAATACAAAAATGCTGAAGTGGGACATCTGGTATCTTTTGAAACTTCAATGCAGGCTGTAATGAAATTTGGACTGTTTTGTAAAGCTCTAGTTTTTAGCATCAAAATTTTGAAATTATTTCTATGACAGGAGTCTTTGATTCCATTTTTTTTTCTTTGTTTATTTTTCTTCCCAGCATGCAATGAGCGTGATTGGGATCTTTGGAGAAGAACAGAATTTGGTGCTGCAGATAGTGGCAGGAATTCTGCATTTGGGAAACATCAGCTTCAAAGAAGTTGGCAACTATGCAGCAGTGGAGAGCGAGGAGTGTAAGTACCCTGGAGGCTGTTCCAGAACAGCCGTGGGCTGAAGCCCAGATGGCACAAGGTGAACTGCAATTCGCAGCTGCTTATCCAAACACAGCCAGTCCTTTCTCAGAGTACAAGCCTGCCAGTTTGGGGTCTCTTCCAAAGCCCACACTGCTGAGGCCCCTCTTTTGTCTTGTAAAATGCCACTGACTTAGGAGGAGTTTTGAATTTAAGAAATCCTCTTTCGACCTCACAGTATGAAATGACAGACGTTGTAAGAAATGCCTCCAATGAGACCCGAGCTCTGCTGCTTTCAGAGCATCAGGACACATTGGAGAAACACTGGTTTCTGTGTGGTTTGTGTGACCTCACCATCCTGGGAAGGCAGGTACCATCCCTGGCCTTGGGATGTAGTTCTTGTTATACAGCCAGTTGCAGAAAAACATGCAAAGACTGTTCTTCAGGACACCAAAAGCTCGAGTCCCTTACTCTGAGGCAGAATCAAATCTATGCAGACCATTCCCGCCAGACATTTAGGCAAGTAAGTCTTTAAAATGGCCAGTGATTGCTGTTACAGTTCTTGATTTTATTAATAGTAGAAAAAAGTTCTTATTTATGCTAAATCTTCCACTCTGCAAATCATGGCAAATACTACTACTTCTCTCCTGGTTGCAAAAAAAAAAAACTTTAAAACATCCCTCTTTACACTTACATTGCATTGAAAGTGTCTGAAAACCCCTGAAGTGAACCCAGCCTTTTCAGCTTTTCTTCACTGCCTGTACTTAAAACTATTCCACTGAATGCTGCTGATTACTCTTTGAGGATCGTTTTTTCAATTACATGCATATCCTGCTTTATAATAATTTCCAGACTGTAACTTAGTGGTCCCTAACTAGGGAAAATAATCAGGCATTTTAGGAATGTGAAGTTCTATCAAGTCCTGGCCACCTACTCTTCCCTTACAGTAAATCATGAGCCCTGTGGAGGAAGTTTCTGAGCTATGCATGGTGGTTCTTACCATTAGACTGTCTGCATAAATTCTTACCAGTAGTATTGGCTGAGCACTTTTCCTGGCATCTTTACAGTCTATGTGAGCATATTTGGTCTATAATTGCCTACATTCTTTTCCATTTTAAAGCATATGATGACTGACCTTTTCGTGTGCTCTTCCATCTGAGTGCTCAGTGAATTACCAGAGTGTTGCCAGTGACTCAACTTTGGTTAATTGTGTGGTTCCTAGTACCCTAGGGTAAATGAATCAGTTTGCTGGTGGTAATAAATCAGATTTCAGAGAGCTGGTGGTTATTTTCAGTTTTAAAAATAATTTTGGATTAATGTACTAAAGGGTTTAGTGAATTCATGCTGTGACATACACGTGTAAAGCACTGCCTTAGTGATGCTTTTATACCCTCCTCACACAAGTAAAGTCGATCTGAAACCAGTGGAGCATGGAGGAAACACTGTTAGAGGATTACATGGTTTAGTGGAGGTGCAGTCCGTTGCCCAGAAGCTGCCCTTGGGAGCCATTTCCATTTGCTTTCAAGGTGTTGCTCTTTCTCCATCCTTAAGGTGTGTGGCACCTGCAGCTCACATCTGTACCACGTGCTGTGAGTGCAGAGAATGCTGGACTTGGGGCTGCCCATTGCATGGATGTATTTTTGTGCTTTACTTTTAGACAAGCAAAAACAGAATTTGTAGAGTATTTCCAGAATAAGGGAATAAAAAAATAAAACTGAGTAAATGGCAAACCTTTTGCAATGTTTAACTTATAAGAAGAAAGGGAATATTAGGAAGCAGATAGCCTATTTTTTCTTATATTTTAAACATTCCATATTTTTACAAAGAACTTCCAATGCTGTCAATTTTACTTAATGGGTGAGCTCTATATTTTGTTCCCATCTCCTCCCAGAGTGATTTGTTTGAACCACATAGTTCAAAACTGTGACCTAAGGCAGTTTACAGGTTTGAAGGACCGAAGGTACAGAAATAGCTGACTATTTTACTTCAAGGTGGTTTATCTTAATTGAAATCCATGTAAGTAAAGAGTTGAAAATATCTTTGAGGAGCACAAGGGAAATTTTGAAGACCTAAATCCCTCCTCTTTTCCTTTTTAAGCTGCATGCCCCATGAGTTTTATTGTTACTAGAGATACAGTTAATTTTTTTCTTTTGTTCTGTATTTAGTCTGTAAGTCATAATCCAGCAACCCTGATCTTTCTTGCAGTTTTGGCTTTCCCTGCTTTTCTCCTGGGAATTAACCAGGACCGCCTGAAGGAAAAACTGACCAGCAGACAGATGGACAGCAAGTGGGGAGGCAAATCGGAGTCCATTCACGTGACCCTCAATGTGGAACAAGCCTGCTACACCAGGGACGCCCTGGCCAAGGCCCTTCATTCCCGCCTCTTTGATTACTTGGTGGATGTAAGTTGGATTTGCTTCATTCTATGGAAGTGCCAAAGCCAGTGTGAGTAGGGCAGGAGTGTCCCTTGTGTTTGGCCTGGTTCCTGTGCCTGAAGCTGCTCAGAGCAGGGGGAGCACGGCCCCCGTACCAGACACGGGGCACTGGCCGTGTGGGAGTTACTGCCTGTTCCTCGAGGCTGTGCCTCCAGGCTCCTGCCATGACTGTCCCATGGGATGCTCTGGCATCTCCTCCCTGGCAGCATCCATACTTGCTGGAATCTTGCCTTGTCCTGCACAGTTGAGCAGAATTAGAGGGTTGTGGTGCCCTGCTCTCTTACCCCACTCTCCTGCCAAGAGCCCTTTCAGCATTCAGATGCAGCAGTTGAGCCAGTGGCCAAACTCCCCTCTCCATGTTTGGAGTGAGCCCCTGGGCTGGCCTGGAGGGGTAGGGCTGTACCTTTGGCCCCAGAGTCTGGCTGGCTGAAGCAGAGATGTCCTCTGGGGTGGCCCTGCAGTGTCCCAGCTGTCCCTCAGCGTGGCAGCCCTGTCGGTTCCCACCCTGTGCCTGCACCAGCACTGTCACTGCAAACGGGAACACAGAATAAGGTGAAGAGATTGAGAGTGCCATCTGCAAAATGCATCAAGTATCAGACTGAGAGCTGGTCTTTTTGTTGGCTCCTTTTCTTCAGCTGAGCCAGTTACACTGAAGGGGAAAGACTCTTACAATTAGGAGATCCAAAGGCTCACTGACCTGGAAAACAGGGTAGTATGCTGCTCATTTCCTAGCTTTAGTAGTACTTCATTAAAAAGTGAAAGCAAAATAACCTATTACATATATATGTATTCAATTCAAATACGGTATCTTTTTAAGAAACCCAATGTTTTTATATAAGGTATTTGAGAATATAAATATTTAAAATATATAAATACACTTTGTTTTACACATTGTTTCTGTTTTATTAGTCTATTAATAAGGCCATGGAGAAAGACCATGAAGAATATAACATTGGTGTCCTTGATATTTATGGCTTTGAAATATTCCAGGTAAGGCAGTACAATACTTGGTGTTTGAGCAGATCTGATCTAGGAGGGTTTTTTAATAAGTTAGAGGGGGAAAAAATCCAAACCAGAATAAAAATAAAACCAGATCCTGTGGCCAAAATGAAAGCAAAATATCCCAGCTGAGCTTCCTGGACATTGTGATCTCACTGGTAATGTCTCACTTAATAAACATGAAGTATTGAGGAAACTTCAAAGAAAGTAGGTCATTGATCTTAAAAGAAAGATCAGAGATTCCTCAAAATGTCTATAAAGTCAGCAACCCATCTATCACTGACTGTGTCTTTGAAGCTCACTGCCAGCATAAGAACTGATAATTATTGTATATAAGGCACGAGACTAATTTTAAAATTGCTTCCTTTTCTACAGAAAAATGGATTTGAACAGTTCTGCATCAACTTTGTTAATGAGAAACTGCAGCAGATTTTTATTGAACTGACATTGAAGGCAGAGCAGGTATCCAGACATTTATTATTTTTGAATTCATAAATGAGCCATTACTTTTTCAGTTGGTGGAAAAATCAAGGTTTCATCATCTGGTAACAGTAAAGTCTGCCTTGTTAAGCAACACAGAGAGGAAAAAACCCCAACCTTTGTTGTTGGCTGACCCTCAAACTATGAACCACATGAGCTGCAGGCATTTGTTGTGTGACAGTGGTACAGAGCGAGTCCACCACACGGTGTGCTGATGCAGTCATATGACTGCCCAGGCTTGCTGCAGAGTGTGACTCACTGACAGAGATGGAAAGCTGCAGCTTGGCTCCATCCTTGTGCTTTCCTTGAACATGACACACAGTTAACTGGGAATGCTTGTCTTAATTTCCTCCACACCTTTTTTATTTCTTAAATACGTATATGAATGAAACAGATCAGAGACAAATGCAAAAGTACTTATGAAAGTATTTGCAGTTCTCTGTTCACAGTCTGCTGCAAAATCTTTAGCTGAGGGTGAGCTGCTGCCTGGGAGGGCAGGCAGTGCAGCTGGGACAGGGGCACTGGTGAGCTCAGGGCTGGCACCAGCTCTGGGGCAGGGCTTTCAGGAATGCACATACACAATGGCCTGTGTGTGGAAGCACCGAGTCACTGCAGCAGACTGACCTGCACAGTGTGCAGCTCAGCTCCCATGCATGCAGCTGGCTGGGTCAGTTTAATCAGATTTTAGCCTGAGTTCTTCTCTAGATGTCTTTATGGTGACAGTAATTGCACACAGAAATAAGAAGTCGAGCTGTGTCTCCGTTCCACGTGCATTTCTAAATGTGTTGTTTTGGGGGTCTGATCCTCAGCGTGCCTGTCACAGTCTTCATTTTTAAAATAGATCAGGATGTGGAGGCTTAGGTGCACTGTCAAGATACTGTAAAAGTCTTTTTGTTACTATTTGCAGAGTGCTTTGACAATAAATGCACTGTTGAAATATTCCTGCTCTTGTCAGTAACCACTGAAGGGCTGTGAATGACAAAGGAATGTGTGGGGAGAAGAGTAGGATTCCGATTCATCTTTTAGGCAGCAGAGAGCTGGATTTAACCATCATTAGGGTCATTTCTCCCACCTCTACCCAGTCATACGTTTGGCAAGTCTCCCTGAACATGAGTAGTGCAGAGTTTGTGTCTGTGGAGTGTGTTGTAAATCTAGTGCTACATCTGCAGTGCAAAGGAGTATTTGCATCTTTCTTTTTACTTAACAGGAAGAATATGTGCAAGAAGGAATTAGATGGACACCAATAGAATACTTTAACAACAAAGTAGTGTGTGACCTTATAGAGAACAAAGTGGTAAGTATTTAGAACAAATGGGGGGAAAAACTAAGATTTTTTTTTTTTCCCCTCTAAAATATTTAGGCAACTGCTTTGTTGTCAAGAAGGTTCATAGGAAAAATGCAAATACTGTTGTTCAGTTACTGAGTCATACTATGTCTATATATAAATGTTACATAAGATGTCTTCTAAGAGCTCTAAGATATATGTCATCTAAGATACCATCCAAAAAGAGAACTACACCATAGCATGATTGATGTGTGACTAAAAAATATAATGATGGAAAATAAAATTTTATCCACCCAAATTTGTCATGAACTTATTGACATACTGTACATCAGATGATGCTTTTTGTGTCCCTGGGAGATGTATTTCAATTTGGGGAAGCTACAGCACTACCTTCCTTTGAGGTACATTGCACATTAAACAGAAACAAGTGAAAAGAAGGTATTGTAGATACAAGAAGTTTTGTGTCTTTGCTCCACAGAATGTTCTGCAGATTCAAGTCTTTTAGTTCTGGTTTGGGGTGACAACAAATGTTGAGCTGTCCTTTAGGACAGAAGTAGGTTGGTTTTCAGCTAGTTCATTATCCTCATGTAGGCCAGAACAGCAGTTCGAATAGTGTAGTGAGTTGTGCTCAAATGCACATCAGATTCTGCCCATTTTCTGTCTGTATGTGGATAACTAGGAAGAAGGTAACATTTGTCACAGTCCCAAATATTTAGCTCTAAGTTTGTCAAGCTACAGCATGTGAGTTTAAATACTTTCCTCAGACATTTTTCTGTTTTTTGATGGAATGAGAAAAAAAAAAACTTTAAACAAATGTTGAGCATTTTGATATTTTTGGAGTTTTCCAGCAGTAATCCCTGTTTTCCCCATCATTTCCCAGTGTCCCCATCATTACATGAAGTGGCATCTCTCCTTAAACATGTTTGTGTAAAAATTAATCTCTGCCTATTGGAAGGAAATTCTTCCTGACTGTGCTCTGGTGTTTTTGTAACAAAGATAGTTTTCTGTTTGGGGGGGAAAAAACCAGCATGCTGTTTTCCCCCCCCTGACTTGTGCTGGTGTTGGTGTTGGTGTTCCCCTGCGTTTCAGAACCCCCCCGGGATTATGAGCATTCTGGATGACGTGTGTGCCACGATGCACGCCGTGGGAGAGGGCGCTGACCAGACGCTGCTCCAGAAGCTCCAGATGCAGATTGGGACTCATGAGCATTTCAACAGCTGGAACCAGGGATTCATCATTCATCATTATGCTGGGAAGGTAATGTGGGAAATCAGCACCCGATTCTGTTATGTGTTCATAAGGAACAGTAATGAAAGGAAGGGGGAAGCCCTGTAGAGGCTTTAAAACAGCCAGATTATCTCAGGAGACTGTCCCTTGCTGAGGAGCCTGGGCCTTGCTGCTATCAAACTTACTAACCAGAACTTAATGTTAAGTGTAATAAATAAGTTACCCATGTCTTTTATTAATTGTAGTCTTAATTGTTTGTTATAGTAGCAGTAAATTTTAAAAAATCCAGATACAAAAGTTATGCTTAGGGGATGATATACCAATAAAACGGGATATAATGTACAGTTCTGTCTTCTCTGGGTTTGTTTCTCAGACTAGTCGTGGTTTCCTGCATTGTAGTTGATGACAGTAAACCCTTACTGAGCCAAAAGTTTTCTTCAGTAAAATTCAGTATTACATTCACTTGTGTCATATTCCATTCACTAGCTCCATAAGTATTTCTAAATTTGAATTTAAATATGAGGATGATAGTCCTTTATGTTTGTTGTGAGAGAGTTTAATAATACATGCAGGGATTTAGTGCTCATTGTAGTATCTAGATTTTACCAGTCTAACCAAAAAGTTCAGAACAGCTACTGATGAGGACAGAATTTAAATTTTCTTTAATTATTGGGTTCTCAACTTACCACAAACAATCAATTTCCACCTTGGCCCAGGTATCTTATGATATGGATGGATTCTGCGAGAGAAATCGGGATGTTCTTTTCATGGACTTGATTGAACTCATGCAGAGCAGTGATTTGTACGTAAGCAAAACTTGCTTAAAGCTAGGACTAACTGTTAGCCCAAATGGATGCAGAGGGCCTGACTTCTCTACTTTGCAACTTGTGAACTCCTTTGGGTAAAAGTGGAAATAAATCACTGCAGTAGAACAGCATAGCTTGCATTGTATTTGACCTTCCTTTTCTACCAGCTGTACCAAGTGAGGCACTGCAGTGTCAGAACCAAATGGTGTATTGGCAGCTGTTTGTCTTGGCCTCAAACAGGCCCATCAGTGCTTTGGTGTTCTCTCTGAACAGGCACTGTTTGACAAAAGAGTAACATTTTTTTGTTATGTATGTTAATTAATTGATGATTACTTTTTAAAACGTGTGTATGTCTTCAAGTTTTCTAGAAGTCTGGTATCATGTCTTCCAGTGCTCACTAAAATAGCAAGGGGTCTCTATGAGGAGTGAGGAAGCTCGTGGAAAATACTAATCTTAAAATAGATTTAACTCCAGATTAATAGAAATAGCTATTTATATTCTGCTCAACTACCAACTTTTACAGCCTATTCCTTGACATGTCTGCATTGAATTGTCTTTCTGTGCCAACCCTGTTCTATAAATTCTTTCCTAGGCCTTTTATAAAGGCTCTGTTTCCTGAAAATCTTCAAGTGGACAAGAAGGGCCGTCCCACCACTGCAGGCAGCAAAATCAAAGTATGTCATGTTTTGCAGAGTAAGTGTGTGTGTGTATTTGGTTGTGTGTTTGTGTATGAATACCTGAATACAGAAATAGAAGTCTTGTCTGGTTTTTGCTGTCCAGACATTCTTAAAGATGGGCACAAGGGGAGTATCTTGACTGCAGAGTGATGGGNCTCGTCAGCGTGCGAGCCCGAGAAGGAAAAGAAGCAAAAAAGGAGAGAGAACACCTCCTCCTTCGGTTTATATACACCTGATTACGTAAAGAGATGGGATGGAATACTTCCTAGATCTTGACCCTGGTTACCAAGGAAGGGATGGGTTGAACATGTGATCACAGGTCATTAAATGTTGTGTTCAGCTGCCTTACACAGCAGTGAGTTTTCCAAACTAGCAGTTGATGGGACTTGCATGTGCATAATGAATGAGCTGCTTCACTGAGCCACTCATGGCCCACAATTAACTACAGAGAGCTGGGCTCTTTATAGTGCAGAAATGCAGCCCCACGCCCATCCAAGCCAACAGAAGCCTTTCTGCTGACCACAGTGTGCCTTGAGCAGGGCAGCAAGTGTTAGAAGTCAGTTAAAATGCACATTTAGAGTACACATTCCTTTGGAAATCATTATTTTATCAACTGCTTTCCTCATATTTCACCCTGACTTGATGCATTCCTTGTCACTCCATATTTTTATATAGTAGTTTAAATATATTACATAGCTGGAGATAGGGGTGCCACCTGTTTGCTGATGAGCTTTTCATGAGGTGCATGTTATCCCAATACACTGGTTGTTCTGGAGCAAGACCACAATCAGCTGGATCTAGTCAATGGAATGATGAGCAGATGGTTGATAACTTCAGAACTCTCAGGATTCAGCCTGTTCAGCTCAGATCTCTTGTTTTCCTTCTGTTTTACAGAAACAAGCAAACGACCTTGTGGGCACCCTGATGAAATGTACACCCCACTACATCCGCTGCATCAAGCCAAATGAAACCAAGAAGTCCCGAGACTGGGAGGAGAGCAGGTATGGATGAGCACAGGGTATGATGAGAGCCAGTGCTGACAGTCAAAAGAAGCACAGAAATCCATAATTTCTAATGGCACAGCCTACAAACAAAACTAAAACCATCAGAAATTAAATCAGGCATGACCCCTCCTAAACTTTGAAGGTCAGAGGTGGTCACTTGGTCTAAATCAGCAGTTAGTGTATGCAGCTCTTAGCTTTTCTCCTGTCAGTAATGAATAGTCTCATGAGTAACACAGTCAGTGTATTAAAGACTCAGTTTTCCATGGAGAATTTGCACACCAAATCCATTTGCATAATTTCTAACTTTTGATACCTTTTTAAATTTAAAACCAGCTTCTGCTGAGAAGCTAAAAAGCCAGTAGGATTGAATTTGTTTTTACATATCAAACTTACCAGAAAGTGCCTGTAACCAACAATGTGAAAGGTTCCTGTTTTGGTTCTTGACTTCTGTTTTTAATTAGCCAACTCTTTAAAGAGAGTTCACAATCATATCAGATGATTATATAGGTGTTAAATAGCTGTCTAAATTGTCAGTTTGGTTTATCAGGTGTTTTAAGGCATCTTTAACTCTATGGTGCCAAGAACAATCTTCCTCTCATCTGAAAAAAGGTGCTGCTGTTTTGCACTGAGGTGGGTGCTCAGCAGGGTATGTTTTCTATGGGAGGGCCTGTTGTAGATAACGTTCGTTACTCTATACCAAGTACTTTTGGTAATGGTAAAATTGCTGGTAAAGCAAGTGGGAATTTCTATCACAGTGAAGGAACTTGCAAGGTGTGATTAAAAGCTTGAGAACCCCAGGGCAGAATTCCCTTCCTGCTCTTTGGCATGCAGTCACATGCAGATGGAGGGCACTTACAGAAGCTGTTGGGTCTGCACTTCAAAGTGTCACTGAGGGCTTGGCAGTAAATGTAGACCCTCTTTCTCCAGCTTTTCCACCCCTGAAAATCCTACTGTGCAACACTTAGTTTTCCACTGACACAGAGACTAAAGGAGGGGAAAGTAAGTGATCCTGGGAAAAGTGTATAAAACTTTTAACTGTAAGTTGAGGGACTTTTAAAATCAATCATTTAGGTATTTGGAAACAGGCCTGTTATTGTGGAAGGTGTTGCTGGGAAACCATGAAACAAACAAATAAAATCCTAGTCCTGAGAAAAGGGCAGCTTTCAGGAAACCCCTTTTGGAGCAAAACTGGGCAAAATTTCTTCTTGTTCTCCCATAAAGAGGATGGTGTGTTGTCAGTAGCTGCTGTATTTGCCAAGTGAAACGCAAAGAATTGTGTGGCATCAAACTCAGACATAAATGGAATTGCTGCTTAAATAGTAATCCTTCCTCCCTGTTTAAAAATCCAGCATTGCCCGTTATTGTACTGACAGTCACTGTGGCAAACGGGTCTGGGCAAAAGGAATTTATATGCACATGACATTTCAAAGTTAAGTTTTGTTGTTTCTCGGTTTTACTGTGAAAAAGTTTTGTGTTGAGGGAAATACAAAACATAATTGAGTGTGTGTGATATTTTGCTGAATAAGTTGTTGATTTAAAGTTTGGTGGGTTTTTTTTTTGTTTTCTGCTGTGATCCCATAATGCTGCATGACACACATGCTGCCATAGCCAGGGTGATGGCAGCAGTGATTTGCTTATTGGTAGCAGGTTACCAGACCATGAAAGTGCTACTGAAAAAGGAAAAAAGCCTTTCACAAAGCCTGTCTTACTTCATGCTCCCAGAAACCAGGGAACTCCAGCTCTCTGCTGCTGTTGAATAACTTTAAAATATTTAGCACTGAAACACAGGCCTTGTGCAATATCCAAACCTTGTATAAGACCTTAGTTATTCCAGAAATTGGGGTGTTCTTGAAATGTGTTTTTGTTCAGGTCCTGGCACAGCCACTTGGACTTGTATTCAAAAGTGCTGCATTAGCTGAATTCCCAGACCCTGACCTGCTAGAGGTTGCTGCCTGGAGGGAGATTTTCAGTGTGTCTTTTCTCAGAAAGGAAAGGGAAAAACAGAAAAATGTCTCAAATTCGCTGGTGCTGGACACTGGAACTGGCAGGACAGTAAGAAAATGGGAGTAGTGCTGTTGCCCCAGTGCATTATTCCAGATGTGAACAGGAGGGAAAGCCATAAACAGGAAAATGTATTTTTGTCCACCAGCCTTCTACTGCACCAGAATTCTTGGAGTGGGTACAAAATACACTTTATTCCTTGAAGACAGCAAGATTAAAGTGATTAGTGTTCTTTATTGTAAGCTGAAAGAGCAGCATCACTTACCATTTAGTAAAACACCTCTCAAAAGTGTTCTCTAAAAAAAAGAAATAACTGAGGGGATTTTGTCATTTGTAGCAAGGGATTTCAAAAGACATACTGTGAGTCATCTGAAAAAAATGTCCCAACAAAAAAACTCCATGGGCAGTACCTTTTCTATTGAAATTTAATATTTCAGAATAGCTAGAGAAGTAACACTGAATGAACTGAGGGTGTTTCATGATTTGAAAAATCTTCTGTAAAATCAGAGAAAATAGTAAGCAAAAAAAAATTAACTGGCTTCTTACAGGCTCACTTTTTAAAAATTATATGTAAAGAAATGCTCTTTTATATTTATTTGTTGAACTTACGGGACTAAAATCTTCACAGCTGTTATATTTCACAGTGAAAGCTAAAGCTTCTATACTTGGCCCTATAAAAGAACAGCAACAGAAGCAACAGAGTTAAAAACTTAGTTTGCTTCTTTCAGCCACGTGACTTAGATGAGAAAATTAAGGAAATGCAAAGGAAACCAGCAACTGAAATTCTTCAAATCAAATTTTCAAGCATTAAATAGTAGACTAGCAGGATATGGAAGAAGGAACATAAAGAATAATGTACCACAGGTCTAGAAAGATGAAAAAATGCCAAAAGGAGGCTTTTTTTCTTTGCTGTTTTCCTGGTTTGAGATTCATGGGGACATAATTGTTGCCTGTGAGGGAGCTGTGATGGTGCAGGGGTGATGATGTTCCAGCCCACACAGAGTCCCTTCCCAGGAACCAGCTCTGTTGTTGTTTGTAATTAAATGTGCCATGGCCAGGCTGGCCAGCCGAGCTTCAGCCAGTCTTGTGCCTCTCCTCAAACCCTTCCTTTGCACATGGTAAAATCAGGAGGAATTCTGGCTTTTCATCACCATACCGACCTGCCTTCCCTCTGATTCCCTGTGCAGTCAAAGTTTGGCATCTGAGGCTTTTTTCCAGCCATCAGAATTGATCCTTTCTCCAGAACAACCAAAAAAACGCTGCTGTTGCTGTTTGAGTTATATAAAGATAGGTAAAACCTACAATAAAAGAACACAAAACAATTTCCCAGTCCCTTGGATACCATCTGCTTAATAGTTACTTGGCCTTTTATGGCTAATAGTATTAGCTTAGAGATTTAGAGATGAATTACTTCAGAGATGGGAAGTGAAACGAGGAAAAAGTGCTAAGGTAAACCTGCTTACATACATTTCAGCACTGCAGGCTGCCTGCCTTGAATACTTTCCCAAGCATGAGTGTGCATGGTACTGTGCAAGAACAAATTCATAGACCTGGGCATGAATTTCAGCAATCAACAGTCTTGAAACATGATTTAGACTTTCCAGAGTGCCTCAATCCACAAGTAGGCTGAAATGAAATGAATTGTAAACCTTGCACTGTTTTTGTCCACAGAGTAAAACATCAAGTGGAATACTTGGGTCTGAAAGAAAACATTCGAGTAAGAAGAGCTGGCTATGCCTACAGGAGGGTTTTCAAGAAGTTTCTGCAGAGGTGGGTGACACTCATTTAGAAGTACTACAGCACACTTGGTTTTATGATGAGGAGGGAACCAAGAGGCTGCAAGTTTTGAAAGCTCCCTTCCCACTTACCCTTTTCTCCCCATTTGTCTTGCTCAGTGGTCTGGATTACACAGAGATTTGAAAGCGTTTTAAAGCCTGGCTTTGTCATTTTGAAAGCACTTTCACTTTTTCTGTAAACTTGCCCAAAGCCTCAGTTCTTTTTGTAGTGCTATGAGAGGGTTCCCCAGAGTTAAAAATTGTTCAGGGAACTGCTGCAAGTGCCTGAAATCTGAGTGTCAAGCTGCTAGCCTGTGTTTAGAATGCTACTGCTCTAGCTCTCCCAGCTCTTCTTTCCCAGTGACAGGCAGAAGATAGGTGAAGAAATCCATGCCTGCCATGCAGCCATTGCAGTGTAAAGAGTAGCTTTAGCTTAAATTGCTCATTATACTTCTGCTGGTGTTCCAACAGCTGGGAATGGGCACGACTCAAACCACTGCAGCTGCTCACTGAATGAATGAAGGCAAGTCAGAGCTCTGTAAGACCAGTCCTTTTGTCAGTGCCTTAGGACCAGATGTTAAGATGATTAACTACCTCCACTAGCTAATGAAATCCTCTTAAATAGGAGCAGTTTCAAGATTTATACAACATTCAGCTTCTGGTTTTTAGAAACTTGAGACATACAGCTAATAAATACCCAAACAGGTGTTATGTGACAGATCAGCTCTCGTTCAAAGTCTTTGCATTGCATTTGAGAATATAAAACAGAACAGTTGTTACAAGGAGTGCAGTGTAATTAGGCAGCATAGAACAAAGCAGTTAGTAATACTTCATGATAATACCAAGAATATTCCAATGATGCAGTAATAGTCAGACCTAAAATCTCTACAAGTATGGACTCCGTTTTCATTATGGAACAACTTTAAATTCCTTTTTCCTCATGATCTTCAAGCCCAGATGTATAAACACGATTATGCTTCAGGCAGTGTTACTTAACACAGGCTGTTGCTGAGACAGACTAGCAGATTTACAGTGTGTATTCAAATGCAGCCTCCACAGTTGCTGAACACTGACTGTGAGGGCTGTGCAGGTCTAGCCATCTGCACAAGGGAAAGCTGCACGGGGCTTTGGGCCCACAGCCAACTGGAACCATTCTTCATGGAATGAATCCCTTTGTTTCAAATTAATTAGCTGTGTTCAATTTAACATTGTGTTAGGAGTGAAACTCTCCCTGCACCCTCTCCATGCACAGGTCCCTGGGACCCAGAGCAAGCTGTGGTGTGACCCCCTGAGGCAGTGGGAGCACCATTGGCATGGCATGGCATGGCCAGGAAATGCACGCTGGTGCACTTGTTTGCATTGGGCGTGGCTTGGCAGCTCCGGAGAAGTGGGGATTTCTGGGCTGAATAGACTTTTATGTACAAAATTTACATTTGCATGCAAAAAGCCACAGTCTCTGAAAAGGCCTGTGTGTTCTGAAGCATAACCCATCTGAAAGCTGAGCTCCCTGCTCCCCTATTTAGACATAAGACCTAACTGCTTGCTGTGAGTTTGTAACAGATAGTTTTTGGGAGGCAGTCATGATCTGAAATTTTTTCAGGAGCGTTTTAAGTACACATTTAGAACTTGTGCTGAAATAATCTGTAAGGTAAATTAGACAAGCTTGAAAAACAGATACATGGATGGTGACATGACTGGCTTCATGGGAGGAATGCACAGGGGTACTGAGTTGCAGTGAACAGTGCTGGAATTGTCAGGTTATCAAATTGTGAAATGCTTAACCGGTGCCTGTTACAGAATGATCTGTTTCTTCTGCCCTGTAGATTTGCCACAGCAGTAAAAGGTACGAAGTTTATTTGATGAAAGAGGAGAATTTCAAATCTATTGGTTTGTACCCAAGACCTTTACTTTTATTAAAAGGTCTTAAGTCGTGTTTTCCCCTGTGCCTTCCTTTAGAGCTCAGGATATGTTGGAGAGAATTTGTAGGGTGCTGCAGTGTCATATGTCACATTCTCTTGTGTGGAAGGTGGCAGCTCCAAACACCTTTATTACGCCCAGCTCCTTTACCTTCAGACTTGCTTAGAGCCACCTGTAGAGTGATACTGTTGGTGATGAACCTGCAAAAGAGGCTCTTAAATAAATGAGCTGGGACTTGGTTTAACTTGCAGCTCCTTCCTGGGTTGCATCTGTTATCCCACAATACTGATAAATGACATAAGTATATAAGTGTACATACACAGTCTGAAAACACAGACTATGTACAATAAACTGCTCTATTTAAGGTGTGTAAGAGCCAATTCATTACACCATCGAGCATAGTACCTGAGCATTTGTTAACTGATAGATTGGAACATGAGAACATCGGTGTTTTGAATCTTACTGAATTATTCATAAGTTATCATTCTCTTTTCATGTGCCCTCTATTGAAAGGCGTTTGGGTTTTGTGATACATTTCTTTTTAACTGTTTGCTGTTTTTCTTTTCATGGTATTACTAAAGTTGCATGGCAATGTTTCTGCTTCTTGGCTGGATAACATTTTAGATATTATAAGAACGAGCAATCGACATTCCTTTAATGTGCTTTCCAACAATTCCTTGTGTGCCTTTTGAGAACATTTTATTAGGAGCTGCCTAAATCACCTTAAGAATTTGGAAACTATAACAAACTAAACTCCATTCTTTACCACTTTTTTCTTTGTTGAATAGTTTTACTAATAAGCATGATTCAGTTTATACAACTGAAGTACGCTTAAAGCATTAAAAAGAAATTGTCAAGAGCAAAAACCATGAAAGATTTCAGGGAGTAATTTGTCACAATATGTGAGAATACCACGAGAGAGAAGGCTGCTGCTTCTTTCTCTAAAATCCATGTGCTTATAGCACTTCCCTAGCCCTTTCCCTGTTCCCCGTGTTCCAGCATCCCTATTGCCTCCCTCTTGCCCCAGAGGCCAAGCCAAAGGCTTTCTGGGCTAGAGCCGAGAGTGGCTCCTTGCTAAGTGCAGACCAGCTGTTGAACAGGTGAGTCAGGAGCACAATAGCTGGTCACTGGCTTAGAAACAGAAAAGACATTTGCAAGAGTAAGGCTGAGAGGGCTTGAGGGAGGAATCAGCCAGGTGCTTGGGAATGGCTCTGGAATACCAGGTCTGTAGGTACTCAGATCATTGCTGGTGAATGACCTCGCCCTGCACTTAAGCAGATCACAGCAGAACTTTCTACAATTGCCTGCTGCAGTTACCAAGCAGTAACTTAGCATCTGGAAATGGGAGACTGCAGGGCACTGCTGTCCTTCTCATTACAGTTGTTTGGTCTCACTAAACATCTTAATACTCTTCATCTTGGCACACACACTCTGAGTCCTGCTCCAGTTGTCAACCCTCCCCTAGGGTAATGCTGCCCAAGCCAGTGTTATTCTGCTGCTCTCTGGGGCCCGGTTTTAATCTCTTCTCCTTGGTCCTTAAGGTATGCCATTCTGACCAAAGCAACCTGGCCTTCTTGGAAAGGAGAAGAGAAACAAGGAGTCCTCCACCTGCTTCAGTCAGTCAACATGGATCCTGACCAGTACCAGCTCGGGAAATCCAAAGTCTTCATCAAAGCTCCAGAGTCTGTAAGTGTAGCAGAAGATGATTCTTTAAGTATGCAACTGTTTTGCTGGACTTAAAAGTCCTGCCTGCTCAGCAACTGAGATTTTGCAATTAGCATTATTAGGGAAATAAATGGTGAGTGCTTGGGAGAGACATCAATATTGTTACTGTAACCTGAGTTTCAGGGGGGTTTGGTGGTGGCCCTGCTGAAGCTGAGGATGTTTTTGCATCAGGAGCGCTCGTGGCTGTGTCTGAAACCCTACCCAGAGCTTGTGTTTCTGAAGAGATTGCTTTTTTTTTTTTTTAAAGTAAGTTTGCTGTAGCTGGAGAATTGCCAGCTGTGAAATCAGGTTTTATGGGTGGCAGAAAGGAGGCTTCATTATTTACATTTCCATCATACACCTGAATAAATAACTTGGTACAGGAGTGAGTTCTGTGGAAATGGTTTGCACCAGATCGAGTTTCCTTTTTAAGATCAATATGAACAACAGTATTTTTCTAGATTTGCAAGAAAAAAATCCTAAAGCCCAGGTTTGCAGCTGCTTGTACCTGTTTTTACTGATTTTACCTCTTTTGAAAGCTGGAAGAAAAGTTCTTATGCATATTTAACGTACAGTAGAGGGAGATAATAAGCAACAGTCATGTCAGTGGCCTGATTGAGTGCTGTCATTTGGCCAAGTGCTTGTGCTTCTCATGAGACAAAAAACATTGAACCAAAGTATGTAAAGGCGGTAATGAAATATGTTGTATCCTACAATTATTATGAAGTTGTTCTAATGCATTAAATATACACATATTTTAGTGGGACCTGAGAAACTCTCAAAAAAGGGGATGCACCTTCCATTTCTGTTTTGATTAAACAGTGTTGTCTCTTGATTTGTGACATTTTAGACCCAAAAATCTTAGTATGTCATACTTCTCACAGTTGTAAATCCTGCAGCCAGCTGACACTTCACTGGTGAGAGAATGGAGCCAGTGGAAGGGCAGTGTGAAGGGAATTACCTGTGACCATCAATGTCACACATGGCACAGATCCCCACAGACATGGTGATGTTCTGATAAAAGAGACAGGAATTTTGGAGATTGTATAGATGGAGGCTGGGTGAATGGCCAGTGGAGAACCTTGAGGTGCACCAGTAGAACATTTCAGGGACAATCAAGACCCCTCTTCATCATGGGATATGGACCTTAATGGGCAGACTGGTAAGAGCCCCAAGCACTCAGGCATCAGAGAGTTCTTCCAGAAAAGGTTCCCCTGACATTCCAATCTCAGCTCCACCACTTCTTCTGCAGGCACCAGCTTAGATCTAGAGTGGAATGCACTGGGCATTTGTGGAAAGTAAAATGTAGCTTTTTCTTGAACTTTGCCTGTAGACTGTTTGACCCACCCTCCTGTCTCTTTGCACAGCTGTTCCTGTTGGAGGAGATGAGGGAGAGGAAGTACGATGGGTACGCCAGGGCCATCCAGAAGGCGTGGAGGAAGTACGCGGCCAGGAAAAGATACGTGCAGATGAGAGAAGAAGGTAATTCATGACTGCTGGTGGCCTTTTGTGGTGGCTCCAGGAACAGAGAGGGGGCCACGAGGGAGGCAGTCAATCCCTTCCTCTCTGTAGGCCAGCAATTGCAGTGCAAGGAACTGTTCAGGAACGACTGCAAATTGTTGGATGCCAGCCACTGCTGAGGTTGAGTCTCGGCACACACGGATTTTGGGGACTGCACCGTGCTCTGCTCTCAGATCAAAGCCAGAGGGAGTGGGACAGATGTCAGAGATGCTGCAGGGGCAGCAAGAGAACGCTTCCCACAGTTACATGGGACCTAGGTGATCTCTAGATGATAGAATTCAATCCAAGCACTGTAGTGCTTAGCTCTGTGTGTGACCTGAGTTGTGTGAAGGAACATCCTGGGTTTGGAAAGGTTAATCTTAAATTTCCACCAGTGAGTGAGGAATTCCTTAGTTCCAGAAGTGCTGAGCTTGCCATCAGTGTATTTCATTAGGAGTGGATAATGATCTCACATATCCTTATAGAAAGGATTAGCAGCAGTGCTTCACTGGGTTTTCCATATTACAAACACTTTGGTTATCACTTCTTCCCAAGCAGTTCTGTGTGAAGCGGCTCTTTCGGATCATGAGTTCAGGAAATTCGATAAACACTATTAATTGATGTTTATTTTTGGTATTTAAGCATCAGATCTGTTGCTGAACAAGAAGGAGAGAAGACGGAACAGCCTCAACAGGAATTTTGTGGGAGATTACATAGGCATGGAGGACCACCCAGAGCTGCGCCAGTTTGTGGGCAAGCGGGAGAAGATCGATTTTGCTGACACTGTGACTAAGTACGACAGGCGGTTTAAGGTGGGTTTGAGGGCAACGTCCACTAATGGTTAGTTCTGCTGGGAGCTGGAGCTGTCTGCACCATCCTGTAACACAGACTCCACCAGATTAGGGTCACACCAGCTTGAAAGAAGTGTCTTTGGGTTCAAGACTCATGGGGAAGCTCCGGACATGGCTGTTAGCAAGCCTGTTGTCCCAGGATGGAGAGTGTGTGGGGCTTCCTGGGCAGGAAAGCTGCATTAGCTGGAAAATGGGCAACAAAGGTGGTTTCCTGTCTTGTGCACTCTGGTGTGACTGACCCCAGCAGTACCTCTTGCCCTGGAACCAAAGAGTAAGTGTTGCCCCAGATGACAGCAGGGTGTCTGTGCAGGGGTCACTGCACAGCTGCCTTTTCAAACCATGCTGTGTTTCAGAGCGTGAAGAGAGACCTTGTGCTCACCCCGAAGTGCATTTACCTGATCGGGCGGGAGAAGGTGAAGCAGGGCCCAGAGAAAGGCCAAGTGAAGGAGGTCTTGAAGAGGAGGATGGAAATGGAGAGGATCCTTTCTGTTTCTTTAAGGTCAGTTCTTGAATGTCTTTCTATGGGCACATTCCATGAATTTCCATGAATTTTTTTAAGCTGTATGAATTTCATCTTGTGAGCAATGAAAGCTGAAGGTGTATTTTCACTCCATGGCCATTTGTAATGTTGAAGAGTCTCCAATTAGTAAAACTACAGAGAAGCCTTTATTTAGTATGGGTATTACCTCCTGTGTGTTTTGGGGGGAAAAAACCCCCAAACTAACAAATACATGTACAGACCCCCCCTTCCAAACAGGTGTTTTGGCTGTCAGGCACAAAGCAAAACACTGCATTAGCTCTCACTTGCATTCTCAAAGCTCTGGTTTCTTGTCCCTATAGATTAAATTTTCAGCACCTGTGGGATAATTGATTTGTGACTGTTTTTAAGTGACTCTCAAATGTCTGCAATGGAAGTAAATAATTGCAATAACATTCTTCCTGAGCTTATCTAGGGTGTATTTAACTCTATTCTGTATTGCAGTCTTCAAAGTTTGTAAGTTTCAATTCCTGTTGGTACTATTTGTAATGCAATAATAAATTTTAACTCAATCAATACAAAAATATATTTTAAATGAAAGGGGAGAGAGGAAAACTGGATTGTTGCACTGATATCTAAACAGTATCTCTCAAGAAACCATACACAATACACGGATGTAAGCTTGTATCAATGCACCTACACACAATAAAGACAGAATCATCAACACTATTGACATGTATCAAATGCAATTAACACTACATAACAAATTAAATTGCAAATGTTCAACTTGGAATTTATTCAGGGTACTGACAATGACAACCCATACTCTCATGGAAATGTTCTTGGGAATAATAAGTGAGCTTTATAATTATGATCACAATCATCATAACTAAAATAGATAGATAATAACTGTCATGGTTAGAAAAAGTGGTGAAAGCTTGTAATGAATGTTAATTCTGAATTCAACAGGATTTGAAAGGTCCAAAGGTGACAATGGAACCCAATGTGTAATCCAGGCTAAAGTCAGTTGACAGTTGAAAGGTTTCATTCTGAATTTGCTTGCTTTGGGTTCCAGTGTTATTTCTGTAACCTTGAAGTTTCCAGTTTATCTCTAATCACAAGATTTGCCATTTTTTTAAGAGAAGGCCTGTAATTGTAACTTTAATAGCACATTGTTTTTTGCTAATAGCAGTTATTGTAAAATGCCTAAGTAGCATTCCTGTCTGTCAAAAGGGATTGTTTCTGATATTCCATTATCAGCTCCTGGAAAAAAACCCCAACCTGTTCTCAGAAAGCAAGGTTGTATCATTAATGCTGCTTGGACTTGGTTATGTTTTCAGAACTTCACCATGACTACTCAAATGTCATTCTAATGCTGGTTGTATGTGCTGATGAAATTTGAACTGACGGGTCTGTGCTCTGATTTCTCTGCAGCACCATGCAGGATGACATTTTCATTCTGCATGAACAGGAATATGACAGTTTGCTTGAATCAGTCTTCAAAACAGAGTTTTTAAGCCTCTTGTCGAAACGATACGAAGAGAAAACACAAAGAAAACTACCTCTGAAATTTAGCAATACGTGAGTCATGGCTTTTAGGGATGAATGTTCCTTGTTCTTGCTGCCAAGGGCAAGGAGGGAGTGCTAATTGTGGAGTTCTGACACTGTTTTATTTTAATATAATAGAAGGTAGCACAATGTAAAAATCTGTATGAGCAGGGAGACCAGACTGTGGTTGCCTTGTCAGAAGAAGAGGTTAGGATTATAGCAGTCTGAAATTCTGGAGTGCAGAGGACTGCAGGGTGAGAGAATAATTCTAAAAAAGCCTCTTTAAGCAAATGATACTGGGAGCATTTTTGTAGAAACAAGCCTGAAAACTTAACAGGGTGTCTGATGTACATTTTAACTGTAAGGACATCCTGGAAACTATCCCAGCAAACATGTGCTTTTGTTGATACTTCCACCCATTAAACAGATTAGCAACAGCAGGGCTTGGATTTGGATGTTTATTTTATTGCCTTCAAAAAAGTGGAAGAACTAAAAGGCAACTGGAGATCATTATTCTCATTTGGAAATGGTGTAGAGGGACAACTGAAGTGGAGAATGTTATTGCAGCATATCTTGTTGTATTCTGGGAATCCAAAGTCAGCACCAGGAGTACATTATTTGTTCTTGTAAGATATTGTGTATCAAACTTCTGGGGTCTTGTCCAAAACCAAAACACAATCTTTTTAATCTCATGTCTGAGTACAGTTCAGAGCAGATGGATAGTGTGGAAATGCTGGAGAAGAATATATATATGTGTGTGTGTGTTCTACAGGAAAAAAACATAAATTGAAAAGATTGAAGTGTATTTATGCAAAATCATTCCCTCCCAGAGCATGCACAGGGCCTGCCCCAAAGCATGCACATGCCAGTGTGTATGTATCTATATCTGATGTATATGTACACCTCACAGAAGAATGTTCAGGAATGGAGCACTCCAGCAGCTCCAGCTGCAGAGGCAGTGATGTCTGTGGGCAGACACATCTCTTACTTGGACCTTGGCACGTTTTTCTTCAAAGCTCTCTGTCCTCTCTTGGGCATCTTAAACCTCCTCTAAGGAGCTCTACCAGGAAAGTTAAAACATCAATTAAGAACATTTTTTAAAAAATGGGAGGGGGGAATATAATTAGGTGATTTATGTCAGCTAAGTCACTCAGGGAATACACATTCTCAGTGTTAAGCTTTGCATTTCTCTGTTTCCAAGTTACCTGCTGCCAAGTGATATTGTCTTGATTTGACACAGAAATGCTGGTTCTTATTCATGTATTCATTTGCTTGTGTTAGACTTGAAGTGAAGCTGAAGAAGGAGAGCTGGGGGCCCTGGAGCAGTGGTGGTTCTCGACAGGTGCAGTTTATGCAGGGCCAAGGAGATGTGGCCCTTCTCAAGCCAAGCAACAAAGTGCTGCAGATCAGCATCGGACCAGGGCTGCCAAAGAATTCCCGTGAGTAGGAATGGCCTCTGGAGATTAGGGAATGGTTGGCTCTTTCTACCCTTGCTTGGCTCTAGCCTCCTCACCATGTTCTTTATTATTTCTCTGTAACACTTAAAAGATGATCCTACTGATAAAGCAGAATTCCTTTGTGCTCGGGTTGTGCTGGAATTTTGTTCCTTTCACTGTGTAGCAGTGGTTTCTGAGATGGCTGAAATTCTTTCCCCTGCAGCAGAAGAAATTACCTGGGACAAAGGGCACAGTTAGCCATGCATTTTGGGGCAGGTCTTTCACTCTGCTCTGAGCTCCTGCAGTTTCTACACACTTGCTGGTGGAAGGTCTGCATCAGGATAGGTGGTGATGTCATGAAAGGCAGTATCTGTGGATCTCAAAGACAGAGCTGCAAATACAGCACCCTCTGGGTTTTGTGCCCTCCCTTTCTCTCATAGCAGTTGCTGTTCAGAAACAGCATAGTCAAAAGTACTGCTGTGCCCCTTTCTTGTGGTTTATGAACAAGTTCACAAAGCCTTGTTCACTGCAGCTGTGAGACAGCTTTGCTTTTTTTCCTGTGGTTGAACTGGGTCACAAAAGGGAGAATGTGCCAGAGTCCTCCTTGTTGCACCTCAGGCCTTAGAACAGCCTGGCTAACACTGTAGGGGTCAGATTGGTTATTCCTGAAGATCAGTTCTTCCTGATCACAGAACAGGGGGCTGGCAGTCACAGGGACTACCTAAGGAACGTAACCTGAAACAATGACAGAATGTTGCTGGTTTCTTTTAGGTCCTACGAGACGGAACCTTACCCAAAGCAGAGGGTATTCCAGCAGGTCTCAGAGTCAGACCTATCCTATGAGAGCTGCACCACCTCCCCCTGGTAAGTCTTCTTGGCCTTGGGCAAAACAGAATTCCACATTGGGACTTCTGCTTTCCTCTTGTCATCTGGTAAATTTTACCCATTAAAAAAATCATAGGAAAGGTCTAAATTCCTCTTTAAAAGATCCTGACTGGAAAACATATGTTTGTAGGCATTTTATGAAATGTATTGTTGGAGTCTGCAGGCAGTCACAGTGGTATTCCCCCAGAGATGTCCTGGTTGTTGTCGATGCTGACTTGTTCAACCACTTAATATAAAACATCAAATCTAAAACTAACTTTGTAACCTTTTTCACTCCCAAGGGTGAACGCTGTGTGCTTCCCAAGCCACAGGCACAATAAAGCACAGAGTGCAATTTCTGTCTCATCGTGCTGCCCTGTTTAACATGCAGCCAGCTCTGGTGTGTGCTGAGGCAGATCAGCTGTGCCAGGAAACAGCACGGGATTGATGTCATCAGGGTGTTTCACTTCTGCCCTTGGCAGATAGGATTAATTTTGCCTGTGAACTCAGAGGGGAGAACAATATTCCATTGATCCAACATTTCCCAAGGGATTTTTTTTTTTTCACTTACACTCCCAGAGTACTTTTTTTTTTCACAAAGGGTTCTCTTTCAGTCAGCTGCTGTTTATTGAGAAGCACAGTGCCAGTGGTGGAAGGTGGAGGGTGGCACCAGATTAACTTAGACAATTCTAGATCCTCACAGCTGGATGAGTCAAACTCAGGACTGTGCGATCTGCAAGAACTGCTTGTAGGGAAGTGGGAAATGACTTGAAGGAGATGACCTGTCAGCAGACAGAGGCAGCAAAGAGGAATACTGGGGGCCATCATCCCTGAGCATTTGAAATGGATTCTGTTGTATCTACACCTGGTTTGGTATCAGTGGTCCAGTAACTGAGCCGGATTCAGATCTATGTTCAGAATAATCCAAGCCTCTGTTTATGTAACCAGAAAGTATGGGCCATGCTAGCCTGGATTGCAGATTGAGGTTTGTTTATGGCTACTTAATCTCTTGATACTGTGGTAGAGCTTATCAGAAGCAAAGACCAGCTGTTGAATGCAGTAAGGTTTGGCCCAGTGTCGTGATTATGAATTCTCCTCCTCTGCTAATTTTTAACAGGCATAATCACAATGGAGAAAGGACAGGGTCACCCCCATCACTGAAAACTAATCCTTGCTCCCATTTTTTTCAGTGGGGGCTTTAGGAATGTAAAGCATGCAACAGACCTGAGCTCCTTAGGCCCTGATCCTGCAAGTAGCTGAGACATGACTGGGTTTGCTTTAAATTTGAGTTAGAAGCATAATTATTTCTGTAAAGGCATTCACCCATGTCACCACCTAGAAAATTCAAACTTCTTTTCAACTATCAAAGTAGCAGCAAGGTGAGGGTTTTTTTAGAACAAACTAAAAAAAAAAAAAGACTCCAAACAACCCCCCCACCCCCTCTTGTTTATTAAACTAGAAGTTGTGAACCCAAAACAGAGGTCATCAGCAGACCAGGAACTTGGGTATAAATCAACATTTCAACATGATCTTGTTTTTGGGTTCCCTAGTAGGGGAGGCTCTGAGAGCTGAGCCATCCACAGGAGGAAAGTGTTACCTGTATTGAACTGCAGTTTGGACTGGATGTGTTCACACTCAGATTTACTTCTAGGTCAGCAGCAAAATGGAGTAATAAATCCTGCCCAGTCCACAGCCCATCCTCACGTGCCAGGGAATCAGTGGCCCAGTCAGAAGAACCTGTACACGAGTATGACCCGACCGGCTTTACCGCGGCAAATGTCAGGAGGGTCGGGCAGGATTTCACAGCAACCAGAGAGCTTGGATTTCTTGAAAGTACCTGACCAAGGAGCAGCTGGGTAAGATTCTTTATCAAATTCAATCAAAAGATACTGATTTTTTGTAAATAGCTTCACACATGAACTGTCGGTGGCTGATATGCTGTGTACGTAGATGACCAGATTGGTATCATCATCTTCCATAGGATTCCAGAACTCATGTTCCATCACAGACCTTTAGCAATAAAGGTAAAGCAGGCCTGGTTTAATATCTTAAATTTGAATGTTAAAAATCCTTAAGGGCTTTAATTTTTTCAGTGACCTACCAGTTTCTACTTTAACTCAGCCCTTATTCATCTCTCTTGTAGAACATTAGGTGGAGCTTTACTACGGTGGGAATCTGGCTGTCACTTAATTGTCCAAGGCTGCTCCCTGTTCAGCAGTTCCACAAAAAAATGAAGGGATCTGGTTTAGGAGAAGCAGTTGGCTGATGGCTTCCTGTTTGTGTGATTTAATTCTGATATAACCAAGTCTCAGAGAAATTGCTGTTAGTAACAGCTGATTGTCCCAGAGCAGATTAAATCAACAAGGGAAGTTACATTAGATAGAACACAAATCCATTTGTGACAAGGTGTAATGTGACAACTTTGCAGAGCAATGGTTAGTGCAGACATAGGTCTGTGCTGCACAGCTCTTCAGATAAATACAGAATAAGTATCTCCTTGTTAGATAGGAAAGCCCCATGTATGTTGACAAAGCCATCATTCTTACATCTTTGTCCAAATAATACTGAGGGAGAAACAAAAGGAATTTTTTTCTTTTTCCTGCACTAAATTCTGGCCTAAGCATTCTTTTTCCTGTGATCCAACTGCCTGATTTAGCATATTACGTAGTGTTGCTACTAGTGAGCACTGGACCCACTCACAGAAATCCAATAGTATGCACAGTTTTGAGTATCAAAAGTGCACAGGGTTCCTAAGTAGGGGTTTTCTAGTTCCTAAACACAAAGAGCCCTTGAGCAGAATTAGATATATAGAAGCCTTTTCAGTTGTACTAATAACAGTCATTTCTCCCCTCTGGGCACCAAGTGTAAGCCATAAGGTATTTCAAGCATATTTAGAGCATTTTTCTGTTTAAGATTAATCTTCAAATAAGAAAGAAATCAGAAACAAGTGGCCACTGCTAGTTATTTTAAAAATTTCAAAACTGTCAGCACATGCTAACACTTTCACATACATCTCCATCTTGTAGTAATGTCCATGCCTATAAGTGGTGATGTTTTCTTACTGCATGTCACCTTCTTTTGTTAAAGCTGTTTTACTAATATTAGACTTCTACTTTGTCTTGAGACTATAGTTTATACAACAACCACCAAAGCTCATGCCATTACATGACATGATCACAGTTCATTCTCCACCTCACTACAACATTTTTAGTCATTCAGCACATTTATTATTAATTTTAAACTGACATACTGAGTCTAATACCTGTTCTCTCTTCCAGCCTATATTAGCTGATGAGCTGGCAAAATGCCTTTCTTCCCTCTTTCCCCTTCCTAATCTTTGGAGTGGTCACAGCTGTAACAGTTTGTGCAGCATCTCCCCTGCTGCTTCAGAGCTGGCTGTAACAGAACAAGTCCCTACCTGGCCCTGGAGTCTGAGGCAACTTAAAAGAGATGCAGTCTCTGTTACAGCTTAGTCACAAGAATGGTAAAGTAGCAAGCCAGAACTTTGTGTTTGATACAGAAAACTAAATCCATGGTGACTTTGGGGCAAGGGGAGAGACAGCCTAAGCTGTGTAGATACCAAGATCCGCATGAACTGCATGTGCACTTTTGCTTCCATTTCAGTCTGAGCACTAAAATGTCTACTCTGCATTTGAATTGCTCTTTGGAAGTACTTACTATCTATTTCTGTAGGAAAGAAACTACAACTCTGTCCCTTTCCCAGGGAAGTATCATATTGCTGTTTTTAACTGACACTTAAGGAAATTCTTTTTCTCTTGTTCTGTAATAGTCTTTAAAATGAATTCAGTAGGAATAGTACTATAAAGCTGAGGTTCCTAGGCTTTGAAACACAGTAACACTGTTTCTCCCCGCAGGGTTCGCAGGCAGACCACAAACCGCCCGCCCCCAGCCGGAGGCAGGCCTAAGCCCCAGCCCAAGCCCAAGCCTCAGGTACCTCAGTGCAGGGCACTGTACGCGTATGACGCTCAGGACACGGACGAGCTCAGCTTTAACGCCAATGACGTCATCGAGATCATCAAAGAAGGTACAGAGGGATAAAGGTTTTGTTACTTAAGCACTGATCTTGAAGGTGCTGGAAGTAAAGACTTATCTTATCATGTTAGGCTTGCAGGTTTCTCAGGGAGCAGAGAAGCCTTCACACCAATCAAACCAGTTCCCTCCACAGCATGTCACACAGAACAGTGACACATGAACTACTGGGTACTGCAGAGCTGTCAGTTTAGTCAGAGAGTAATTCTACAGCAGATGAAAATAAGCCCAAACTACAGCTGTAGCACAAGTAATTAAGCAATTCCAGCTCTGGCTCTCCAAAGTAACCTCTTAAGGCAAAGTGATGTGCCCAAGAGATTAGCAAGCTCCCTCATTCCTTCCCAAGAAGGCTCTGCCCTGTGGCACAGCTTTGCAAGGTTGCACCAAGAAGTATAAAAACAAGCCTTACAGAACCAGACTACTTACCGTGCTGCTTTTGTTACAGATCCTTCTGGCTGGTGGACTGGAAGACTACGAGGGAAACAAGGTCTGTTTCCCAACAATTACGTCACCAAGATATGAAAGACTGTCAGAGAAGAACTGGCATGAAGTTACCAGTGGCTGAAGGTCTTTTTCCCTCCTTCAGGACATTGTTCTTCTGAGATTTGCTGTTCACAGCAATGTTTTCCCCGGTAGAGTTGTATATGAGCAGGAAAAGTTACCCACAGCACAGACTGTGATCTTTGTTTCAGAAGCATACAGCAATGGACATACTGACCAATTATTTATTATATTTAAAACCTGGTTTAAACCCCTAGTAAGTGAAGAATGCTCAAACCTACCATCTTCCTGAAACAGGTGCTTTTCAGTCTGGGACCAGGGACTTGGAAAGGGGTGTATTTAAATAAGTGCCTTCAGCTGAGTATCAGTAACCTTTTTAAGTATCTACTGAAGATAATGTTAAATGCACATTTCCTCTAATGCAGATCATTCTGAGGAACATGTTAAGTATGCTGCTACATGTCAAAAAGATTTAGGCTCATTTGGGTTATTACCACCATCTAAAAAACTACTGTGATGGTCTATTTAATTCTGTACAGAGATGTAATAGAACTGGTTTGTGTTTGCTGATGTGTTTAGGGACTCCCACCAGGCACTGTAAGAAGTTAAAACAGAAAAGCACATAGTACTGTATGCTAAACAATGTTGCCTTCTTCAAGATTTATATTATAATATGGCTGGCCCATGTTGGTTTTATGTTTGTTTTACCTGTTCACAGAGGCATGTCTATAAATGTACAGTTCTGCATAGAAAGAAATTGTATTCTGTATATAAAAACTGAGTATAATAGAAATACATATGAATGTACTATGTAGTAGTCCACTGTTCTTAGTAGTACTGCTAGAATTTTTATGCCAGGTACTTACAGATCTGCACTACTCTTTTTAAAATGGCAAAAGCAGAAGTGGTATTGCTTAAGTCTGATTGCCTCCCACACCAGAATGGCTGTTGCTTGCCCTGCAGTTACCAGAATTCAAGCTTTGCCTTCTGAACCTCCATGAAATAAAACACAGGAAGCAGTTTGCTCAACAGGTCTGTTTGCTGTGCAGTTTGTTCTCAGTTCCACAGACAAACTGATCCCTCAAGCGTGTCTTTCAGATTTTACTGCACTGACTTCTAAACCAAAAGCACCATTCCTTCACTCCAAACCCAGATCATTTTCCCTGTGCCCACCTGAAGTGCTGGCCCTTGCTTTAAGATACTGCTAAAAGTCTTGAATCCCCTCCTTGCTAAACCCTTGTCTAAGTCTACTCTAGGCACACAAACTACATCTTCTTTAAGAGATGACTTACTGTAGAAGCTTATTTCTGGGAGCTAGAAACTAGGACCTCAGTCCAGGACTACAAAATTATATACACAGAAGGGATCAAGCTTTGCCAAAGACCATGAACAGTAAATACTAGGCTTACTTATCCTTTGGAAGAGAAAAGTCTTCTGCTTGAGAAGATAAAGCCCAGTAGCTTCAACACCATTCTGACAGGGGAGCACTGAGGTTTAGGTCATTTCTGTAGCACTGGGGTTCTTGCCTCCTACATCAGAGCCAGCACACTTACAAAGAAGAGAAACTGGAAGAATCACAGAAGAGTTAGGGTTGGAAAGGAGGCAGCAAGTTCAGTGTAATTTGGAGAATATCAAAAGGTCTCTAACATTACTAATCTAACAATTAGTCTTAAATAAGGTATTGAGGCAGAAAAGCTGCATTACTTAAATGCTTGTATTCCTTGAGCATACAGATACTGACATTTAGATTAGAAACAAAGCAGGAGGAAATCAAAAGCTAAGTACATACTTAGTATTCTTTAAGGTACAGAAAATAATTAACTTACCTGAAGAATAAAAGTAGTTTAACAAATATAATGCACTATTATATAAAGTCTGGAGATTCTCATTTGAAACAACCTGAGAGAATAATAATCCCCATTAACTGCAAGTTATATCAATCACCTATTAAGTCAAATGTCCTGCTTGGACATCAGAGTGCAGACATGTCTAGGCAGAACCTTAGAGAGTCACAATCAGTACGTAAAAGAGAGGAGCTTTATTTTATAGAAAAGTGTTACAGAACACATTTAAAACTCTTAACATTCCAGGTGAGTCTGCAGTGTCTGGTGAGACAGGAGAATGCTATGTACAAAGAGCAGTGGTTTGGCCTCAGAAGACAAGACAAAGTGCACACCCCCCCCCGGCCTTGGCTGCCCAGGGTTTTCATAGGAGTGATGCAGCCAGGTCCTTGATTATATTGCTGCTCAGATGAGGGAGGGCGCTGATCATCAGTAGTTTGCTGCTTGCATACTTGTTCTTTACAGCCTGCAGAGGTAGAGGAACAGAGTTGCAAAAGACTTACAGGTACCACAGCTATCTTCAGGCAGATCATTTTGGACTGATTAGCCTGACTGCTTGGAAAACAAGCCAACAAGGCTGGAAGGGAACCAGCTCCAAAGCAGCAAGAGCACAATTTGTCTAAAATGTTTTGACTGTGATACCAATGCCAGTCTCTCACAGGCCTGTCAGAACAGCATAAGCTTTAGGATAACATACAGAATATTTACTTAAGAAGCCACAGTATGCAGCAAAGGTATTTTTAAAACACTAAAGATAGGATTTAAGTCATTATACTTACAGTGTACTTGGTTAACTTCTGGTTTACTTTGACCACGTTCTTGGCTATGTGTTTCATAGTCATCAGAAGACTGTCTTCTGTATACCCAGTGTAGTATTGCTCCTTTGTGCCCTGCAGCAGAACAGGATGAAACTTGAGACTTGGGGAACTGCTGCTCAAGGCACAGCCCCCTTCAGGCAGCAAACACCCTCAGCTAAGCCTTGAGAGGGCTGGAAACTGTAGCTGTCAGTTTAAATGACAGATCCAGCATAACTTCTGACATGCAGAGAAGTCTGGACAAATAAGGTTCAAGGACCATACTTCTACACTGCACAGAGGATAAAAGAAGCAACTTTTGCAGGAATAACCACAAACTAAATTACAATTCACTATTCATGGTCCAGAATTTTGTTATGCTACATATATTGCAAGAATTATGAACATCTACCTTTATTTACAGCGTGACCTTCTATAACTCAATGCTCAATAGAAATATCCTGTTGTACCACAGTGTTCACTTTGGAAAAGATAATTTTTAGTGGTATATTTCCTTCTACCTGCAACTATGCATCAGGCTGTCCAACTGCCATTTGAGCACCAGCATTGCTATCAATTTCAACACAATTTTCTGAAGTACTTGTTTAAATGGTTCAATTCCAGCAACTGAAGAAAGGACTCCTAACAAATTTGATTACAGTACTTACCCATTTGTCACGTCCCAGGACCTTTTGGGACAAACATAACGCAGCAGCCGCAATCTCTGAAGGACGATAGTGCACCATGTCATAGTCTATCAGTGTCAGCTCCATCAGGTATTTTGCCAGAGTATGTTGTTTAGCATCAGCCTATCAGATTGAGAGCTTGTTAATCCACAAAGTTTCACTTCACTTTATCATAATAATTCAGAATTGCTTACTGTAATTCAATAACAAATCAAAAATAGTCAGCAAAATCTTTATGACAGTCCAGGGACCATCCTCTCCTTCATTTCCAAATCAAGACCAGAGTCCAAATCAGTCCACACTAACAGCCATTTGGAATTTAGACACAACATTGAGTGAGGGATGTTAACAGAAAACTGCAGCATCAGGTAGTGCAGTGCCCAACTAGGGATCCCAGTGCTCCCTCTGTAATACACACCCCAAGGGAAGGAAAGTGTAAAATGACTTAAGGAGAATTTTACTGAGTTACCCAGTGGTCTGTTGAGGTAACTGAAGCCCACTTCAGGTGTGGATAGTTCACTTGAGTAACTACTGAGGTGGGGGAAAAAAGGGCTGAATCAAAGAGAAAGCTTATCTTTTGATTCTTAAATAACACGATATTTGCAACCAGAACTTAAAAAGAACTGCAACACTGCCAGTGTTTCACCTGTAAGACCACCAGGATTAAGAAAATTAAAAGCAAGGGGTCCCTGCTCTAGGCATGTTTCGTTTAATGTTAAAATTTACTGGCAGTAAGACTAACACAGGTCCCAGTAAATACAAACATGAACTGCTACTGGCTGCCAACCATGACGCTGCCATGTTACTCCACACGGTGGAGCTTCAGAGCCACGTATTTCCTGATCCAGCATTTAAGCAGAAGGCAAGTAAGATCACATGATAAAAATTGCCAGGAGCAATCCTGACAGACTTTAAAAATATGGGAAAGTGCTAGATAACAAGGACAAGTACCCACCTCCCCAGCTTTTGATGCTCTTCTTAAGAAGTGAATTGGAAGAGGCCGCCCCAAATCAAAGTTTAATTCTTTAAGAATAATCATCTCCATTTCTCTTATTTCCTGACTGGTGTAGGCATTGTCAGTAATGTAAACAAAGTCTGCTACATCAGGACACAGTATCTCTTCATATTTTGAAGCTACAAGCAGCGCTGTTACACCCACCAGCTGAAGCTTCTTGCGAGGCACTGGATGATTCTGCAACACAGGAATTTAAAAGCAGGGCCCAAAATGTCAAACAGATCTGAATTTTATCAGTTTACTATACCTGTATGGCAGTGCTCATTCTTATAAGATAAATGAGATTTTTTTTCAATCTGAGTCAAAAGAATCTGTATCAACAGACTCAGAGGGCACCAGCCTCAAAGATGCTACACTGTAAGAGCTCTCACACAGAGCTGATTTTGTAGGGTCCTGCATTTATAAAGGAAGGCTAAGTCCCAAACTCATTTCAAAACACAGTAATTGGTTAAGTGTTCTGATCACAAACAGAAAGGTATCTTACTTGTAAGAAGCGATCCATAATGGCAACACACATGTACAGCGTCTCCTGCAGGAGGTGGAACCTCGAGTGGACCTGGATCAGCCAGTCCACCAGAATGGCTCTCATGCGCCCGTTGATGGTCCTGCCGTCCATGTACTGCGGGCGGATCGACTGCTGCAGCTGTTGGGGGCGACAGAGGGAGCCGCGTGAGCAGGGCGGTCACACCACGCTGCTGCAGCAGCGCAGGCACGGCACACCGTACTGTACCTCAAGCTCTCTCAGATACAGGTAGATGTCTTTGACATAGTCACTGCACAGCTGCGGATTGTCCCAGTCCTCAGCATCAATGTCTTCAACATTGTTGAGCAGCACGTCAGAGAAGGCTTGGCACAAGTCTTCCTCTTGCATGGATACATCCATAGGGACAGGAGACTGAGCCTAAGGAACAGATTACATCTGTTAACATATCTTATGTATGTACTGCATAAGCTTCAATGTTCCTTCATTTCCCCTTTTCTCCAAATTCTAATACAATTTCTTTAGACAGAAGTTGAAGCCAAGCTTGCACTGTAGTGAAGAAAGTTTTCACTGAGATGCCACACAGGTAGAACCCAAAGACCTTCTAGTAACTGCCAGCTAAAGCAGAAACTTCATCCACTACTTCGGCAGCTTGTTCTGCCACTCAAAACACCAGCTATTAAGTACAACATCACTAAACCAAAACCTCAGTACAGAGGCTTTGATTTTTCAGCAAGGAAATGAACTACAGCTACAAACAAACTATTCTGAAGTCAGAGCTCCAAGGTGCAAGTGAAATTAAAAATCTGAACAGAAATTGTCACTTCTTACCTTTGGAACATCAGTTTCTTTGATTGCTTGATTCACAGCAGCTGGAGCTTTAGGCAGGACACTTCCATTTGTGATCTTGCTTGGTCCTTTCACAGGTTTTATGGATGCTTTGGGGCATTCTGTTCTCTGTAGTGAAAACAACTATTATTAGTACAGTGGGGCCAACTTTTCCCTAAATAGAGATTTCAAATGCTCCTTTACCTTAGTTACATGTGTTGCTCTTGTTGCAACTTTATTTCCAATTTCTTCCAAAGCAGCTCTTTTGCCAGGAAGGTTAGTTTTTGCTTTACTTCTCAAGTCAGACACGGCATTCTCCATCCTTCTAGTGATCTGAAATGGTAAAATTTCAAAAGGCTGAGTCAGAAGCCAGCGATCTTCCAATGGCTAACTCCATTATACACTTACACCACTGTAGCCGTGTGTCTCCGTGCCTGCTGCCCACTGCTCAGCCAGCTTCTATCTCCTATTTCAGAGCACTGCACTCTCTGAACTGCGTTGTAAAACTAAAGCACTGCACACTATCTCGTACTTCTGAACAACTTTATAATGTTAGATTGCTCACCTGCTACTTAACCCTTTATCGCACTTACACACTTCATTACTATAGCAGTACTCCTAAAAAGATGCATAAAGCAAGTTCTTCTTTACATGCGTGCCGTATAAATTAAAAAGCTATGCCACACACGCAATAATCGATATCCTTTGCTACGCACAGCAAAAAAAAAAAAAAAACAAACCCGCAGAGCTCAGGCTTCTCGTGGAGTTCAGTTTAAACCCTCGGGACAATCACCGCGAGAGAGGTTCCTGCAGTCCCTCCCTACACCTCGCCCGTCCCGTTGTGCGGGGCAGGCCGAGGCCAAGGCCCCGCAATCCCCTCTCTCCCCTCTGGACAGGGCCCGCACTGCCCCTCACCCCACATTTCCCTCACGCCGCAATCCCCTCACTCCCCTCTGGACAGGGCCCGCACTGCCCCTCACGCCGCTCTGGGCAAGGCCCGCAATCCCCTCACTCCCCTCTNTACTCACAGGGGCGCGCCGCGCCACGGGCAGCGCCATGGCACAGAGAGGCCGAGGGGCAGGGGCGAGCTGAGGGACACAGGCACACCGCGGGGCCGCCGCCGCTCGCACAGACCCGCTCCCTGCGCAGCCGAACCGGCGACCGCTGCCGCACGCTCCCGCGGCTCCCTTTAAACCCCGACCCGCGCGCCCATTGGCCAACTTCGTAGGATGCACGGCTGCCATTGGCCCGCCCGCCCAGGCCCCGCCCGCGCAGGAAACGGCCCGCGCCGCTTCCGGCTCCGTCTCCGGGCGGCGTGAGGGCGGCCCGGCCCCGAATCTGGGCGGTTTTACCCCAAAACCGGCCGGTTTTACCCCAAAACCAGCGGCGTGGCCGGGAAGGGCCCGGAATGGCCCGGGAACAGCAATGCAGGCACCGCGCTTCGCAGCGAGGGCAGGGGTGGGCAGGCCGGGTCCGGCGCTGCAGGGAACCCAGACACACACCTGTTACCGCTTTTGCTCTAAATCTCACACACCGTGTAACAATTAGCTTAATAACCGAGAGTCAGGGCCTTAAACACCCCCAGCTGACCGAAAAGTGTAATTACAGTTCTGCAATCCCCTCCCAAGCTGGAACCGCATTCCAAAGCCCCACCTGAGACTGTTTATCTGCATAATTAACTGTGGCTAATTAGCCGTGGCCACCATCATCAGGCAGTACCTGTAATATTTACTCCCTGTATGCAAAGGAGTATTTACAGATCAAGACTTAAGAGCAAAACAAGACAAAGGGGGGGAAAAAATTGCATAGGAAACAGATTTTGAATGATACCAGTCTAACATTTTATTTATTGCATACAAAAGGATTTCTTTTGACAATGGAATTTTATATGAAAAGTAATTTGATGCATACTGTTGAGAATCTTATCTTCAAAGTCAAACTTGCTGCAGAAAACTTAAGGCAATGCATCTAAGCATATAAAGCACAGTAAGTGGTGGAAATTTTCAAAATGAAAAGCCTATTCCTTCACCTTCTCTTAAATTATGGTTAAGTCACAACCTTCTGGAACAGAAGTAAGCTGCAGCTTTTTAGCCCCTGCAATAGCATTAAGATCAGAACACTGTGATGATTCCTGACAAAAGTATTCAACATCACATTACAACGTTATGCACACATTTAAAAGCAAGACAGTATCAGTAGCCGTTATAAAACAAATGAAATCATGGACCACTAAAATACCTCTAGTACCAGGCACTCAAATCAGACCCATAAAGTATTTCCTATAAAATAAAATAAAAATCCCCCAAACCTGTGCTTCTTTGTCCTGTAACAAAGCCAAAATAGACTTTATCAGATACCCAGGGTCTACTATTGCAGAGGCCCTGGGGTTTTTGTCCCATATCTCTCAAGTACCTCCTTGGACACTTTTAGAAGTGAGTATCAACAGTCTTCAAGCATTAGTGGTCAACTGACTTCCCTTCTTTCCAAGAGTCACTGGAAAACAGAAAGTCTGTTCAGTTCTTCCAGTTACTTTTACTCACTTTTAGCAGTGCAGCTTCAGCTCCACAGTCCCTCCCCGTTTCCTACAGCCACCGTGCTCCAGAAGCTGTAGCAGAAAGCCCCGCCAGGCTTTGCAGCACTCAAGTCCTGGGTTGCCTCTCTCCCTTATCCCCCATCCTACAAGCAATAAGTGGTTTTAAGTTCAGTTCTAGCAACACAATTAAGCTTGGAAAGGTCCGCTTATCACACATGCTGGAATAAAATTTCTCTCCACTTAAAGCCTCAGTGCCAGAGGTGTTAAGTTTGTTGCCAGCAAAAAATAAAAAAATACATAAAGAAGAGGAAGCTGCTTTAACCAGACAGAAACAGGCATCAAATTAGGTAAGGTAATATTTATAAATGGATCTTTTTTTTAGTGTAAACATAAGAGTTCATCTTCTAGATTTACTGTAAACTGTTGTACACATAATCTGATTATGAAGGACAAATACAAGAGAAACTGAAGGTATTTATTATTCAATCCACTTACAAAGCAGGTGGCTTAATGCAAGCTAATTGACATGTTTATCTCTGATCCCCAGGAGCATCTTTTCCAAAGTGACAGAAATACTGTCTCAATGTTTTTGCACATTTGCATTTTGCAATGTTGAGCACATTTAAATAAACTATAATCTACTATACGTGAAAGAATGTTGATGAGCAACTTGAATCCTGACGTAGATTAAAACCTCCTCCAAAGGCAAAATGTTAGTACATTATAACTTAATCCTCTATACTATATACTATAGAAAATATTTCAATCAGTGATGGACTGTTGGTAATTTATAAAGAGGGAATCTATGATCAAGGCAAAAACTAGGTAACCACATAATTTGTGTCTCAGTTTCTACAGAAATTTACAGTCTTTCAATTTACTAATGAAAAATAAAAACAAGAGACAAATGGGTTTAGCTAACTTTATTAACTTTAAATCTAATAAAAATCCCAAGACAAGCCTGGAATCCTTAGAAATTCTATGAATGCATGTATATAAACCCAAACAAACACCCTGCAGCTTTAAGTCCTTACTGAATGGTTTTATATTAAAAAAAAAAAACAAACCACAAACCACAACAAAACCCAAACAGCAACAACAACAAAAAGAAAAAAAAAACAAACCCAAACAAAAAACAACCCTCAATGTGCGCAGATACTTCAACTTAAGTTAGCAGAAGACCAAACAGATTTCTAAGCTCTTTTTCCATTTCCCTAATAATTCTTTCAATCTGCAAGTATCTACAATCCAGCTAACTGAAATCAACATTTAGTGTTCACTAGAGCTGTTTCACAGCAGCATATATTTAAGTTAGGGATTCAAATTTCTAGACATAGAAGAAAATGATAAATACAATCTGAACAGCAGTCTAAATGTTTAATATTGACATTCAAATATATCTGCATTGTGCTGAAATTTTAAAAACAAACACAAAAATCTGATCAGACAAAAACTCTGGTGATGAGTATGCTATATGTATCAGTCAAACTGAATATAGTTCATATTCTGTTCCCAGTATTAAGGATGTTATTTGACTCAGAACTGATATTGTAAATATACAGCAGCCATTTTTTTCCTAATTAAGGAATGTCTCAATACATAATATTATCCTTTTCTAGATGATCTTTATACATTTAAACTAAAATATATGATTGATTAAATTAAGGAATTCGAGGTTAGTAATGAGTGAAATCATACTTTCAAAGCTTGATACTACATAAAACAAACCAAAAAAAGACCACACAATTCTACTTACTAAAGCAGCTAATCTTGCCTGCAAGTTTGGGGTCACAAAGCCCATAATATGTGCAAACAAATGCAATACAAGGAACCATGCAAAAATACAGTAATGAATTTAAAGAAAAAAAAATGTAAAACCTAAAAAAAAAAAATTAAAAAAATTTATAAATACACTGAAACTCAACTGTCTTCTACATAAACTGTAGGTCTAGCATTAGTTGTACCATGTAGCAGAGCCAGCACTCTAAGGTTCAATGCTTCCAAATCTGCGCAGGTAAGTCATGCCATCTTTGGTTGACTGCAGTACCAGGAAGGATGAGAGGGAGCGAGCGGGAGGACAAGAGTTCTGGAAAGCAGTGTCAACTTTCACTAGGCAGCTGAGCCTCAATGTCCACTCTGCAGATGGGGCACTTCTTGTTAGTAATCAACCACTGATCTACACAGACTTGGTGGAAAAGGTGCATACAAGGAAGGCGCCTGTCAACAGAACAGAGGAACGTCAGTGTTGGTGCAGCACTTCCAGACCAGCACACAAAAAACACCAGGGGTTTTGCTGCTGAGGTCTGTCCTTCCTGCAGGGGCATGTTTGCCCACAGGTTTCACAGTCTGTCCAGCTGAACCTTCATCCTGTCTAGTTCCAAGAAGGAATGGATATGGGCAATTAATTCAAGCATCAGCTGGTTTCTGCTGTATGAAACTGATTTAAATCTGTTATAGCTTAAGTAGCACTAGTCCGGAAAAACTAAAAGTGATGGTCCTGATTAATTCAGGGCATCAACTTGGGCTCATGTTATAACACAGGCAGTCAACTTAAGAGAGACTGTAATAAAATAAACCTACATTCTACCTAAAGACAATACAGACTGAACAATGTGTTTGCAGCTGCAATTTGTTCTATTTTATTAGTTCAACAACAGACAGTGGCTCATTGTAATTGTTAACCCAGGCAGCACTGCAGTGTGCCATGGTCAAGAGTACTGTCAAAGCCAGAACATTTAACATTACATTCTGATATTCACTGTTATTTACCTGACATCTTCACCTTCCTCCAATATAGACAAACAGATGGTACACTTTTCCTCTGTGTCTTCCTCTGTTCCTTCCTCCCCATCTTGTTTGCAGTGCAGTTTCCTCTGTGAGAACCAATCAGTTGTTACCTTATTAGTAGAGATGACATTATTGACAAACTGAGTAAAATCTGTTTTTGATACATATTCAACACATATTTCTTTGAAAACATTTTGTAATATTTATTCAAATGTATTTGAACCAAAATGAATCAAGAACCAGCACTTGGAGCAAAACCTAAACATTTCAGACTTAACTACTGTTAATTACGTAAGTCTACAGGACTGTGAATGTATTAATTTCATATTGCTGCAATCAGTCCTTTTACTTATTATCTATATATAAATCTCTTAATTTCATTCATGTAGAGGAAAAAAAAACCTTTCAAACCTAGTAGTTTAAGTCATTATTTATCAAGTGTGAAAAAACTGTATGTCCATGTGGATGGGATTCTATATTATCATATACTAAACTCCAACTGAGAGACAATCTCAATTGTCAAAATTGTGTGCCAGATTCAAAACTTCCCAGTGTCCCAGTAATGTGATCAAAGTAAAGGTTAAATTGATATATACCAAGCAGGTAAGCATCAGGAACAATTCATTGCAAAAAATAAAGCCTTAGGTTATTTTACAAGTTCCCACTGAAGTCTGTTGACAACTTTGCTATTACCAGTAGTTATTTCATTGCTCACAAGGCTACTCATAACTGCTGGACAAGTTAATTAATCATATCAAACCACTTTTGTTTATCACATTACAGCAGCTCTTTATCTAAGGCACAAATTTTACATTTTCCTTGGGAAACAAGTGGCATTGTAAGCTTTGCTTACAAACCTTGAAACCTCAAGATAGAGCAAACATGCACTCCTTGAAGCTGACATTTCTGCAGATGTAAGCTAACCATAAACATTATCACATTTCCAAGAACTATCAGAGACAGGCCACAATTTGAGAACTCCTCACCTTTTTGTATTTATGTGGATATGTGCATCTTTCTATAGTTCCCTGTGTTGCTCCACGATTAACGTTGCCTAATCGTTCCTCCAAGTGAATCAGCTCCTAAAAATCATGAAGGAATAAACAGTGTAAAAACTATTACTTCAACTATCTTGAGTAAATATTAATTTTATTCTAACCCATTTCCAGTTTTACAATGACAAACTTATTTCCCAACTTACTCAAATACAGGCAAAGCCAAAAAGAGTATGCTGTGTGGGAAAACTGATCGGTTTCTGTAGTAAAACCCACACAACACTGCCTGGTATTTTAAGTTATACGGAAACACTATTTTACTACTAAAAAAATTAGATTTTTTTTTTTTTTGTCAGCTAGGCATGGTTATGGTATGTTCACACATACTTTTGTGCCTAATGAGGAAAGGGCAATTAAAATATGCTGTGTAAATATTTGCTTTCTAATAGTCATTAAGGCTTAGAAGAATAAAGTAAGTTGCTTAAGTTGAAATACAATGCCTGATTTGTTTTTCTCCAGCAATGAGTTTGTTAGAACCATGAGATGTCACTGAAGAGGTTTTCAGTGGACTAGGTCATTAACTCTCTGCATCTGATATCTTTTATTTCCTCCTGTTTTACTTTCTTCACTCCATTTCAACTCCTCCACTCCAGAACAGGACAGCACTGTAGGAGCTGCCAAGTTTCAACCCCCCAGCAGGATCCTGGCACAGTTATTCAGAGACACCACTACCTTCTACCAGTGTAGCATGTGCACACTCCATCCTACTAATGGGTGGTGGGCAGAGCAAAGTGTACTGTCAGTTACTGACCCCCTAAGCCTGCACTGTCCAGGGCACCTCTGATTCTGACTCATCAATGTGCTTTTGTTCCCGTTCATTGGTAAGGGCACTCCACAAATAAAGGGTATTTTCTTTATGATTCTTTTATATCTATATATAGAACTAGCTCTACCATACACCCTCCCCTTATTCCCTCATGACACATTTTGACATATATCTAGTTTTTTTCTATTACAAACCTCAAAATTGCCCCTGAAAGGGCCTCTGAATGATGTTCCATCCAATCCCGATGAAATGTAACGGATGTGAGGGTAGCCCGCCATGTCTGGTACCTATTCAAACAGCAGACGTTCAGTTAAACCTATTCAGAACAGTTTCAGTATTTTCCTGTTCACTTCACAAAATTTAAGTTCCTTTTGCTTTCATTGAATCACTTATGATTTATACTGCTCAGCCTGAGCATACAATTCCAACCACAGCACAACACAAACACCACTCTGAGCCCTCTACACATAACCAGGAGCAAAACACAAGTGAGACTAGATCTTCTATTATAATCTCTCCACATCTGCATTACATATTGCTTGGGCTCAATTCCCAAGTCTCAAAACCTCAAACTACACCATAAATATCTATCTGTTTTTGTAAACAGAACACCTGACAGCTACACATGAAGTTATGAAAAGGACTTGCTATAGATTCTCAAATGTAAGTTTTTAGCAGCACAGAAGAAACTCAGTCTGGAAAAAGCAACCAACATTCTTATCTTACCCAAAACAACAGAACATCTTCAGACACACTTCAAAAAGAGAGGTAGATGAAAATGAACACTCAAAACTCACATCTAAAGTCACAGGTAACTCTACATGCACTCCATATTCAAGCACCACTGACCTCACTGCACACCAAGAGATATAAGCAGTGAACACCACACCAGTGCCCAGTGCTATATCCCACAGGCCCCTCAAGCACCAGCACTTTTCATACAGAAAAGCTGAAAGGTAGTTAAATATCCCAGGGACCACCTTCCCAGCAGGGCTTTGCAATGCATTTTTACCTCAGCAAGATGGGTGAATAATGAGATTGATTTTTTGTCAGTTTACTTAACCCCACAAGAGCATCACTATGAGCACTGTCAGCAGCACTTCATGTGGAAATAACATTAAGTACTTGAGTACTATCTTCCTTTCTGTGCTATCAGCTGATAATGTCTCTGCTGCTGTACATGGCAGCTCAAAATTCATCTCATGAGGCTGCCAACAAGTCAGATATCCCAGATATTATTCGTGAAGTCTGCTATTCACATGTGGCTTTTCCTCCTTCCAGCAGATGCTTCGAATCTTAGCATATAGAACGGTGTAAAACTGAATGAATGCATTATGAAAAAGCACAGGCCTGGACACAGCTACTCCCATCACAGAACAGACTGAAGTTTTCAAATCCAGTATTGTAATTACAAGCTGACAGGGACAGAAAAGATTCCTCTGCCCTAAATAAATTTTTTTCAGCCACAACATTAGTTTTAACAACTCAGAGTAATAGAAACTGAAGATGCATATTCATGTGCATATCTAAACATTTCATGTAAGTAGTATCTGTTGGTGTCATAGGTCTTACTATTTGACAGTATGAACTGTGGCTGTAACAAAGGAAATTTGGGGGAGTGGATTAAACATATGCTAATTTGTAAAAACTACATTGTGAGAATGTGTCTCAGATAATCAGTGATTTATGATTCACGCTGTATTTAAGCATGTAATTCCAATTGCAGAAAACTCATTTCAAGAACTAGGTCACTCATCCACACTGAACGTATTTACTGTCCCAGGTTTTGACCTGTCTGGCATCATTTGGAAGTGAATTGATTGCCACCACTCAGAGGAGGAAACTCCTGACACAAACTAACCCAAGTCTCAGAATTCATTTTCACTGCCAGTTTTTTGTATTGACCAGGATCTGAAAACATTCCTTTGAAAAAGGAGGCACCTGATAGTGCAGATCCTGCATCATTACAGGAGCAGCAAAGTCAAAGGTGCATTGCTGTAATTCCATGATTACAGTTCCAACTGCCTCAGCACTCAAGAGTTTACCAACTACAATGACATGCACCTGGACAGGTCTCCTATTTGGAACAAGTTCTGCTACTTGGAGACTATTAAAAAAACCTACTAAATTTAACACTAAAGCCCCAAGAATTTCTCAGAGCACATTCCACAACCAACTACTGAACTCAGACAACAGAAATACTGCGTGGGACGATGCATTTTCATGCTAATAAATGGGCCTTTGTATTAACCCTGACAGGGATGGGGTAACAACTCTGCAAAGGTGTCTGAACACACGTTCTGTACAGGCTCTCTTACAAAGTATCGTGTGAGCACAGCTTACGTTTCTGGCCAAGTAAAACACTACTCTGAAAAACATCGCTAAGTAAAAAACCAGTTCTTTTACACCTGCAGAATAAGCAGGCTGCTAATTACAGCAGGATTTTAGCCAAGTACATTTGTGGTACAAGATGGCGAAAAGATGGGCAAGAGAGAACTGTCAATAATGCCCAACTAAGAACAGTCTTAGTAAAATCCCTTTGACAATTGCCACCAAACTTCAAATCCAAAAATAGTTCAGCTGTTTTGAAACAGTTTCACACACACAAATGAAGTTTGTTTTCAGTGGGTTTTCATGTTGAACATAAAAAAACAGAAGAAGTCTAAAGCTAATAAAGAATATAAGCAGTTAAAGATAATGCCAGTCTGCACAAAGTGCTTGTATGATTGTATGTATTCTTTTGGATACAGTCAAATTAAAATATATACTTCAAAGCAATATACTCTGGACCTACAAATTCCAGTACAAGTCTGCCAGGAACTGTCTTTTTCCTGTAGAACAAGTATCATCTGTTTTTGGTTTGGCACTTTCTATTGACACTTCCCTAACCACAAAAATTTGCAGCAACTAAAAAAATTCAAGGCCAAGTCTGAGCCGTTTACAACACAAACATTCTGAGACAGTTTGAAAGAGCTGACATGCAGGGAAGGTTTTCTTCCTTGCCACCCTCCTTTAAACACCCTCTGTCTTTGCAGGATCTTTCTGCTTTTCAGTTGCAACAGTCAGTGGAGTGGAGAGATTCTTCCACTGGCTGGTACTATTTACCTTGTCTATCCCAACCTTCTATGCCACAGTTCACATTAAGTATAATCTTCACCCATATTAAAACAAACAGTAACCCTATGCTCAGCTACTGTAAATACTCAAAAAGTAGTAAAGCCAATCAATTAATGTCTTAATAAGCCAAATTTGAACAAGAAAAAGCTTCAGCTTTCATAGAGAGACACTGTGTGAGGGAACAAGTGACACCTGCTGCATAGATAAAACCCAGCTGTAGCTGTGTGAGTGGAACATAAAATGAGTGCTCTTCAAAAGCTTGTATTCTACAAAATAAAAAAAAAAAAAAACCAGAAGACAGTAATTCTTGTTTATAGTAAGAAAAAAGTAGAAGCTGGAACAACAAAAGTTCATTTTCTTGAAAAAATGCAATTGTATTTGATGTAGCTGATCAAGGCTAGCCTGAACTTCATCTTGAACCACTGTTTCTACATCAAATTTCAGCCTGTGTGTTCAGAATTTTTACAGGAAGCTTGTTTGCTTTTTTGGTACAGAACAGCTGCATCTCTAGAGCTGCAACACCTGTATGTCTACACCCTGAGCAACAGTGTTCCGAGCAGCACATCCACCATAATGTGCTGGGACCCACTGGCCTGCATGTCCAAACCCCTCCTAATTTTCACAAGTGTAGAGATGGCCTCAACCACTCTGACTCATTCAGCAGGTAAAGGAACAAAACTGTAAGGCTCTGCAACAGAGGAAAACATTCCCTGCCCCTAAAATTCTCATTCAACAGGACACTTCAAAAAGGCAGAAGAAGCTGGAGCCAAGAGACTGGAACAGCATAACCCACAAGCTAACTCTCTGCTTCATAGGTAGGTGAAACCATTTAAGAAGCATGCAGAGAGTCTACATTACTTAAGAGATATTTAGTAAAACAGAAACAAAACTAAAGATAACCCACAAAACCCTCCCCAACAAAGGCCTACAAAAAACCACCCCTCACCAAGTTCCACTACTAATCATAGTATGATCTGAAGATTGTATCTATGGTAGTCAGAATTATGGCTGCTATGCAGTTCATTATGAAAAAGTGATATTCCTTCTAACATCCGTGTCAGCTGATTAAGTTACAGAAATTGCCATCCAGATGTGATAACTGGTGCAGGGCACGCAGTCAAAAAGCCTTTCATCAACAGTGCCAAAAACAGAGCCAAAGGCACTAAGATTAAACAGCACAGAAACAAATACTGCCATCAGGGAAGAACAGAGGGACAGATAAAAACCCTTTGTCTCCTGTGTCCTTCTCATGTGATGTTTCATTAGTTATGCCATGCATTGATCCTCTCTTCAGTCTTCCTAAAAATGGTTGAGTTAGCAGAATGGATACTTATCCAGAATGGAATTCATCTGAGATCTTTCCTCAGCACATGCACAACATTAAATCAGTAACAGTGGGAACACAAACTACTTTAAGCCACAGTCACACTCAAGGGAATTTTGTTAAATCAAGGAGGGAAGCAGCCTGGCCCTTGCCTACAAAGATATGAAGCAAGCTCTTCCTAACTGCTTTTAATCTAGGGCACCTCCAGAAGCAACATTTAAACATGTAAAAGTTCCTTCACCCAAGCTAGTAGAAAAGGAGATTTTTGTTTTCCCAACGCTCTATTTGGACTGTCAGAGCTGCTGAACATTGATTATCTTCCTTCACATATCTTTATCATTTTGTCTCCTTGAGGATTAAAACTGCAGTCTGCATTCCAGCACTGACTACATAAGGATTAGGTTATCTGCATCCAATTAAAATCAGAAACTGATTGATATCAGAGTCCTAATGTCATTAAAACCCAAATAAATCCCTTATGCCCTTTACAGTCTAGTGGTAGTTTGAAGGGTTTTTAGTACTCCACAGAAGAAAATCACAGTGCCAACAGGGCTGCATAACATTTCAGAAAGTGGATTCAACACTAAGCAAATTTCTAGTCCAGCAACTGCATCAATTACTTTTAAAAAGACAACCTCCACTCAAAAAAAACCCAAAAAACAAAACTCCAAAAGAACAGCAGTAGTTTATGACATCTGCATCAAAAACATTGCTAAAGAGCCTTGGAAATTGCTACTTAGTACCCTCTGTACTTAGAGAAAGAGGAAAGCACACCAACTGCTTAGCAGAGGGACTCTAACCACAGTCCAGCCTGTCCTCCCCTGCCCCTACTCCTAAAGCTACAAAGAAAGAAACCAAAAAGGTGGCAGTTGCACTTTATCTGTTGCCTTTTATAGCACTTTTGTTTAACTTTGTTAGATGAAAATCTCTGACTACTTGCTCTCTACTCAAAATCAATGTTGCTGATATATCCACTGTACTCTCACATACATGCCAATAAAAGTTGTGGCTTTCATTATTGCCACAGAAGGGTAGAATCATCAAAAGGCATTTGTAAATGCTTTGAACTCCTTGTATATATAACTTCTGGCAGTGCTCTAACCTGCCTTTGTGTTCTTCCAGTGCCTGTAATGTGAACACACTTAGAATTAGTCAGAGACTCAACACAACTTCAAAGTGTAACACTCCATCTGATCACAGCAAGGCTCAAGACAGATCCCAAACACCTGAGGAAGTGCTGCTTCCAGCAGTCTCTTCATGATAAAACACACTGTCAGTACACGGCCTCAAGATACAAACAGCTTCAGCCTCACAAATTCCCGTTACAGGGATTGGATACCCCTACACAAACACATGCACAGAGTTCTGTGGAGTTAAAGAACCTTATTTCACCTGCCACTTTTACCAAATAGAAACAGCAGTTACTGAGCAGAAGGGCAGGGGTCCCCAAAATATTTTATCACACAGAGAACCTTCAGAAGTATTTCCTATCACAGCTTTTTTCTAACACTAAAAAGACAATCAACAGTGGAGTTCCAACTACTTGCTCATGTAACATTTTAGCTGTAGGCATACCCCAACTGAATTTAAAATAGAATTAAAAGTTTCTCATCACACTGTAATATAAGGATCATCTGAACTTTCTGGAAACTTCACAGCAATAATGGAAGTAAATCCCATAGCTGGGATTATTAGCCCTGACAGAAAATGAGCTAAACCAGGCATGTTTAGCTTGCTGCCTCCTAATGCAATTGCAGTTCCCTGAACTATTAGGAGGGCCCTTGGGGAATCTGAAGCAACTGATGTTACCTGTTCTAGCACAACACATGAAGGAAATGTGAAGAGGCACGCCAGTTTTCATCCACTTGAAAAACGAAACACCTCACTGAAGAAGAATGCAGAAGATCTTAACTTGACAGTTGATGCACAGGAGATAAGGTTATACAGTAAGAATCTTGTTGGCTGCATTAAAACAGCAAAATCTACAGATTGTTTTAGAAAGTCTGTGGCAAGTATGCAAGGGGGGCATCAGTGAATTACCAGCCCTCATATCAGGGAAGTACTCAAAGATTGTCATGTTTGTTAGTCAGAGAGTGAGGAATGAGCAATGTGAGACCAGATTGGAGACACTACAGTTTGGTTGTAAATCTACAGTTCAATCCCCAGATGTCTGTTCAGGCCACTAACTGAGGAATTTTGGAAGCATGAGACTTGCAGGGGTCTTTTTATCAAAATTTTAGCATTTGTTTACAGATTAACTCAATTTTGATTCCATTATCTTGCTTTAAGAGTATTTCTATTATTGGCTGACCATACAATACCACACAGAAACACTACACATACTTCATATTAAACTATGTTTGTCTCTAAGAATTGTCATTAAACAAAATTTCAAAAAATTTTAAGTAAACTTACAAACATTCCCTCCAAAATAACTCTGTAACAACGGTAAATATATGTTGGCTTGCTTTGGTTTTCTACTGTAGATTAAAAAGTGTTATATGTAACAAGGGACTAGCTTACCCTCACACTTCCTGTTGCTTATAACACTTCAAACTACAGAATTATATACCTTATCACATAGAATTAGATTGACAAATAACAAATATTATGTGAAAACAATCAAATCTCTAGATGGAATTCTAGTTGTGCTGTATATGCACCTTAAAACAAAAGCATCAGTACTAATTCTTATGCACTGGTTGAAAAGTTGGTACCTTTAACAATCCAAAACTGGATAAAGAAGAACCTGAACTTTAAAAATCAGATGCAGAGGGTCAATGCATTGCAATGCAAGTGACAATTTAATTGAAGTCTGTTTTGTTTTACAAGAGCTGAAGTTAGAAATGCTAATGTCTTATCCTGTTTAGTACACAATGAGCCTGTTCAGGCTCCCTAGCTGGGAGTAACACACAGACAGACACAGTGAGGTATTTCCTTCAGCTGAAACACTTTGCAGCAATGTATACATGCCCAATTACCCCGACAGACAATTACAATGAGCAGTGACCACAGTTTTTCATAAGCTATGTCCTTACCATTAGAGGGAGAGCCCCTATTTGCAGGTGATGAAGTCGGGGAGGTGCATGGTAGTGGGCCAAGTGGGGATGCAAAGGCCCTGGAGGGTAAGTGGCTGCAGTCACACCAGCTTCAATTCCTAGTTCCCTGTCACACAGATGAAAGTGGCATTACAGGAAAGGTACATCTTGCCTCCCACATACAATTCCACTGCTCTGGAAAGCCTACAACCCAGCACAGCTACAATAAGAATTTTCTTTTCAACCTTATTTAAACTTTGCTAAAGACATCCTACCCTAACTAAAAGTTGTTTTTTAATTCAGCTATGAAGATTTATTAGGAAAAAGTCAGTTGAGATGACTCCACATTTGTAGTGCCCAGGAATATTATCTTCTCTGCAGTACATGCTGTGGGAACAGCAGCTGCTTAGCATGCACTTCTTCCCTAATGATCCAAAGCTGTGGAACTTAAGTGCATGCCTCCTAAGTGGGCCTGGTGCAATTTTGAATAAGTTCAGACAAAGAGGAGAGAGAATATTCTAGTTCATAGCTCAAATCCAAGCCTCTAAAAAAGCCAGAAACATATTTAAGACATTGAGAACTCAAAGCAGTATTTAAAGCCACATCAACATCTACAAATTTTAAGCTACAGGTGCATGCAGCTCTTTTTAAAATCACAGCCAGCATTATCAGCACATTATGGTCTTCTGTCCCCAGTCCCAGAGAGCTAAACTAGTGTGTGATTACTAACCAGGCAGATCTCTCTGGAGCTTGTCGAGGATGGGAAGACATAGTCTGAGGCACATGAATGTGATGCCCATGGCCATAGTTGGGATGCATTCTGTGAGGATGTGGAGGAGGCCGCTCATGAGCACGTCTAAACAACACAAACCAGCAACAGTTATTTTCACATACTTGTCAATATCGAGAAAGCAACACCCATAACCAAAATGTCACAGACTGAATTACTGTAATGTCTTTAAAGTAAGAAACTCCCCATGCAGTATGTTAATTACAGCTTTAGATATGTTAGATTAGCACAGATTTCATATTCAAAATGAAAGGCAGCTTCAACTGCAGTGATCTGTCCTTCACTCAGCAGACAGGACCATAGAAAGACTGACAAACTGTTTAATCCTGACCTCATGCAGTAGGAAGGAAAGCCAAGGCCACCTGACAGGCATGTTCAGATTCAGTCATTCACATCTCTGCTGCAGTTTATTTCTAGTAAAACTATACCACTGAAAGTAATTAGGGGAAACTTAATACACTAATCAGAGGACATTTTCCTTCAAACATGTTTGTGTCATAGCTCAGGTAATAAGAGCATGGCTTTTTTCCATGCCAGCTGGTATAGAACAACTATGAATTTGGAAAAAAACCCTGCTGGCTGGTTTCTGTTACTTTATTGCTTCCCAGTCACCGCAAGAAATGGATTAGTAATTTTCTTTCCATTGCTTTCTATGCAGAAAGGATGTTTTTATTCAACCTAGAAACTTAGATTTTGCCAAGAGCAGTACATTCTTCGGGTTCAGTATTACCTTAAACTACCTGACAAGGTAGACTAGACATTTTGTAAATTTACTTAACAGCACACTATTCTAATCACTGTAAAGTGACACTTCTTCAGAGAAATCTGTCAAGCTTATATAAATTATGCGAGAAGCGTTCATTTTCTGCAAGGGCACAGACCAACATGGAACAGACCTATCAGCAGAACCTACTTCTAGTCTCACTCCCTTCAGTTTATCAAGTAACTATGGGGCAAAAATCTGGAAGAACACCAAAAAAAAAAAGAACAAACAACTGATAGCAAAACAAGTTCCATCCATAGCTTTATGAAACTTGAATGTCACGTAGGCTCACTTTTCCTAAAACAAGTCTTAATCTAAAAGAAACATATTTAAATTATAGGAATAATTTATAAATGTAACACTCCAGGCTGTCCATCCCAGTCTCTATATCAAGTGAGTAATCAGCTTTAAAGTAAAGAGAAAGCCCATATGTTACAGAAATGCAGTGCACCCTCATACACTGCTTTCCAAGACACTAAGAAGTTACAGCTGTTGTATGCACACTTGATCCATGACAGTGAGGACTCTGTTCTGTTTCCAATCCTGAAAAGGTCCTATATTGTGAGACAGAAGGGATCCAAGCTACACTACTCCTTGTGTTATTTGTAGAAATGGAGAGTGAAACAAGGTGTTAAGAACACTCTGAGATTCTGGGTCACAGAACTGAAGGAACCACAAGCCTGTTGGCAGTCTCAAGTCTGTACTCAGTAACAGCAAATATACAAAAGCTTCTGGTTGTCAGAGTATAATCAGATTTATATGAGGCTGGGACAAGACACCTACAAGATTGATTTTGCATGTAATTTGTATGAAGATTAGAGGAGAAAAGAAGGACCAAGGGCAGAATAATTCCATATGATTCCAACCCAAATCTATACAGCAGAAATATCACTGAGCACTGTCTGATCCAAGACTAGTGACTTCAGAGAGAATGCCAATGAAAAACTTACTACCTACATTTGACTACAATTTCTATAGATAGAAAGAAAATTTACTAGGCTAAGAAATGCAAATATTCACAGTTCCAATCCCCAAAGACTGGGAAATTTCCAGATCTGGTAAGACAGCTACTACTATTATTTTTCCTTAAATATCTTGTTGTCTCACAGTCACTGCCTCGTCTGTCATGTGCCATTTGTGAACAGTTACTGCCTATAGATATTTTTATAAATAACCTGGAAACTGCCTCAAAAGTTGCAGCTAAAGCAAAATTCTCTTCAAGCATTAACTTCTAAATGAGTTTTAAGTTAGTTATGAGTAAAATTTGTATAACAAAGTTAGGAGCAAAAACTAGAGAGCTCATTCTTGAAATTCTCCTGGATATTTAAACATGTTATATCCAGAATTAAAGTAACTTCAGTTACTCTGTGATTGAATACTAAGCTACTACTGACCTGCATCTGTTGATACTAATGTAAGGACTCTAGTTAAGCAACAACAGTAGAGTGTCTTAATATCACCAAAGCTACATCTCAACACTGAATACTATATGTATGAGAATGTGATTCATGTGCTCCTCCTCTTCTAAAGACATAAAGGCATGGTTAAGATATGCAGATATCTAATCTGAACTAAATCTGGTAAATCTCTTATGATAAATTGCTCATTTTATTTTAAAGCATTAGTTAGATAAGAGGACTTTCAACAGCATCAGCAAGACAAAACATGCTGTCAAGGAACACATTTGAATGGAACCTTATAATGTACATTCTAGGCTGTCAAGTTTGAAAAGGAATTCTTGCCTGTTATCCAGAGATGAATAATGGGCAAGAGAAACAAAAGCTCCCCTTGTCTTCCATGCCTTACCTGGAGACACTACTGGGAGATGTAAAGGAGCAGGTTCACTCCTAACGCTCATGTGACTCTGACGGTACGTAAAGACACTTCTTACCATGGCTTAACACTAACAGTTCCTAACCATGCAATTAACAGTTTGAGATTCACATGCAACATTTTACAAACCTGAGGGGAATGAATTATATGTTTAGATATTGTTCTGAGTACATTTGTGACATACGTTGGGTGTTGCATCATCCTTCTTCTCTGGACCTCCATCCTCTGGATCACTTCATGAGGATGTAGCCTCTGTGCTGGAGGTGCTGTTGCAGGGATGTGATGGGATATAGGCTGGTGTGTTGCAGGAAGATGCTGTGGTATTGGAGCAGCTGCATTGGCTAAAGGATGAGTTGGTGGTGGAGGTGGAACAGGATGAGAAGATGCATGAGAGGAGATTGAAGGATGGAAGGGATGCACTGGATGAGGGATAACATAATCTACTTGAGGTGGAGGTTGTGGCTGTGGAGGAGGATTTCCATGAGAGTGAGGACATGCAGAAGCTTGATGGTGAAGAGGTCTGGTCAAGGAAGCATCTGCAATGAAAACATCAGGTGCTTTTAATTTGGTCAGTAGCAGGTTTTGATTTAAATTTATTTCAAGAAGTATCTTCACACAGGTGCTTCAGAATTACTGCACCAGTGTGAACAGTGGCAACATGGGAATACATGTTTACATCATTCTTAAATAAAGGGATTCTAGCAATATACCCTACAAGAAGCCTACATTTTCTGCAGCCATTTGCCAGTGTTGGCTGAAGTAAACGAAAAACAAAAATCTGTGTGATACACACTAAGAAAGGTGCATAGAATGGTTTGGGTTGGAAGGGACCTTAAATTTATCACCTAGTTCCAAGCCCCCCTGCCATGGGCAGGGACACCTTCCACCAGACCAGGCTGCACCAAGCCCCATCCAGCCTAGCCTTGAACATTTCCAGGGATGGGGCATCTACAGCTTCCCTGGGCAATCTGTGCCAGTCCCTCACCACTCTCACAGGAAAGAATTTCTTCCTTATACCCAATCTAACCCTACTCTCTTTCAGTTTCAAGCCATTCCCCCTCATCCTGTCACTACAAGCCCTGGTCCCAAGTCCATCTCTAGCTCTCTTGGAGCCCCTTAAGGTACTGAAAGGCTGCATTAAGGTCACCCCAGAGCCTTTTCTTCTCCAGGCTGAACAATTCCAACTCTCTCAGCCTGTCCTCATAGCAGAGGTGCTCCAGCCCGCTGAGCACCTTCATGGCCCTCCTCCAGACTCGTTCCAACAGGTCTATGTCTTTCTTGTGCTGAGGAGCCCAAACCTGGATGCAGTACTCCAGGTGGGGTCTCATGAGAGCACAGTAGAGGGGAAGAATCCCTCCCCAACTGTTACTTCATGTTTCTTGTTTACCTTTTAAAAGTTCAACTCCCACCCCTTTCCAAGTTCACTATTCCGCAGAGACAAAATCCAAAAGAAGAAATCACAAACAAATGCATTGACTCTCTGAGCTTGCTAAAGCAGAACTCACTGAGGTATAGGACAGCAAAATAACAAGAACAATTAAATAAGAAACCAGTGCTAGAATACAAAGGAGATGAAAAATATTTACATAGTAAATACAGTTTTGAAGTCTCAATGTTACTATGGTCACTCAGAAGAAAATATTTTAACTTTCCCTTGATCCTGTTCAAATCCCCTGCACAGGGTTAACTGTTTCCATAGATTCCTTAGTACGTGTTTTGCTAGGCCGGTTCTAGGATGAGTGCAAGCAGACAGGTTTCACGTGCTGTGAGGGAAGCTGTTTGCTCGGTACTTACAAGGAGAATGCATGTAATGGCGGCAGGAGGAGAGCGACGCCTGAGGAGGGGGCTGGGGCTGCGGCTGAGCAACGATGCTCGACCCATAGCCGTCTATGGTTATGGACTGGCTCGGACCCGCACCGGCCTGGTGCCCGTAGATCGTAGTGCGGGATGAGGAACCAGGACAGCAGGGATCGAAAGCAGACGTCCCGTGAAAAGCACCACTTCCATGACTTCTTATACCACTGCTGCTTAAGTCTACTGGCAGTGCCTGCTATGTAAACAAACCATCTTTTTTTAAGCAACTCTTCAGACACTGAAAACAAGGTCACACTCAAACATCATGTTATAAAAATTAAAAATTACTATGGGATCCAAGTTTTTAAGTTTTAAGGCTTGACTCTGGAATATTCTTTAAATATGGTTAACATTTCTTATTCCTAAGTTCTTGCATCTGGTAGGAGACTAAATTCATTACACTAGAATCTCTCAAAAAAATCCCAACCAACCACAAACCCTGATGGATAAATCAGTAAGTGTATGAGAGCTCCATACACTGAAATATTTGGATGCAAAACCAGTTTTTAGCATTTCAATTGTGTCTGATGTATTACACCAGACATTTCTGCATACTGTAAATTAAGTCTGCACAGTACTGTTCTTCCTCATAACTGTATTGCTTTAAAGCTGTGATTTTTATTACTGAAAAAGCCTTAAACCCATGCTTTTAGAGACAAACCTCTTTTAAACCTTTTATATACAGAACATGAGACTTTTTCTTCTCTCAAAGCAGCTCAATTATTTGCATTGCAAAACTGTTATGACGGGCAGAGTTATTTCAAGGTACTTATGTTTGGTTTGGTTAAACAGTCACTATCATTTTATAGTCATCCAGAGGTCAGCTGTCAAAGATCACTTGTTGGATTGTAACTTTCTATAAAATTTCAGGTTTTTGCATTCATATATTATAGCTCAAATTCTCCTTTTAGTTCCCTTCTATAATGCCTGATGCAGAGATAGAGAGTAATATATAATTCAGCATCCTATTCTATCCTCTCATATCTGTAAGAGCCTGAAAGCCCAAGTCACAAGGTGTGACTGTGAGAGAGTCACAAGAATTAAACGTGCCTGGTCATGGTAAGTGGTGCCAGAACTGCTGCTTGCTCCACACGGGGCAGGCACTGGGGGAGGCCTTTCCACAGGGCAGCTGGAGTCACTGAACGAAGGAGACAGTGGGACAGCTGGGTGAGGGTTGTGGTGGTGATGGTGGTGATGCTGGAAGTGGTGGCCATGCTGCTGAAAGCAGCTTGTATGTGGGTGCCCCAATGCATGATGAGTCTGTGAAGGTCCTCCACAAGGAGAATGCTGAGGGCAGCAGGATGGTAACCTTGGCATGGCCGGAGGGCCAGTTTCCAGTGTTGTGTTGGATGCAGTTCTTCTTATATCATCTTGAAGATAAAGAAAATTAATATTGAAGTGAAAGAAATTAGTAAAGCTGACCACTGTAAAGCAGTGCCTTAATATAGAAAAAACTCCTTGTACTTCATGATTAAATACATAACCAACTGAAAAACAGATCTAGACCAAAACAAAACACACTAGATACAAAAAAATAACATTTAGCTACGCCTGAGAAATGAGCCAAAATGAAACTGTTCAATATACCCATGGGACCCACTGGAGATGTGAACTGACACTTGCCTTATATACTGATTTAAGGCATGTTACCAGCAGGAAAGGAGGAGAGATTCTCCCTGTGGTCAGTGTGCCTCAGAGACAGCAAACTCCTGTGCAATTGTGGTCCACTCAGGTTTTTGTCCCTCATCTCACCTGCAGACTGGGCAGCCTTGCAACAGTGATGTTATGAGTGCTACCTGCATGTACAGCTCTGCTACAGGTCTGGATGAATGTACTCCCTGGGTAAGATCTACAGCAGAAGGTTCAAGGAATCTGTATAAACCCTTCACTTCCTTAGAACACATTAAAAAAAAATATCTCTGTGACATGCTGCAATGGGAGACTTAATTCCCAGTGAACTACAATTCCATCTCCTCAAAAAGATTCATTACATATAACCAAATCCTTCCAACGAGCAAAAGCAGAAAGCTCCAGCACAATTTCCGTTATCACTGTGGAGAAATTAATGGTCTTTTTCAGGTCCCTGCCCTCTCAACTCGCTCCTGTGATGTGGTGGTACTGCCATTTGATCTAGAGAATGCTGATGAACTTCCTCTGCCTCCTTTGTACTTGGAGGCCACACAACAGGCCAGAGAGCTCTTATTCTGTACCTCCAGCTGAAGTCCCAGCAGTGCTGCCACTGGGAAGAGTGGGAGTTGTCTCTGGTGGTGCAGAGGGCTGGCTGGTGGAGACGCTGGGCGCTGCATCAGAGGCCTGCTCTGAGGTAGAGGTACTGGAGCTGTTACTGGAAGCAGAACTCACGACCTGCGGCTCCACTCGGGCTGACGTGGTTGGCACAACTGTCGGCTCTAGCAAAACAAAGAAAGCTCTCGTGTTTTTGAAGCTTTAAAAGTTACTGGTTTGTTTCTTTTTATTGTTGTTGTTTCTTTTGAATTATTTTACAATAAATTCTCAGTTCTGATCTTCCCAGAAGCTAGAAAGTCAGAACACAAAAGCCTGACAAGTATGAACCACAAAAGATAATTCTGTGTCACTTGGATACACAAAGAAAATTATCTTATTTTCTGTCTCTTTTTTTTTTTTAAATCTGCTCAATTTTTTAACATTAACAAAATCAATTCTCGACCAACCACATTTTATTTACTGAATTACAAAAACTACTAGAAAGATTAAATTACTACTTTATGATGGAAACACTTCCTGAAATAGTGCATAAATCTACAAACTACTCTATGATTAAGTATTATCCTTACACCTCTTTAATGCCTGCAAAGAACAGAGAAACTTTTATATCACTCACCAAGAACAGCATAACAACATCTAAACTAGCAGCATTACTTCACAAACTTCATTCTAGACACACAGTACTAAAGGCTTTAGCAAGATAAACTTGGCTTCTAGTCTCAACACACATTAAAAGAAGATTATCAGTATTTCTTTTAAAGTACAAACATGTTCATTTTACATATTACCTAGGAAATACAAACTCTTGGTAAATCTTGTCCTTTACTAGGTAATTGTAAACAAGTTAAAATTTAAAACTATACTTGGTGGCATCATTCAAATTTAGTTTTGCAAAAGCATTTGACTGTAAGCTTGAAACTTCTCTCTAATTAATGACAAGGCAATGACATGAGTAGGAATACGAGATACCATAAAGGAGAAGTTCAGGTTTTTTCAGTAAAAACGTCTGCATGGATATCAGAGGAAAAAAAGCATCAAAAAACTTCAAATACTTCTCTTACACAAAGTCTCAAAATAAAATATGACTGGTTTCAAGGTTTCTCTCTATATCTAGTAGGAATATCAGCAATTCAGTGAGCAGAGGAATAAATATATCTTCCCTCTTGAAAGTCTTCCAACTCATCACATTAAAAAAACATGACCTGATACCTACATTTAAATTCCTTTGGTTTTTAATGTGGCATTCCAACATACTAATTTTATTTAAAGGAGAACATTTTGGGAGAAATGTATTAATGTTTAAATTCAGCAAAAACAGGAACTATATAGGACATGTATAGCCTACAATGAGCAGTGATCACACAGTGCTCAAGTCAGAGTGCCAACAGCTTCTGAGCACACTCCCGCAGTCAAAATTCTCAGCTCCACCAGCCTCAGCTACCCTGCCAGCCTGGGCCTGTTTCACTGTCACCCACACTCACAGTTCTGTTTGTCCTCTCCCCAAAATCAGCAAAAACCAAGGGGGTGCTTGGTCAATCTCAAACTACTAGCTAAGAGAAACTCAATTTCTTAACACACTTCACAAATGTTAAACCAGGAAGACAGATGGAGATATGATCCTCATGCTCATGGAAGCAGCCAGCAAAGTTTTAAGTCCAGTACCTTTGAAGAAATCAGTAAAGTTCTGATAAACTGCACAGCTTCGTTGTAACAGTGTTAATTCAGAAGTTTTATCCTTCTACATTAATTCATGTGTGAAATTTGATGCTTAAACCCAAAAATAATATTCCTGAAATCCTGGAAGACTCATCTTAGAAAGGCATTTCCTCCAGCAGGCAGGAGAAACAGCTAGTCTTAAATACACTCATTACAAAAGTAAGAGTTCATTCAGGAATAATATCTTTTAAATAATTTGGTTAAGACTAGATTCTTTAACTTGAGTTTTAAGAGTAAAGCAATAGTAGCCTACACCCCTTCAACAATAGAGTTATTGGGATATTTCATAGTAAATCCATAAAGTAAATCAACCCATCCTCTCTCCCTTAAAAACCATTAACCAATCAAAACTATTCCTAAGCCTTTCCAACTCTCCAACCCACTCCAAAAATCAAGACAACCTGAAGAATAATATATTGCAAGATATTAGAGTTTGCAATGTACTCAGGGACAGAACTGCAACAGGACAAAACTTCTTTTATAACATAAGAAGTAACAAGCAGTCAAGAAATCCCCAAAACCACCACCATCAACAAAATAATAAGCATGCACAGATGTACACGAGCTCTGGTTTTTCCTTCTCTCAACTTGCTGAGTGTACCTGGAAGTTGCTCTTATGATTTTCAGCAGGAATAGACCTAGTAAGTGCCAGCAGGTTTTGATGTCAGGAAACAATGAAAGGTTACAGCTCCAGAAACATAACACACTTTACTAGGTTAGGGCTGGGCTTTTTATTTTTTTTAATTACTTTTATTCCAAGGCCTGAGAGAACAGTAACTATTCCAAAGCATAGGCAACGACAGATTTTCCTTTTATAGTGCTGTATTGAAGTAAGTGCGTATTTTTCAAGAAGTAGTTCCAACCTGCTCTGCCATTTCTGCCTGGTGAGTCAGCCCCTCAGACACACACCCAAGGCAGCTTTGGCATTAAAATTAGCACTAATAGACCCACTGGAAATGGCTAAACTTCTAATTCTAAAAGGAAGGCCACAAGAGGATTTTCAGACAGGCTTGGAAATTAGACATTCTCATAAAACGCTGCCTTGTAACTGATGGAATTAACTCCACTGCCTTTGCACTGCCCATCCTGCTCCTGGAAAAGGAAGAGATTTCTCTGACCACACTACTCACCATCCTCATCCACTGTGAGGTCCACAACCTCAGCTGCATTCTGCCTCAGGGGCTGGATGACCGTGGAGACCCTGCTGCGGTTGCGCTGCTCCGGAGGCCGCGCGCCGTGAGAGCCGGAGCTCTGGCCCCAGTGCGATCTCGTGTGTCCAAGTGCAGAACGAGACCTTAACAAAGGTTGACACCTTAAGAATTGACCTACATTTTGCCACGATTCACTTTTTTTCATGTCTGAGAAGCTGTTTGAAGTTGGGGGCTTTTTGTTACTATAAAAGCATTTTGTTATGTTGAAATACCCAACTCCACATTCGTAAGGTGTGTACTTACAAACTCTGCTGCAGCCTTTAGCAGGTAACAGGACAGCAAATACTCAACACAGAGTTTAAAGGTCTTTAAACCATGTTCCACATACAGGTAACTTGCAAAAATGTCACTGTGAAACCCTACAATCATAGTCAGGCAGCAATTACATCTCATGTTGTTTCAACTGTGTTACTAGTAGATGAAGAATCACCAAATCCTACACTATCCCTATGTAGTCTGAAACAGCAGGTCTATAAATGACAACAGAACTGCAGACAACAAAAACTGGTAAGCATGAAGTACTTTTGCATGTTAACTTGAGATAAATTATTTCCAGAATAATATTGTTCAATTTCCAAAATGTCCTAAAAGTGCAAAATCTCTGGACTTTTCTTTCTAATATTATTTTGCTCCCCCTCCTTGAAGAGCAAATACAGTTGTGTGATACTTAAACTAAAAAGAAATGTGGCTTGAGAAGAGGAAATCATAAGCCGGTAACCATACCTAAGGAATGGAATGGTTTTATCTCTGTATTACAACACTTAGCATCCAATCTGTTCAATTTAGCCATAGCAATTTAGCCAAACACTCAAAACAATGACCTTTGGAAATTGTATCCTCTTTGTAGGATACAGTCTTTAATTACGGGATCAATATTTTTACAGTATTGTATTTACCACCATTTCATTTCAAAAAAAATTGACTCTCCTGTATTTACATAAACTAAGTGGCTCTTCTTTTCCACTTTGGAAAAACAATGTACTCAGACTTCAGCAATTCCGAAGAGGAAAATGTGAAGAAAAGGGAATGACTTCACTAAAAACAAACAAAACCCATTGCATGAATCACCATGGAGCTACCACTGTTTTGGCCACTGTAGCATAAGGTAAGGGAAGAACTAATTTTTTCAAGTCTTTCAAGGCTACTGCAGAAAACACTTCTTATTGATGCTGGGAAGATACAGAGCTGTTTATGCTTTAACTGCATCTTATCTGCTTTAGACAGGCTTGACGTTTTCTTCAAGGAACTCCACTTTAACAGATTCTGTAACATCTGACAAATATGGAGCAAAACTTCCAGGGAGGCATGGTAGAGCAGGAAAGCATACACAGCAGCAGCTCAAAAGAGTAGGATGCTTTCCTGAGAACTGCTCAGCTAATCCCTGGACAGTCAACTCAGCCCCCACGTGCTCTCTCTAGGATCTCACTGTGCAGCTTTGCTTCCCCTAAACTCTGCCCATCAGTCACACTGCCTACAACTACCTCAGCAACTCCAGACTACTTGGAATTGTCAAGCTTTTTTGGTATTTTTGCTCGTGGGTTTTCTTGGTGCTACTTGGATTTTGGTTTTTTAAAATCAAAAATACGTACTATGCACCGTGCTTAGAATTTCAGTGACATTACCTTATGGGCTTTTAATGACAGACCATTGTGACCAACCTGGAGACAAGCAAAACTTTATAAATACAAAGAGCTGCAAATCTCACCTGTAGTTTTCACCCACTGTGACAATCTCCACTTCACTGTCTGTTGAGGTAACATTTATTTCTTCGTTAGCAGTGACCTGGGGAGTGGAGGATGCTTCAATCACCACAACATCTTCATCAATACCTCCTGATGAGGAAAAAGGAGGAGGAAAGTTTGTATACTTCATCTATCTCAGGAGCTGTTATTTTAAGACAATTTTTCCTAGACTGAAAATACACGTAGGCAGAGAATTCTATGTCAAAGCTTTAGTTGCAGCTGTCAAATACATGACCTAATTAATTAAAGGCAGCAATTCTGCTGTAAATTTAAAGTAAAAAAGGAAGGAGACAGGACTGGGTGTGGGGTAGGTATAAAAATTCACATTGTATTGAAAGAAATTACAGTGAATTTTGTTACCTGTAACACCACCAAAACATAAATAAATGTAATATAAAAACAGAATAACCTTCAAACTAGCAAAGCAGTAGTGGTTTGTTATCAGTAGTAGCTTTTCTTTTAAAATGTTTTTAGTTATCAAAGTTCCAGCCTAACACGAAGACACATGAAACAGTGACAAGTCTGAGCTATCTAGAATACTTAAATTGAGCTATGGATGATTCACTGAGCACAAAAGAACTTCCTAAATAAACGAGCTATAGCTTAGAAATCACAAACTACCATTTTGTTACTTGCAAATTGCTTCAAGAAAAGTGCTTGAAGAATTTGATCTCTTTCAAGTTAATACTTACAACATGTATGGACTGACCATTCTCAGCTGCTCTACCCAATGACAAGGTGGGGCAGATTATCCATCCCCCCAGTATCAACATCTTTGTATTTTGAAGAAAACCAAACTGCATTACTTATTTTTCAGTGGCCTTTGTTTCTGGTCATATTATCCTAGGAAGACTGGTGTCTGAAGATGGAAAGAGCCACGCTTCAAACACTGGTACTCGCCAAACCTGTGCAGTAGTATGTAACACAATGAATTTTCCTAACTTGGATGAAAATTTGGGGGGAACTGAAAATATTGCAATGTCTAAAAAACAAAGTCAGATTTCAAAATTGAAAATACTGAAAGGCCAGTTACTCAAAGTGAAAAGCTGCAGCTAAAAGTCATCATCACATTCAGAAGAATGTAAATATCATGGTTATCACAGGCAAATAAGCAACAGCTTCCTTACACAGAACTATCTCAGCTGCTCCCAGACAAAACCAGCCGGCCAAGCAGCTGGGGAGAGTCAGAAAACACAAAACTCTCCTCCTCCCACCTTCCAAACAGACACTTCTCCGAACTCCAGTTAAGTTTGAGAGCACTCCTCAGAGTCCACATGTCCTCAGGCTCAATATTTATTGAAATTTATGACAGCTGCAAAAGTGGGAAGAGTTAGGATTTTGGTACTTCAAAAAATAAACAGGTCCTCCTGGAGAACAAAATCATATGCTATGTGCATCTATTCTGAATTCACCCAATGTGCATCTCTACTGAAATTCTGACACAAGCTGAGCTCACAAACACCAAAGGGAGTTCTAAACTCAGTATCTACACTATTCCAATACTCACCTTTGTCAAGGTTTGAAAGTTCATTTTATTTAATTTTTTTTAAGCAAATCTTTAGTCAAGATGTGATTTTATAGGGTACATGAGTCAGACTGTAGAAACTATCAGGACTATTACTGAATGAACAAGTTTTATGATTTCCAAAATAACAAAGAAAACCTTTAGGAGAACAGTCAGTCATTCCAAGTATAGCACAGACACAGTTCACCCATATGCTGTTTCCTATTGTTCATGTTTCTAATAACACCTTCCCAAGTCAAAAGCACAAACTGATCAGTTTTTCAACCCATGAAACACTTTCCTATACAAGGAACCTTCTTCAAAATTAATCAGAAAAAGCTTCTAAACTATGCAAATATTTGTTCGATTGCTTTCTACAGTCCACCATGACATAATTCACTTCTCTGCTTTTAGCACGTACCAGTCACTGACCAGCCATCCTGTTTGTAAAGAACTCCAAGCAAAACTGATCTTAAAGTATGAGCACCTTACTCATCAGTGTATCATCTAAATGATTGAACCCGTAAGAGACGAGCTAAGTCTGTATAATGAGTTAACTATACTAATCCTGAAGTCCTTGAAGGCAATCTCCCTTCAAGGAGAAGAGTCACTGGATTGTTGACAGCAAAATAGTTATGCAGATGTAAGAGAGGTATTTTATACTACTTTCAGAATAATACCTATGGCAATAAAACCAACAGCAAATTATCCTCCTGCAGGTATACACTGTTTCTCTGTCATCTTCTGAATCACATAACACAGCAAACAAATTATACTCTAGTTGTTTGTGACTAAATTAGGCTTTGGGCTACCACTGAAAGACTCATTCTACATTTTAAATGAGCTAGTTAAAACCAAAACTTCTGAAAATTACAGCCAGGATTTTTCAGTTTCCACAACATTTGAGTGTTTTTCCTCTGCTCACACACACAAATAATAATTTATAGTGCACGAAAACCACCAAATTTCAGTTTGCAAGTTCTGCATATCCCAAAAATTTGGACCTTTCAACAGCAGTTAAGTGACTATTAATCAGAAATAATCAGTAACTTCTTTCAGAAGCTTTTTCTTTCTCTTTTAAATGCCTATTTTATGATGGAAACCTAGTGCTCAGCCAGCCTAGGGGAAGGGATAAACTACACACGCTTGAATCCAAATCTGAACATGTGCAAAATTATAATCCTCCCTTGAAAATAAAAACACAGCCTTCTCCAGGCCTTCCATCACAAAGACAGTAAATCAAACACTAAAGTACTTTATTAAGCAGAACATAACTTTTACAATAATATAATACTCTGTAGCCCAACATTTAGATCAGTAAATGAGTACATTTTTCCCCAGAAAGTTGTAAGATTATTTCAGAACAGCAACTGCCAGTTGTCACTGATAGACCAGCTTGCTGAGAAGCAAGGCTTGGAATCAAATACCTTATTAATCCAGAAGTTGTAAGCAAGAGACTAAGCTTTGCACTGTATAACATACATATACAGATATATATATTGATACTATTACTTAACTATGAAAGACCATGGCATAACTCCAAGATTAATCAATCATCATCAACACAGGTACCCCACCAAGGACATAAATAACACTGGTGGAATACCCAAATTTACGTTTGATGGATTGTTGTCACTTCTGGAGGGTATTTTTACATGTGTTTTGCAATCAACATGGATTTTAACCAGTTTAAATATTACATGTAAGATAATGAAAGCGTTTTACAATACACAATTTCAGATGAGACAGTGTGATCAAGCCGTAAGTGCAACCAGAAGAGCTTTAAAATAAGCAGTCAAGTTCCAGTAGCAGGGATGACTTATTTTGAGTTCCAAGCTTTCACTGGATCAGAGCAAGAGCCTGCTCAGGCCCAGTTCTCTGCCAGCTGCATAACTATGCAGTCAGAGCAGAAAATTCAGGCTACAAATTTTACTTAAAAGCTCTCAAACCACACAGCATCCACCACAATGTCACAGATGTCAGAGTGCACTATCTTGTCCAGTCATTGCTCGTGGACAGCTGTCACTAAGTGTGTTGAATTTCTTTTTGAACTTGTTGGTACTGTGTGTCTCTACACACCTGGGAATTAAAGATAATTAAACTGGACAGTACTTCAGCTTGAAATGGATAAAACTATGAGTACCCCCTTCTTTAACTCTCAAAACTCTTGAACCAGGTATGAGTGGAACCCCCTGCTCCCAACCCTGTTAACACATTTAGCATAACGAACACCATTTTCTGAGGAGCCACCCTCTGTGACTGAGCAGGTCACGTTTTTGTTAACTCTCCTCATTCTCAGGCTCTGAAGGTCCTGTGAACCAAGTAGACAAACCAAACAGATCTGTACCTCCCCTCCCTCTGAGCCTGAAGATTCGTGGGCGCCAGGACGATTCCTCCCCTCCTGGCTGGCCTTGGAGGTGCCAGGCACTCGGCCAGGCAGGTGCTGTTGATGCCACGCCACAGGGAAGCTGAGAGCACACACAGCACTGCCTGCACAATCAAGCAGCTACAAGTGGGAGCCTGGAACAGAACGGGCACCTCCACCCCTCACTGGTGGCAAGGGACACCTCCATCTTCATCTGCTTCCTCTGAGTGAGTGACTCATGTTCTTTTATATGGTTTTTGAGTCTAGATTATGATTGGTGTATTGATAAAGCAAACTGCATGTTGAGATTTGACCTGATCTGCAAAGAGTACAAGTGATTCAAAACTCTAACTTAAGTGGTAGTAGAAATTTTGTGTTATGCTATATATAGATTGCACAATTGAATTCTGCTTGTAGAAATCCTGTGCCATTCTACTCATAAAATCATAATATCCTGCTAAGAAAATAAAGCTTTAATTGTATCTACAATTTAGCGCTGTCAACATTCTGCCAAGGATTCCTAAAAGAACCTGCCTGTTCCCTTAGTGTTGGATGATGACAGTTTTTCTGTACCTGAGACTTACTTGGAATATACTTTCCAATAGCTGTGCATGATGGGAGAAATTTTCCAGGACACACAAATGGTTTAGGAGGCTGCACCCTGGTGGAAAAGACAGTGAACAACCAGAATTCAGGGGATTCTGGCCAAGTCTGAGCCATGCTGATTCAAACCTCTACCACCTGTTCTTAACCAAGCACATCAATCTTAGTCCTGTGGGCAATGCCACAGCAAGCTGACTCCAGGGGTAGCATCTTCTCAGCACAGAAAGCTGCAGCAGCAAGGGGGAAGTGCTGAAGTGAATTCCACACTAACTTTTATTACTGGAGCTATTTAAAGCTCCAATTCACAGCAGATGGATAGAGCAGCACTGATTAATGTTGACTGCTCACAGAGCCAGGTGCTTTTTAGCTCTTCCCAGACCATTCTCCAGTAAGTGGCACAGTAAACAGGATACTTATGCCCTTCCTTATCCACTAATGCTATTGAGGTAACAGCTTGGAATTATGAGCTGCATCAATTACTGTGAGAAAAGGACTGCATGCTGTAGTTTTTAGGAGGGATTAAGGAACTGAAAAATAGTCAACTCTAACAACAGGCAGCTCATTTCCACTTAATACCTGTTTATCTTAAACCTGTTAAAATAATCTGAACATAAAATAGTATATGCTTAACATTTTCACCAGCCTCTGGCTTGTAAAATATAAAATGTCTTTATTCAACATTTTTTGGAAGATAGACAACAAATACATTAGAGGATCAAGAGGACAGTTGTGAATAAACTCAGTCTTATCATTCTAAGCAGCTTTGAACAAAATCTGGAGCAGCTTCTCATCAGCATTACATTTCAAGGAAAGAGGAAAGCCTGCCTAGCACTATTTGCTTAAAAATATAAAATAACATGTCAAACCCTGAAGGAATTTTCAGTGCTATAAGGTGAACAATTTATGACAATGCAAAACTCTACCAAGATTTTTCAACAACACTTTGCCATTTTCCAGAGTGCTGCTTTATTCCCAAATCAGACTATGTAAGGCTAAAACTTGTTCCAATTTTAGCTTTTGCTAGATTTCCCTCCAGAGACTGGCTCCAAATAGCACCAACCCTTAGATGAAAATCATATACCTATAGAAAGAGATCCAACTGCAGTAAAACTTGAAGTTTTGCCACCTTTTATAAGGAAAGACAAAAGAGGATTCTCTCTATAGGTGTGTATGCAGGGTTAGAGAAAAGCTTCTGTACTACCTAACAAAACACAGAATCAAAATTTGGTTCACAGCAAAAATGCTGCTGCTGGCTGTCATTTTAGCTGAGTATTGCAATCAAACCCAACTGATCAACATTCCAATTAGGATACACACCTCTGAGAGCACTTACACCTTCAACTCTAACTGTATTATTAACTACACACAGTGGGTTTTACATTGCCCTTATGCCCCCAGCTCTCCTCTGTCTCCTGAATGAGCTTCAGCTGCTCATCCCACGTTTAATGAGGACAACTGCATTTTGTGGCAAACAGTTGGTAAAACAATATAATTACTCCCAGGTGACAAGACATACTTGTTCAAAACTCTTACATTCCCAAAGCACAAAGTTTTGCCAGAAAAATAGCTAAAGCCATGATGGAAAAGGAGGAAAAATCCTACCTATTGCTGTTTGGGTTTTCTTTTCAGTAAAGGTTTTGTTAAACTAACAATGAATTTGCAAAATTAGCCAAGCTAGTTTTATTAACTACAAGGACCAACCTACTAAACACTTCCTTGATTAAAAAGATGTTACTTTAATTTCCTGCAACAAGAAGAAACATCTTCCAAAACAGTATATACCAATTAAATTTATTAGTTCTTTAAATGCACTGTATCTTTAGATAAACATCACCATTCAAAGCAAAGACAAATTTTCTGACGTATTTTTAATAAAAATCACTATTCAGTAGTCTACAAGACAAATCACATCACTTTGATGCCTGGTCATTAAAAATTCAGTTATTACCAGATCTTTTTAAATTGTATTTTCTTTTTGGATTATTATTCTTATTATTGTTCTCTTCCTAAGTCTGTCCTCTAGTACTTTCATATATATGCCACAGGCCTCATATTCTTAGCAGATGTTATTTGTCCTTCAGTATATTCTCTAATTTCAGCAGATGCACATATGCCAATGTAGAGCAAAGATATTTTCCCTCACATTAACAAGCCAGTGCAGCACTACTATCAATACAACTCTTTCCCCTTATAGAAACACCATCACGCTTGCTCACTATACAGAGAAGCTGCACAGCTATTTTTCCAGCTGGCCCCATTTCTGTCCTAATTAACTCAATAACTAGAAATGCCTTATATAACAGTAGAAAGCTACAGAAAATGTTAATCACATTTTTATCTTGCTAAAAATAGGACACTTTCACACAGGATGTCTGCTCAACTTCCCATTATATCTGCAATGTAAATAAAATGGTCAAAACTTTCCATCAATAACTATTTCTGCTAGGAAAAAACCCACAGTATTCACACACACTCCGAGCCAAAACTGCTTTTCAGCTCACTGCAAGTGTTAGTGCTGAAGTACAGTCACCACAGCACACATTCTGTAAAGCATCTCTTCTTTCACTTACAACTGATGTCACTATTTCAATCTAAAAATAACTATGGATTTTCATCCATGACATGAAAAGAAACAATTTCATATATTGAATATGCTTTTTAAGTAGTAAAAAACCTAAGCCATTGGACTTTTCCACATCTGTGTGGAAAAAGTTGTTAATTCTGCCTACATCGTTTTACAGTTACATGAAACTCCACCCTCTCTGAAAATGATAAGAAACTACTAAGTTAGAAACAGAGGTGTTAACACAAGTTTCACAAATTGTTTAATATAAATGTATGCATATCCTCACACATTTATTTACAAATCATATTCTTCAATGTGCTTAAATATGCATATCAAATGTAACTTTTGTAGGCTTCAAAAGTTAATTTCTATCTCCACAAATATGCATCAAGATAATTAAGACTGTGCAACAATTATTCTGCTTCAGAGTTATATATGCAGCCCTAGCACTGCATAAGGAAGAATTTTGCATTGCAGATTTTACTTCTTGCATTTAAACAGGAAACTAAGAGACCAACACACAAATAATTTTCTGCTACAATGAATAACAAGTAATAATCTAGACTTTAGTACTCTGGCTCTGTTCAAGCATAAATCCTGCCCCAATATCAACATTCACCCTTTGTTTTTTTGTTTTTTTTTTTTAAACCTGTCCTTGTATTTTCAGTTATTTTTTCTTACAAGAATGATCAGCAGAGTCTGAGATATGCTTTTACTTTTTAACATATTTGTTACTATATAAAACACATGGCTGCACAGATTAACACCATGCTGTGTTCTATCTACTTCCCCTGCTCTCTAAAAAGCTAAACTAATAAACAAAATGCACAACTACTTTCACTTGGCAAATTTAAGGTGAAAGCAAGTCCAAGAAAATACATCAATGAACAAAAAAAAAAAAAACAAACCAAAACCCAAACAAAATAAACCCAGAAAACAAAAACAAACCAACCAAAACAAAAACATCCCCAAAAATCCCCCAAACATCCAAGCACTCAGATACTGTGCTCAAGACATACTAGAGAAACTAAACCAACTGCAAGATCACTGCATTGAGTTTATCTTGGTAAAACATTTGGCATATATAAAGTACTTTTCCCATAGTAACCCAATACTAAAACTACTGTCAACTGCCTCCTATTTTGGAGTCTTATGCCAATGAACATACTTTTTTTCCCCTATTTTTCCAAATTGTCAAATACAGTTAAATACTAGCAGGTATTTCTATGGTCTGAAAACAGACAGAATTGTTATTACCACAATCAGTTAACAACGCTGTAATAGCTAAAATTTTGAATACAACTCAGCAAACAAATGGATCAACTCAGCAGCATGTGACTAATCAGACTGAGCAACCTTCCAGTACATTGTTCAGAAACTTTTACATAAAAGATCCTAGGTTTACTGTAATTCTACTGTAAGCTCTGAATGTACTTTTCCCATCAGGACTTCACATTGTAATGGTCACATTGCTTGCAGGAAGTGTATTTGTAGTATTAACTTCTACAGAACCACAAAAACCGCTCCAAAGAACTTATTAAAAAAAAGGCTATTGTGCATGATGGAAGATAATTAATAAAAAAGCACCTCAGGATTTAGCTTTACCTGAAGGAACAGCTGTACTGTTCTGGTGGTTTTCACCAGGTGACACAAACAAGTCTTCCTCCCCTTCAGTAGACGAACTGGAGGAAGATTCACTACTGAGGTCATTCTCGCTGGAGCTGCTCGAGCTGGGCAGCAGAGCGTACTTTCTCCGAGCCAGCACCTCCCGCTTTTTCCTCTGCATCAAAATGCGCTCTTTTTGGTTCTGTGTCCGCTGGGACGAACCTGTTTTCACAACTCTTTTCCTATATGGGAGCCTTCTTAAAGAGCTGTTGTGAAAACAGGGCCTTTTCATTAATAACCCGGGTACAGAGTCTGCCTCAGTCCGAGGCCACTTCTGCGACCTGGCGCTGTGAGTTCTACTCGCAGTATTCAACACTGCCTGGGGGTGTCGTACAGGAGCATCTTTTTCTTCATCAGATGTTACCGTGTCAGAGTCTCCAAAATGCAAGCTAGATGAGGGCGAAGAGATACAGTCACTAAAAGAAGAGTCATTGTCTTCACTCTGTGTTTCTAGATGCTGTCTCAATCCTAAGATCCCTTTATTTTCTTTATCAGGACAGTTCTGAGCGTACGAAGGACCAGCCTGCTGGCTCTTGCGTTTTTTTCGCACCACAATACTTTTTTCTTGGTCTGTATGGTTGCCATTCATGTCCTTTTGCTTTTGAGAGTCACCACATAAGTGAGAGAACTCATTCCCTACTTTACTGGCAATCATCTCAACTTCTGCAGTGAAGCTTTTGGCTGCCCCAATAGGCTCAGGGTTCAAGAGGATCCCCTTCAGACTCTCCTGTCTCTTTGGTGCATCAGAAGGAACTTCACTCTTCATATCCGCTCTTAGAGTATAAACTATATTACATTCAGGAGTCCATTTAGACATGGAAAGATTTAAGGAAGGCCTAGAAAATAAAACAAATATGCATCAAGAAAAGAAGCAACAGATTTTTCAAAAGCAAAACTGAAATCAGAGAAAACCCATTTACTGCCACAACTAACCCTGCAGTGGGAACAGCAGTAACCAAAATACAACTGTTTCAAAATACTAAGAATACTCATTGACAAGGTAATTTTTCATTAAGACAGAACTCTCATAACTTGCTTTGAAGGGAAGCTCTTACAGTCAGTGAAAACATTATCACTTCCATAGAGAAGATACTGATGTATGTCACCCCCAAAACGTTTGGTATCTGCTTTGCCAATGCTTAAGCATGGGAGCTTCACAGCCCACTGCTCATAGAAAGTCTTGGCTAAATAGCTCCGATAGCCATCAACTAAACTGCATGTTTAAATAAGGTGTACATCTTCTCCTGCAGCAGTACATATGGCTAGCAAATACTCCAACACAATACATGGTGTTGTATGGTGACAGCTGAGCTATAAAAATCAGTTACTTTGAATTCATGGTTCTTCTCTGATGTTAGAAGGTATGAAATAGGAGAGATTTTGAACCTTTATTATTCTGGGGCAAAGTGATAGAAACCCATTTATTACCTGGAGTGTCTTTAAAAAACACCACACATTAGCAGGACAGTGTACAAAATATAGTGTACAAAGCTATTTTCAGTCCATGTACTTTTGACTCCATCCTGTGACAGAAACTGAGCGTATCATATCATGTTCCCTTAACAGGCAGTACCAGGCAGGTTCCCCTCCCTGCCAAAATACAAAGCTGCCAACATACAACAATACAACATTAGCCTCAAAGACTATTTAAAAGAACAACTTTTGTACTGGAAGGCTACTGAGAGACACAGACAACAGCAACCTCAGTAATATATCCACCTTCAACCTGCTTCATCTGGCATCTCTGCCTTCAGTTTAAATTCCCAAAAGGAAGTGATGAAAGCATTTGGTTCCCACTGTGGTAACGACTGAAACATTCATTACTGTAACTAATATCAGTTTTTTATGCCTCAATTGAATAAGGCTATAGTAGATATTTGACAGCTGTACTACTTTAGCAGTTAAGTGTTCCCTCTTTTCTCCCCCCCCTCCCCATTTCTTTGAAGAAACACCTCCTGTGCTCATCTAGAAAGAATGTTTATTCACTGAACCAGAATGAACAGCTCACCAATCTGAAAAAATAGGGTTTCTAACCAGATCAGATACCACTTCAATTATTCTCGCAAGCACACTAACAGCTACACCTGGCTCACAGCAAGCTGTGCTGAACTACCAAAAGGCTGCTTAAGAAAGCATGTGCAACTGTACCTTAAGGGGAAATGGGGCTCCTTAAGCAGCACAGCTGGAATCTGCATGAAATCACAAAAAAAGTCTGAGGCATCAGCAAAAACAGCCACCCAGAGGGACCCTGACAGGTGTGTCTGTGCAAACCTTAAAAAGTTCAACGAGGCCAAGTGCAAGGTCCTGCACCTGGGCCAGGGCAACCCCAAGCACAAATCCAGGCTGGCCAGAGAATGGAGTGAGAGCAGCCCTGAGGAGAAGGATTTGGGAGGTGTTGGTGGATGAGAAGCACAACATGACCTGGGAATGCGTGCCTGCAGCCCAGAAAGTCAACTGTATCCTGAGCTGCATCAAAAAAAGCATGACCAGCAGGTCAAGTGAGAGGATTCTCCCTCTCTACCCCACCTGGAGTGCTGTGTCCAGCTCCAGGGCCCCCAGCATAAGGATATGGAGCTGCTGCAGTGAGTCCAGGCAAGGGCCATGAAGATGCTCTGAGGGCTGGAGCACCTCTAATATGGAGACAGGCTGAGCTGGGGGTGTTTAGTCTGGAGAAGAAAAGGCTCCAGGGAGACCTTACAGCACCTTCCAGTGCCTATAAAGGGGCCAAGAGAGTTGGAGAGAGACTTTTGACAAGAGCATGGAATGACAGGATAAGGGGGAATGGCTTCACACTGAAAGAGGGCAGGTTTGNAGAGAGACTTCTGACAAGAGCATGGAATGACAGGACAAGGGGGAATGGCTTCACATTGAAAGAGGGCAGGTTTGGATCAGTTAAAGGAAAGAAATTCTTCCCTGGTGAGGGTGGTGAGGCTCTGGCACAGGCTGCCCAGAGAAGCTGTGGATGACCCATTCCTGGAAGTGTTTAAGGACAAGTAAGATGGGGCTTTAGCAACCACTCTAGTAGACAGGGGGCTTGGAACTAGATGACCTTTAAGTTTCCTTCCAACCCAAACCATTCTATGACCTATGGCAGATTAGGTAGCATTGCCTAATTCAGGTCCATAATCTTCTGCCCAAATCTCCAAATTCTTCAGAATGCTAATGCATTCTTACATCCAGGGCCAGTATTTAAAGGTCTCATTTATTTTGTTATACAAAGAATCAATACAAGATTCAGACTACAGAATAGATTCATAGCAAAGTTTTTTAGACTGTTCCACAAACTGATGCTTCCAGGAGCAGCTGTGAGCTAGCTGTTCCTAATAGACCCTGAAGAACTACTTATTTCAGTCTGCAAGAGGTGTAAACTGATGCATCATCCCAGGCAACCTGTATTTTCTTCATAGCCATAAGCAAATCATCTACTGCTTCATGGGATGTAATCTGGAGAATTTTGTAAAGGCATATATGCTGCAGTATTAATATTTAAAGAGAAGCTGTAAGGTCACTGGATCTTCCTGGAGCTCAAGAATCCTTTGGATCTTAGAGCCCCAGTTGAAATGACCCATTTGAATGTTCTCACTGAAGTCCTACAAACATTTATAACAATTACTGTTAAATGTGAGGCCTATATTCTGTGACAAGTAGGAAGGTGTTGTCTATTGCCATTACAGCATATAGGTATGTCTTACACTGAAGTAAAAAACTAACTTCATTTAAGCTGGACTAAACCTCCTCTTGTCTATATAGACAACAGGACAGGTTCTTACCTTCACTTCATCAAAGCACAACTTTTTTATATCAGTAAGTTGTAGTGGAATACACTATATAAGGCTACCCTCTTCCTTAGGACTGAAGAAAAGAACATGTAAAATTGGAAAAAAAATAGGAATAATAAACCTTAAGAGTGTAAAGGATCTACACAGCAAACAAAAAAGACTATTAGAGCTGTGGAATTCTATTTGCCTTTCTCTGCTCCTGCCAGCTCCTGAGGAAAACACCAGATCTCTCATGCTCCTCCCTATGCCTCTCTGTACCCACACACATGGACCATCTTTCTCAGAAAAATATAAAATACTTCCATGTTATAAACTTTCCAACAAGGACAGGAATTCTGCATTCAAACCCATTACAAGCACACAGAGAACAAGCTGTATGCTGTCCTTTTTCTCATCCTCACAAGGTCACCTTTAAGGCAGTATTTTTGCTGTTATTTATGCACCACTGTTTTACAGAAATGTAACATTTGGTCTAGTCAATCTTCACAGTTCAAAAGCAAGCCAGACCCTCCCACAATAACCCTGTACGTCATCACAAGTGTTTTTAAAAAATCTACCACATATTTCAATCTGGGGAAAAAATATTATTTTATTCAGAAACCTCATTGTCCTTGAACAGTCTTAACTTGCCATCATGTATTACATGTCCAGCCTATACACACTGTTTCCTGTCCTTTTAATATGATAAATTAAGGTGACAATTCTATTTGATTCTGAAGTTTTTTTCAAGAACCAAAAATCTAAACATTTTCTCTTAGTCAGGGGCTGCTTTACCAAGGACTCTGTTCTACTCATTGGAGTGCTCCCCTCCATTTTATTGTTAAACTCTAGTGGGGAAATCTTCATCACTATGAAAATTCTACATTCTGACCAATTATCTTTGTATAAGCTCTGTTTATTTAGCACAGAGGGCACTGTGATGAAATACAGATATAGTTATGTAAGGTACAGCAAAAAAATTAAAGCAAAACCATTTACACTTTGAGAGACCTCAAACTACTGTAGGATAACAAACTGAAATCACCACACAGTGAAAACTGAAACACTATTCACTGGCTTAGTTTTATTCCAACAGTCAACCTTGATACACCAGAGCCAGTTAACACAGACTCAAGCATTTTGTGCATTTTCACTCTCACAACCACAGAAAAGTCTGCAGTAACTCGAGCAAGTAATCAGGAACTCTTCATTTCTCCTAACCAGCACAGAGCTTGAAGAATTGCTTGCTCAGGGGAGAGCTGCTGACTCCCAACTACATTACACAACAGCTTGAACAGGAATATGTTTTGGAAATGAATGACAGCAATCAACAATAACAAATAATCCATTCCTTCACTACATAAACATACTTTTCAACAAAAAAATTCACTAAAAGAGACAAAAGCTGGAAGAAGAGCTTATGATTTAACTAGATTTCAATGCATTTTAAGTATCTTCAGTGGTTATACATAATACCCATAGTACCTTTTTTTTTTTTACACAGAAGACAAAGTTTAAAAGGGATGTAGAAAAATACTACACAAATAGTCATTAGAATGAGATCATCTGCTGTTAAACATTTAGAAGGTCCTACAAAATCTACCTCTAATTAAAAGTACTCCTCAGAAGCTTTTTCAAAAATCAGCAAGATGCAGTAGTGTTCCTCTTTCCTAATGAAAACATTTGCCTATTGACTTAGTGACTCAAAACTGAGAGGGAAAATGGGGAAGCATCTTCTTTTAAGCCATTGCAACTCAATGAAGAGCTGTTAAGATGGGTACCTGAAAGCTATAACTAGTTATTTCTAAAGGGGTATGACTATTTAGAACCATGAAGTGCACCTGACTTTTATCCATTCACGTCACAAATTAAAACCACTGTTATGAATCATGCCAAGACATGGCAGTGCAAGAAAATGCATGCAAAGTGGGGAAGTCCATTGAAATTGCTAAGTCAAAAGGCAAGCTCAAAGTCTGAGATCTTTACAGCAGGCAAGTTTACGATCACATATCAAAGCAAAACACATCTGAGTTATAAGATGGAGCAAAGTATTTTGTCATTAATAATTAAATCCTGTATGAGTAACCAAGAAGTATGTAGCATTAAAGCACTATAAACCAGTAAAATGCTTAATTATACAACAAACTCAAATTTTTAGTAGAGACTTGGTTGGTGAATACATGTGATCTAATATATAATTAAGCTGAAAATGTATTTTCAGCTACATTTTAAAGTACAGTCAATTCCCTGCACCATCAAGAAGCAATGTCCTTGCATTTGTAGTTATTTTATTCAGTCCTAATTCTTGTTTTCATTGCATATGGTCACTGAACTCACAACTAACTTAAAATCAATTCCCTTCTCTAATGTGTGGCTTGTACCAGATTCTACTTTTAACATTATTTTTACTGTGACAAGCTAATACTGGTATTGTTAAATCCCTGAGTAACCCTCACTGCTGAGGTCCAGAATGCACACAGAAATTATGCTGTGTATCCTGTTCCTACAACAGGACTCTTTTTAACTGACAAACATGGCTATCAAAGAAAGGACCAGTGAACAAAAGCATCACAAGCCATGTTTTAGAACACTTCTTTCCTCTCATTATAAAGATGTATTCTTATTCTTTCAGCAAGGCTTTTCCATTAGACATATCAAGAAACAGGAAAATGAAAAAACCTTGTAAAATTCACACAAGGCCTTCAGCAACAGTGAGACAACCTAAGCACTGCTCCTTCCCTGTCTCCAGGGCAGGGAGCCAGACACCACCGATTTGTGCCCAGCCCTGATGCAACGGAGGCTGACAGGAGACTCAGGAGCCATTTCAGACACTGCACCCCCAACTCAATCCCATGGAGATCAAATCTCAGTGCAATCATGGCCTGCTTCAGCAAAAATAAAGAACTCACTACACAGTTCACAAAACCCCACTCATCAGCCCAAAAGAGGCAGTCACGCCCCATTCATTTCACTTCTATCAAGCAGAGACAACTTGTACAATGCAGAGTAAGTAGCAAGAAGTAAGATATCCAATATTCATTTCCACTATCAGGAAACAAGTGCAATCAGATTTTGAAACTTTACTGCATTGTTCTTAACCTTTGCTTGTTCCTCATTTTTACCTCTTCATGAGACAAATTGTGCTCTTTTAAAGTTTGTTTTAAATACTAAATTTTCGTATACTATGTATCAGTCTTCAAAGCTTTGCCAGAAAATAAAGCAACCACTAAATTAAAATCTATGCATTTTATAAAACAGCACCACATGAACACACAAAACAATCAGAAACTCCACTACGTTTGCCTTGATATTATGTAGCAAACACATCCTTATTCACAGGACAATATGAAATACCACTGCAAACCTCTCTCAGCTTCCTTTCTGTGCTTTAATGCAGCCACAGTGATGACTCCAACTTTTGAATGACAAAATTACTTGAGAATTCTCTGAGCAGAATCCTCCTCTTTCACCCTACAGGAAGGTACAGTATTGCAGAACAACACACACATTATTAATTACTAGCTGCATGATAATGCTCTGGAAACAGGGTCTTGCTTGCAGACTCCCAAAGACAGTCCATTCCATCCACGCAGACAGAAGTTTGGGCTTTGCAGAGAGGTGCTACCACTACATGAGCCACAGCAATGCTGGGAGGCTTATCCATTCCTTCCAACCAATTCTAGGAACCATCACCAGCTTGGAAAGCCTACTCTTGAAGTGAAACAGTGTTATTTCAAGTACAGTACTACTCTTACTAACCTTTGCAAAGCCATCTCATCAAAGTCAGATCACAGTGACTGTACTGTCAAGTACTGGAATGAACAGTATCCATCCTCTGGACCAGCAAAGTCTCCTTAATTTTATCCCTGAAAAAAAATTCCTGAGATCTTTAAGGTTTGTTTCCTCACATGCAAGTCAATTCACATATCTTGCAACAGAAACATTAGGCCATCTATAGAAGAGCTACAGAAAGGCTCTGCCATGCCACACTGCCATACACCTCCCAGAGTAAACACCACTGTATTCTTACAGAGACACTACTGAAAGCGTCCGCTTCACTTTTCCTGACAGAATCCAGCAAGGACAGCTACAAACAGAAGAGCTCTTCCACAGGACAGGATCTATGGCCTGGCCCCAGTTGGAACAGACAGTGCATGAAGCAAGTGCAGCTGGAAGCGCCTCAGGTCCACGAGCAACTCTGCAGAGTCCTACGAGCAGGTGAGTTCTCCTGCACAGAGTCCTACGAGCAGCAGGTGACTGTCCCACAGCACACTGAGCCACTGCAAGCACCCACAGAAATCCCAGCAGCCTCCAGAATCAGCATGCACATCCCACGTGGGCAGGGAACCTGACTGCATGATGGGTGCAAGCAGGTGGATTTGACAAACACGGTGATCACAAACACATTCTTCAGCCTAGACATTTCTCTGCTCTGTCCTAGGCTTAAACTCAGTTAGCTACATTAGCACTATGTAAATCATGGGTTTAAGACACGAGCATTATGATTTGGCAATCAGGAATGTTTGGGCTTCAATGAACTCCAAGACAAACATAACAGCAGCAATGAGCTTGGGAATAAAAAACTGTAGCTTTCTGAAAAAATGACAAAATGCAATTTTATATTGGAGGTTAAGATATTAACTAGGCATTTGCTTCCAGAAACAGCTAGGGAAGTTACATGGCCATCAAAAATTCTTTAAAGAAATATTTCTTGTTTCCCCTGACCTTTGAGATGTGTGTAACTGTTCTTGCTGCAGTATCATCTCGCAAACACTGCTTGATAAAGCTTTGAGGAGCAAAGTAAGACATGACCTTTGCCACAACTGCTAATAAGAACCTTGCAAGTGAGAATTATGAAATGAACCATTAGGACAGTTTTATGCTGCTCTTCAGGAAACCTGTGACAAGTAGGGGATTTTTTAGCTACTAAACTGAGTAGATCTACAATTTTCAGAGGAAGGACAGTGCAGCACTTCTCCACTCTTCACCCAGCAGAGTCAAGGGGCTGTGGGTAAAAGTAAACACTTCACCTAACAGCAGTCACCTATTAGGACTGCACTTCATTGGAGAAAAA
>VXBX01003474.1:728319-783625 GCA_013400415.1 Scytalopus superciliaris
CGCCGCCGCCGCCGCGGGCGCTCCCGCCGCTCCCGCCGCGCCGCCCGCAGAGAGCAAGCGGATCAGCGACCTGCGCGTCATCGACCTCAAGTCGGAGCTGAAGCGGCGCAACCTAGACATCACTGGCGTGAAGACGGTGCTNGTGTCCCGGCCGCGCTCGCTGCCCCGCGGCCCTGGGCCCCGCCCCGGCGCGGGCTGTTGCTCCGGGCTGTCTGTCTGTGCTGCCCGGCCGCCGCTGTCGGAGCTGCCCCCGCTGTCACCGGGCATGTCGGTGTGGCCTTCTAGTGTTACCTCTGCAGGGAGAAGCGTGCGGGTCCTCCATAAGCTGTGCTCCCGAAGTGACATTTTAACAGCTCCAACTCCCAGCCATTGCAGTTAGCGTCCCCTCCCTCTCCTCGAGCTTTACCTGCGGGGTTTAACCCCAGAGTGTTTTATGAAATGTCTTTGAGATGCAACAAGAATTGCTTGGCCCACAGACTTCTGCTGAAGTCAAACTGTCCTGCTTCCCGCTGACAGCCATTAAAAATTGTATTTTTTGTCTCATTTAGGCTATTGAAGAGGAAGGAGGTGATCCAGATAATATTGAAATAAGTGTTTCAGCTGACACGCCCACCAAGAAACCAACTAAAGGCAAAGGTTAGGATCTGTTGATACACTTTATATTTTTAGGTTATTTTTTTGCATGTATCACCTTAAAGAAGGACTGTGGGACTGTGGCCTGCAGTTGTGATTTTACTGTTTATGACTTCTGTCATGTAGGACTTGCTTATCTTTTTCAGTTGCTATATAGGCAGCATATAAGGATGCTGGAGATATACGTGTATATATATACATGGAAAATGAGTGGGTTAAGAGATGTGAGTTATGAAGTAGTGACTGTACTGCCTGCAGATCGTGGAGCTATGAGGGGTTTGGAGTGTGCTGTGTTAGCAGAGATCCTGAAGGTGGGGTGTTCCAGGAGCTGCTGGGGGCTCTGGTGCTGGGGATGAGTGTCTGTAGTGTCTGGAAGGATCTGTGTAACAGCACAGGGAGAGCCAAGAGGTTGTTCAGCCATGAGAAGGTGCTGGACTGAGGCTGGTGATGGGTGTGCAGTAGTACTTGGTAGGGGGGTCATCACTCCCTGAAGTGGATTGACTGTACTGTGTGGGTTTATTAGCATGCTCTTTTACTGAAGACAGGATTAAAAACGTGAATTTCCTGGATAGGAGCTGAAGGCTCACTGTGAAATGTCTAATTAAGAGATTTTAGTTTTTCTGTTGTGAAAAATAATTACTTAGATTCTATCCTGATCTGATTGGAAGTGATTTTGTCAGTTCTGTTTTCTTTTGCCTGAGAATTTAAGTATTACTTTGTGAGTTTTGGTTCTAGGGGATTTTTGCTTGGGTTTTTGTTCTGGGAGCATCCATAATCAAGTAATACTGGGAAAGGACATGTCTGTTTTATGTACAGTGTTCTTCATTGAACATATACACTGAGAGTGTTCATACATATGCTATAGGGGCCTGTTTGGGAAGTGAGCAATCTTGTACCACTGTCACTTGTCTTAGGCTGAGTTTTGTGGTGGAAATGATTATTCATGTTTTTGTCTGGCACTGTGAAGGGTGAAAGTAATAAAATCTGTCTGCTTAGAAAATTTGAATAACTTATCTGTAGATTAGAGAAGTGAAAGGAAACAAACTTTCATAATGTGGTTTCCTTTTCTTCTTCTGTGACATTACTTTATTCATTCCCTGCTTTTGAAAGGTAACTGATGCTTAAGAAAACTACATGGAAGCTAAATAAATGAATTCTTCCACAATTTTTCATGTAGCGATCTAAATGGCTCCATGTTCTGCTGTGACAAACACTTCTCTTATCTGCTGCTTTTTATCCTCCAAACTAATATGATGATATGCACGATGCTCTTAAACTGGCTTCTTGTGTAGCTGCAGTTTTGCTTCTGCAAGGGTAGTTTGCCAAGTGGTGCTGCTGCTGCCTGGGGCAGGGCCTCAGTAGCTGTTCCCTCCCTGCCACTTCTCCCGTGGAACTGAATCCTAATGCGTTTGACATGTGCGTTCTTGGTAAACTTCAAAGTAAAATACAGCGTTTTTGAGGTTCTTATCAGCTCACTTTGCAAGCTCAGGAGTTTCACCTCCTTACTTTTTAGATTACAAAATTCTTACAAGCAAATTTTGTGCCAAATGTATGAGAGGTTCATGCTGTATTAATCTTCCAAGTGTGGACAAGAAAAATTCACTGATTAGTTTAGGGAAAATCTTCTGTATCTTAGCGGTTTATTTCTGATTGTATGAAATATAGTGTTCGATTTTAATTGTTCTTGGTATGTGTTAACCTGCTGATTCAAATGTTGTTTATCTCCCTTTCTGGTGCTTTCAGCTGAAATATGTTACTAGCAACTAGGAAGTATTCCTCAAAATTTGGAAATCTAGCACTTCAACAGTCTGTTCCCTAATGTAGGGAACTTTCAAAGTGAGATGCATGCCCGTCAACTGAATTGTCATTTAAAGTTAACTATCTTCATTTTCCTTGTGCTTATACATGCTGTTCACTGTGAGGAATGTTGCCTCCTTACTGATTTTGCCCACAGATTGCTCCAGGCCTTTTGCTAATGCTTGTTTCCACCCACAGCTTCAGACTAATACTGGTGGGTCTATAATTATTTTACTGCTGGACAGCAGTGGAATTAACAACGTTACTAGTTTTATAGTATTTTTTTCTCCGTGCTATTATTGCTGTACAAAGGAGGGTAGGAATATTAGATACGGATTTATGAAGAAAATGTATCTTCAGAAAAGGCCAGGGAGTTGAAGTGATGGATAAACCTCCTCACAGCAGCCAGAGAGAGAGGCCAGTGAGAGGGAGGAAGGGAGTTTTCCTTTTGAAAAGTCACAAAGTATGTCAGATGGCTGTAGGGGCTTAAATCTGAATGTCTTCCGTAGTCAGTTTTACTGCAGCTATTTAGGTCTGTGAAAAATGTGTGATGTCTGATCCCCTTGCACTGTCTGTTAGAAAAACATGATCTGCAATATTGATACAGGCTGAATTGGAGTGGGAGTGGTGTCTGTGGGGGAGAGTGATATATTTTTCTCTCTGGTTGCTTTTTTTGTGCGTATGTGTACAAAAAGGGAAATGAATAGGAACAAGACTAAGAGTGGAACTCAGTTTCATACAACTTTAAAAATGCTTGCAGAAGGATTCCGTAATCCAACAAGAATCCTTGGTCAGTTCTGTATGCAAAGTTAGTCACTGGGGTAAAGAACTGCAGAACAGCAGATCAGAGAAGCTTACAGGTGAGGTCAGTTGGTTTTGCCAATTAAAGTTTGAAGGTTTTAAGATGGAACAAATGCCAAGTGCTCCATCTTTAAGTACCTCTCCACCCTAGAATTTAGCAGCTATGAACAAATTTCTTTTTCTGTAAAAAGGTGATAGTTTGTGGAAAAAGCTTCCCTTTTTAAGCCTGAACATTCTACTGCCTTTTCTGGTATGTAGAGGAAGTTACCTTACTGCTAGTATGAAATACTTTTCAAATATTTCTGATGCAAATACTCCTTTGGAGGATCTGCAGTCAAAAATGTTTTTGAATATTGATATAGTATATTATAACTTGATGATTGAAAGTTACTTTCCTGACAAGTTTTGGAATTAGTGTGGATGAAGAACAGATTTTTTTAGGCTAATGATTTTTAGCCTCAGAGAATTAATGTGAGCAAATATGTTTATTTGCTGCTCTGCAAGTTTCTAAGGCCAGTTAGACACCTATTAGTTTGTGTTTTAAGTACCACTGTAGTTTCCAACTGAATTTCCAGTTTGGCAATACTGTTCCTTAGATCAAACGCGTGCCCAGAACTGACAGTGGCTGGCTCACACTATTGCCCAAATAATTTTGACTTCTTTATTAAACTCTTCAGTTACTTAAAAAAACCTGAAAACAACACAACAGACCAAACTAAACTAAGTTGTACACTGTTAGTCCTCAAAGGTCTTTCTAAAACCCATGAATGATTAAGGACAGTATGCTGCAGACAGTTAAATATTCTTCTTGCCCATGATACCATTTCAGAGCAGAGAAATGGAACAGGATAACTTACGTCTGTTAATATTGTGGCAAATGATACTGTTCAAATTGCAGCACACCTCTTAACACTATGAAGAGTTTATTCCATTGTAAAGATTTTCTTCCCCCTTCCTCGTTTTCATTTCCTAGCCCGTGTTTCTGATAAATCTTTGGCATCAGGTGTGACAGAACCCCCTGGGTGTTTCAGCAGGAATACCATAAGGGGTACAAGCACTAATTCTTCCGAAATTTCGTGATGAGTGTCACTCTGCTTCTGCCTGAAATGCAGATGTTTAGTTCAAGAGTTGTCCAAAATACACTCTTCTATTATTCTGTAAACACTTAGCCTGAATTTCTCATGTAGAGGACCATGAATAGATAGAATAAGCTTATGCTTCTGTAAATGAGATGAAAACGACACCTGCTTAATGTGAAACCAACATTTTAAAGATGTTCTATTTCTTGTACTTATAAGGAGAATATTCATTCTCTGTGCGAATAGCCTGTTGCAATTTTATGGTGTGTAGCAATTGCTGTTGCCAGGAAAGGGATTGAGTGTGGCTTGTAAAGGAGTGCCATCATTGCAAGTTAAATGAGTGTTTGTGTTGTTAGGTACCCAGATTTGTGGTGAGTGCTGTGTACACCACTGACATTTTCAACAGCCACTGCTTGGATAAACCTGTACAGGAATTTTATCATTGTTGACAACTTGTGTGTTTTGAGACCAGTTGTGCCTGTTGTCTGCAGAAGGTCTGGCTGTGATTAACATAACCCTTTCCTTGGGTTAACACCAGTTGGGAGTAAGTTCACAGAAACAGTTGTTTTCTGCAAGGTGTTTGTGGCAATCTGATTTTAGTTACATAAAGTAAAGAGCCAAGTGTGCCTTTCAGTAGCCCATTGTGGATGAGTATCAGTCTGGACAAGTTTTGAATTTTTGTGGACGCTGGCTTTTTGGCGAGTTACTGTACCAACACCTGAAAATGATCTGTGTCAGAACCTTGAGGAGCTGCTTTTGAGCAATGTGACTCTTACCAGAGCAAGGTAACCTGAAACACAGAACTGAGAGGGAGAGCAAACTTCTACCACTTTGTGCCTTGAAGCTGAAAAGTGAAGGTCATTGTTCAGGTGTGGTTGTGGCTTGAAACACCTCCAGTACTCAAGAGTTAATGGTACTTACGCAAAGATAGAGTAAAGAAGGACTAATAAAATCATATATTCCTGTCTGACTTAATCTAGTAGCAAACAAAAGATACTAACAGTTTAATTACTGAATGCTGTAACTTCCTCTTGATGAGGACCTGTCAATAAAATACAGTTCTCTAGCTGCTACTGCAGAATGATGAAACTAACTTGATGTAGCTTTGTCATTTCCCCCCCCCCCCATTCCTTATAGAGTCTCAGTTCAAGTTCACCTGCCTTATTTCCTCAGGCAGAATGACTGGATTTAAATAGCTTTCACCATAGTATATGCTAGATGCTTGCTAAATATGTCTAGCATCTGGTATGTGTGCTTGCCTGTCTCTGTGTATGATTAGCTAGGTATGGGATGCAGGAAAAACTTAGTCTTTCAGGTTTACCAAACGAACTGAAATGGGAGAGGAGTAAAACAGAAAACGGTGAAACATGTAGAAATCCTTGTGTTTTCTCAGTGCATTTTGTTTATGTTGAAGATACCCGAGGCTGTAGATTCTATCATAGTATACTAAACAAGTAGCACAAAATTTGGGTTAGACTTGGTTTTAGGCATCAGCTGTGATGCACATCAAAAACTGTCTTTCCAGTGTAAGTGCACTCATCTTCCTGAGGAGAGCTAGCTTCCCTTAGTATACCTTCTGCAGCTGGTATAAACAGCCAAGATCTCACTAATCTATGGCATTACAAGTATAAAACAGGAATTTTGGGGATTATTTTTGTTTTAAATGAAGTCACTGATTTTAGATCTTGTGTTTTGCAGTCGTAGAAATAGTATCTGCCATGTGTCTTTTCCTAGAGACTGGTGTGTCTGCACTGAAAACAACGCAGTGCTTTTTTCAGGAGTATGTTCAGAGTGCTGTGCTGCCTTGCAGGGAAATGAGTAGAATCAACTGGAATCCAAGCAAAACCAAAACAGTAGCCTCTCTTCTTGCCCTGTAATTGAGTGTTTTCCAGCTTTGAAATGCAGTTTAAGAACTGGGTACAAAAAGCCATGGAAATTAATGGCTGACAAAAGTTGACTCTTCCAGCTAGCAGAGACGTCCATACTGTGTCAAACTTTGGTTTATGTTTTTCCTTTATATTCCTTTTGAATATCTATAGAGTTGATTTAGCCATTCATTGGAGGCTGAAGGGATGAGGGAAGATGCAGTGTCAAAAAATAAAGCATTAAGTGCTGATTATGACTCCCGTCTCATTTGCATTTGAATTGGCACAGTTTCAGTAGAAGATACAGTAAAGCCACTTCCTAACAGAACCGCTTTTGTACCTCCTGCTACTGAGAACTGTCGCACAGGCTGATCTTTGATAGACTGAACCAAAGAGACAGAACACTCTTCAGAGGGTGTGTTTGTGTGGAGATACTTCTATCTAGTGTTCCTTAGTCTTGTTTTTGCAGAAGATTAAGGAAATGCTGTGGGTTCCAAAGAGAACCGTGTCTAGTCATCATCCCCACAGAGGCATGTGTATTAGAGAAAAGCGTGCCTGTGCTGCAAGAACAGAATTCCTCAATAGAACAGGCCCTTAGTACACTAAAGCATATGTAGAAAGCAGAAGTGCTTCACCTGACTCAGTTCTTCTGCTGATTGTTCCCTCTGGTGATGAAAGGCACTGAAAACAGTGGCTTGGAGAAGCTTGCAGTAGCCATGCTTGTGGGTACCCAAAGAGGCAGCCAGATAAAACCCTGAGCCTTCCCACTGTCCTTGGGACTTAACTGTGGTTTTCAGCAGCACGTTGGGTGGACTAGATGACCTTCAGAGGTCCCTTCTAACCTAATTTCTCAGTGATGTTAATTATCCCATAAAGGAAGACTTTTCCAAAGTCTCAAGTCATAGTGTCTAGTTAACTTGAGTAATTCTAGAAATGCTTAGTTTCTAGTTCAATGTTCTCATGAATTCTATTATCACTCAAAGTAAAAGGATTGGTATTGAAATCACTAACTTGGATGTAACTACTTGTTTATCCAACAGCACTGATTGCTAATGCTCACTCAGCTGACATTTTATCTCCTTATCTTTAAAGTTACTCCATTTTGGGAGGGTTATATTCTAGTGAACAATTCAGCTAAACTGGAGCCTATAGAGAATAAGAAACTAAGGCCAGACACATAACCAGTATTGAAAGACAGTCTGCTCTACACAGCAGCTCTAGTCATAGCATGTCACATCTTTTCAGGTAAAAAGCAGGAAGCTGATGAATTAACTGGTGATGCTTCAGTTGAAGAGGATTCCTTTGTCAAGGTAATAAAAGTATGTAAAAATTTTTTTTTCATTTTGTATTTAAGTGTAATGTTTGGTTTTAGTTAATGAAAAAGCCTCCATTTTCCTTGTGGTAGTTCATATGGAAATTTGGAGTATTGTGTTTACTGTGTTCACAGTGTGATACCTAAGGGTGTGAAGGTGTGGGGTTTAAAAAACATGCTCTGAATTTTATTATGGATGTGAGACACTGATCCAGCAGTGAAATGTGGATTCTAGCAGTGAATTTTTCAGAGTAAAGCTGATATCCTTAGTTATGCCATGTATCTGTGTTCACACCAACAGGAAAGTGAATTGGAGACTCAAGATACAAGCGATCAAGATGGAAATGATGAATTGAAGGACTTCAAAGAGCCTGCTGAAGATGAGAACTTGAATTCTAAAGAACTACCATCTGCAGAAAAGAAAAAACACCATGACCTGGAGCCAGCAGAACCAGCAGAAGATCCAGAAAAGGATTCTGAAAGTCAGGTACTTTGTTATATCTTCCACAAATTTTTATCAGCAAAATGTGCATTTTTCTTAGTGTTTGTTACTAGGAAGTCAGAACTAGTTTTTCAGTTTATCTTGCATAACTCTAAAAGATTATTATTATTTTTTACTCTAAAAGGTACTTTTTCTTCTATTTGCCTTGATTTGTGTTTGAATAGTCTTGAAACAAACATGGCATTGATTGAGAAAATTCCACCAGAGTTAGTTGCTGAGCGGTCCTTTTCCCTCGTACTAGTAGTGACATGTGTCTTGCAGTTCAGTGTTCAGATTATGAAAGTCATGAGAACTGCTCATTGATACTCACCTTACTGTGTATCCACTTAACTGAAATGCTTTCTGAGTTAACTGAATCTCTTAACTCTCTGAATATTTGAGTGTCTTATAAATACTTTGCTAAGCTAGTCCCTTTTATGTTCCTATAGGAAAATGAAGGTCAAGACGTAGAAGATTACAGTTTTCCAACCGTCCATGTGAGTTCTAAATCCATTCTGTTAAGCTGATTTTCATGTCTGTTTAGTTGGAAAAGATCACTTTAGACTGGTTTTTTTGTTCCAGCATGCATCTTAGTCAGATGATGTAATACAGGAAAGGTAAACAGTATGGGAAGCTTTCATTCAAATGTTTAATAATGCAGATAATTGTGATTTCAAGTAAATTGTCCTACTTAAATGCAAATTCCTGTCTGCAGTTTGGGAGTATTAGTGCACAGACTTAGCAAAGAATGTGTTTCAAACTCCCTTAAAAATACATCAAAGGGCTATTTCAAATGCTGACATAGTATATACAGCCTATACAGGAGTTTAGAACTCTTGTTTGATACAGAAATTTGTCTTAGAGAATGGGGGAGGCACAGAACTGGGTGTGTCTGGTTGGTGTTGGTTTTTTTGTGTTGTTCATACCAACATCTCTTAAGAACTAAATTCAGAAATTCATTCTGAGTTACGTGGAACTGATGTCTAAAAAGGGACATCTCATACAGCATCTCTTGCTCAGTGAGACGAATGAGAAATAAGTAAATACCTATTAAAATCACACCTTCATTTATAAGTACTTACTGGAGGGAGGCTACTTAGTTTCTGCTTTCTGTCTTAAGCTTTTAAAGGTACCGATGGCTTGCTTGCATTCCTCTGAAAGTAGTAATCAGCAATGTGACATCCATTCTGAAGGCTTTAGCAGGACATGGAACAGTTTAGAAAGGTCCTATTGAGTTAAAGAGGGAAGGCAATATCTGCATGTTCCAACCAACTGCAAACTCCAAGTGTTGCAGATAAATGCCAGTGAAGTTCCATAAAATTTTCCAGGGATTTGACAAGGGAGATGCACAGGTTTGGTTTCTAGATAATATTTTCTTTGGAAATAGTTTTCAGTTCAATAATTTGCCTTCACACAATAAAAATTCTGTGGAAAATATGAACTGTTCTACTCAAAGTAGGAGATATTTAGTCTTGACTTCCTTTTCTTGCAGGATGGTGAAGACGAAGAAAATGAGAAAGGTATGTTTAAAGTTTAATAGAGTTCAGAGGTCTTTGTCTGGTAGAGCAGGCAACTTTCTCTTGTAACATTCAATCTCTACTAATACTAGGCTTGTCTCCAGCACAAAGTATCAGATGTCTTCTCATTAAGCTCAGCACCTGGAATCATTGCAGTCAGTTTATTTCACTCCTAAGAGTTACTTTACTCTTAAGAGTTGATTACAGTACTTATCAGTTACTGTGGTGAATGTATAATGTAGTTGAAATACTATGATTCTTAATGAAAAAACATAGTATTCAAGGGCTCTGATTTTAATATACGGTAAGTCGTGATGCCAAAGCTTCCAACTTGCACTGCAGTAACTGATGTTGAGTGAAATGATACACTCACACTGAAGCTGAGCACCCACAAATGTATGGACCATCATATGCTTGGCTTACTGTCACTTAGAAATACCAGTTGTGTATAGGATGGTAAAACAAGTGTTTGGAAACCTGTGGAGTGGCTACCATTTTTTAAGCTGTGCTCATTAGTGAAACTGTAGAAGGAATGTAATGCATTTGGGCAAACAGACTTCCTGGACAGAAGTCTTAAGGATTCTACATATTGCGGACTAGAAAGGACATGGAACGCCATCACTTTACACAAGATGGAGTAAACGCATTACTGAAGTTACAGGACAAACTACAGACTCCATATTTACGAGGGACCCTATGGCTGAAGTGCCTCATCTGCACAAATCCAAGGATACGGTTGGAGATGCCTCTGTGGGACTGAGATGGAAAATCTGTCCGGTGGATGAAGACTGAGGACCGTTTGTCTACGAACTCTGGATTAAAGCTCACCCCTCCACGTTCTGCAGCAGCTTTGTACAGCTCACTTGACTGCCAAACAACTGCTTGGAAGGAAAAGGAAAGGGAACACCCGCGTGGAAGACTGGCTGAAATTCTCCAAGACTGTAATTCTTTCGGATTTGGGAAGCTTGGAAGTCCTGGAACTGGGAAGATGTAAAGACAGATTAAATCAAACTGTGAGCGTCCAAGGCAACTCTTTTCTTCTGGAACGCTAAATCCTAAACTGGAAAATGGATACTTCTCATGAAGAACGGGTATCTCCAGGATGGAACCATATTCTCCCTCTAATGTTTTGGTATTTGTCTCTAGAAAAATGTGTTTTGCCATGAAGAATAAGTGATCCTGGGTAAAGGATTTATATTTGTGTTAATACACCTTGTGTTTTTTTCTAACCTTCCATCAGTGCTAATAACTGGCTTTGTATTTTCTAGGTCCTATTCTAGCTTATGCATATGAAATTGTTTAAACTTCTTGTTTTGCCATATTTATTCCTGTTAAATCCTCTTAGATAAAGCAGGTTCTGGTGATGGTACACAAGAAGTATCTAAACCTCTTCCTTCAGAAGAAAGCCTAGCTGAGGCTGATCACACGGCTCACGAAGAGATGGAAGCTAACACCTCTGTGAAAGAAGCTGAGGATGATAACATATCGGTTACAATCCAGGCCGAAGATGCCATCACTCTGGATTTTGATGGTGATGACCTCCTAGAAACAGGTAAAAATGTGAAAATTACAGATTCTGAAGCAAGTAAGCCAAAGGATGTGCAGGATACCATTTCACAGAGCCTGGAGAAGGAAAGCAAGGACTATGAGATGACTGAGAACCATAAAGATGGTAAGAAGGAAGACTGCGTGAAGGGTGATCCCGTCAAGAAGGAAGCCAGAGAAGGTTCAAAGAAAGCAGAATCTGGAGACAAAGAAAAGGATACTTTGAAGAAAGGTCCCTCGTCTACTGGGGCCTCTGGTCAAGCAAAGAGGTTTGTTTTTCTATGTCAGTTCTTTACGATACTGAGTACCAGCATTCAATAAGATCACTCTACATTAAGGGGGTAGCAGCAAGAATCTTGTAATTAGTATCCTATGCTCCTGCCTATGGGTTTTTTGACCGCCATAAGTTACTTTTTAAAATTCAAGATCTTCGTATAGACACTATGTCCTACTGATTGCATTGTCGAATTGTCAGCATTTATTTATTTTTTTCAAATTGACGATTTTTTTAAATGTCCTTGTGATGATGGTAATGAACAGCTATCAGTTCTAAGAACACAAAATGAAGTCAAGCCCCCGTCCTGAAATCTGGAGAAGATTGCCATATATCCACTGAATAGAGTTGTCAGAAAATCTAGATCTTCAGGCATCTTGGGGAAAATCAGTGCAAGAATCCATAAGGGAATCATTTGTTCAAATATACAGTCTGGCCCTTTTTCATTTTTATTTTTTGAAATGTTAACTTGTCTGTTAGTATTAGTAGAACAAAATGCAATACTTATCAAATTCTGGAGCTTCAACTCTCTTCTGATTTTTTTTAATTTGCTTCTCTAGCTCTACTAAGGAATCTAAAGAAAGCAAGACAACATCAAAGGATGATAAAGGTAACTATTACAAATTAGGGTGGTATTGTCTTGAACTAGACACTTTCCTGATTGAGAAATTGCTTGCCACATAATAAAATGGTTTATATCATTGAACTCAGCCATCTTTAGTAAATTATGCTGGAGGTACAGTAGTCCTAAGCTGAATATATGTGTCCATATATTTTGTTTCTCCTTATACCATATTCCTCATAAGATCAAAAATACTTATTCTAGAGACTCAATGGAAATATATTCTCGTGTTTCAAAATACTTCTGGGAGCAAATTCCACTTAACATTTCCGAAGTCTTTGTTTTGATGAAAAGCTGTAATTTTCAGATAAGCCTGCTGTAACTTACAGCAGAACAAGCAGAAGATAATTGCAAGTACTTAAACAAAATGCCAGTGAAGTTTTTCATCTTGTTTGTAATTCTGGCTCATTTTTAAACAAACTGAACTCTCAACAAAGTACAATAGTTGAGATGCCAGCTTGCAAAATTACACTTTTGGCTGTTTAGTGCATTAAATTTGGACTTGTCTGCCTTGGAGTTTCCATCTGTTTCCCTAAAGCCTTGTATTACGACTACAAATTCAAGGTGGAGCTCAAGAGCACCTTAACATCACCAGTTATACTGGTGCTTCATAGCTGAACAAATGCATTTGTATTAGCTTGTGTGTCTCCTTATTTTACCCGCTACCTCTCTGCCAAAATCTTTGTCACAGAATCTCTGGCATAACACTAAGGACAAATGAAACCTTACCTGATAAATGAACTTCTGAGAGGAAATGTTTGTGACAGACATAATGTGGTCTTTTGTAGATATGTGTCTTTCTGTGATAGTAACTTGCTTACAATGAAACTGGAAGCAGGTTTTCTATACCTTCATTTATGTAGCATATATGATAACTGTGATAGTAACTATCAAGGCTTTCTTAAAATACACAGCCAAAGCTGTTCAGTGGCATTTAATGATATTCTAGATGTATCACAGTTTATCAGGATCTCAGAGCCATAGAGTGTTATGGGTTGGAAGGGGCCTTAAAGAACCACCTCGTTCCAACCCCCTGCCATGGGCAGGGACACTTTCTGCTATCTCAGGTTGCTCCAAGCCCTGTCCAGCCTGGCCTTGGACACTTCAGGGATTGGGCAGCCACAGCTGCTCTGGGCAACCTGTAGCAGGGCCTCCCCACCCTCACAGGGAAGATTTTCTTCCTTATAAATCTAATATATAAAGTCTAGTATGACCATAACAGATTTGTTGCCTTTTGTTCTTAGGTAATTCAGATGCATTGATGAAACTAAACTACCCATTTTTCCCTCAAGGTCATCAGATTACCTTTTAAAACTCAGGTTATCACCAGATTTTCCAGCTGTTAAGTTGGAGATCCCATTCTGGTCTTGCCAGTATGACTGGCTACATGTTAGCATACTCAAAAGCAGCTCATACATTTGGCAGCAAACAAGATGAACTAAATATATGAGCAAAAGATGTTTGGATTAAGACTACATGAATCTCTTGAGTTCTTAGTGCTGTGTTGTTGTAAAAAGAGGTAATATATGGGGTACCAATGTTTCCCAGCTTTTATTTAGTATTTTCCTTAGTATGTGGGAAAACATTTTGGTGGGTTGTATTTGGTCCTATATCCAGTAGTATTTTTAAAAAGCTGCTCTGGGTGGAGGTCAGATACTTAAGTAAGTTGTGGACACTGACCACATGATTCTGGAGGCTGGGATTATCCAGATCTCCTCTCTTTACCTTTCTATTGTCTCTGTTCAAGTGAGCAGCCTACAGATACCCTGATGAAGAAAAAATGTTGGGGCAAAAAAACCCAAACATCTTCTTGAATGAAATTTATTGAAAACAACCAGATGTTGAAATTAATGTACATACCAAACTGAGGGGTAAAGCATGCCTTAACAAAGAATTGTATTATTTTTCTAGCTCTGTCATTTGGGTACAAGTTTGCCAAGCCGTTGTCTCAATACATGGTTAAATGAATGAAATCTTATGGCATATATTTTTTTTTTCTGTAGAAGACTTTTCAAGAAAGGTAACCAGATAAACAGTTACTTAGAGGTAACAGGCTAAGTTTCTCTTTTCAGCAACATTTTAGTTAAATACTGTGGTACCTTTGTGTCCTTAATTCTGTGGCTGTTTTGTAAAACTTGTTTCAGGAAGCGCGAGCAGTGTTAGTGGTAGCAGTGGAAGTTCAACTAGAAACCTGTGGGTTAGTGGACTCTCTTCCAACACAAAAGCTGCTGACTTGAAAAATCTCTTTGGCAAATATGGAAAGGTATTTCACGGGGTGTGATACCATGTGTGTTGTGTGTGTCTCTTTCTCCTCCCTTATTCAGTTATGAAAATTGAGTAATACTTGTTTTAAATAAGAGCTTAAGGTGAAATGTCTAAACAGTGCCACCTAAACCCCCATGCTCCTTGGAGCAGTAAGAGTGCATGCATGCAGGAAGAGAACTGTATGTTCATTTTAGAAGAAATTTTTCTTTCTGTTGAGGTAAATAAGTGCAAAAGAAATTTCACAAATATTTGAGTATTTTGGTCAGGACTGGCTTTTTTAAATAATGATGACTATGTTCCTTTGTAGCAACTGTATTTAACTATGAGTGCAAGATAATGTACTAACTGATAAACTTATAATATAAACAGTCTTTATAAAACAGTTTGCTTTGGGAGACTGTTTTTAAAATGTCTGCTGAGGACTTGTTAATTCGAAAAATAGGTAAAAGATGTGACAGGTAATGCCTCTGGGGACTCTTCTAATGACTTTTTGGTTTTACAGGCTGCCTAAACTAAGTGTGTTTTCTGATTTTGGTTAATTTAACATGCAAATTCCATAGAAAATGCAGACTCCTTATAAGATAAGCAGTCTTCTAAAAACGAGGCTTTTTTCAGTTGTTCTCATTTTCCAAAAGGAGTTGCTGATAACTATGGGAATTGATAGTGTTCATGTAAGCCTGTGCAGTTATGGCATTGCTGCATCTTGGGAGCTAGTTAGAACCTGAGCACTGTGAATATCAAGTATGTGTATTGATTATTGCATATCTGATTTTTCTAGAGAATTTAGTAGGAGATTTTATTGAATGCATCCACAAGTGTGGAAACCTGAGAGAATACTTTGTTGAAACTTCCAATTCTTTGGCTGTTTTTGCTGTAGAGGTGGTTGATTCCTGTATTACTTTCCCAGTTTTAAATTAATTGGGGAATATTTCATGCCTAAATGACTGTACCATTGCAGGCTGCTAGCATCATAAAATTGTTGTCTTAGAGCATGACTATGTCAAGAAGACCAGTTCCAGTAGCTATAGAAATTCCAGCAAGGAGCAGGAACACAAAGCTTAATACTTTCTGAAGAAGCAGATGTCAGAGCTGATTGCTAAAATTGCTTAATTGATATATTTGCTAGATGACCTTCAAGAATTGGCTCCCTTATTAAGTTACCACATAATACTGCTTACACCTTCCTGCCATTAATTGGCAGCTGCTGAGATTTTTGTGGGGGTTCACCTGTCAGAGATGAACCATCAAATTCAGGTCAGTGGTGCTTCTGTGAATGAATTTTGACAGTTATTGTGAAAAGAAGCATTCAGATAATGGGCATGAGGTGATGACTGGTCAGAACAGGATGCAAACATTTATATGCTTTGATACGAAAGTTAGGATAAAGCTCCTAAAGCTGCAGCTTCTTGTGGAATTGTACACTTTTGAAAACCTGGAGTGTCAGCCCTTCTATTGGGGTAGGAGGTTATGTTGCTGTTGAAGTCAATTTATTTGGGATTTTACATACTAGGGTGCAAATATTATTGGATTACCATTTCCTTACTAGAGATGTCTCCCTCAATACCTAAATTTTACCTGTTTATTTAGGTACTTGGTGCAAAGGTGGTTACAAATGCACGAAGCCCAGGGGCAAAATGCTACGGCATAGTTACAATGTCTTCTAGTACAGAAGTGGCCAGATGTATTGCACACCTACATCGAACAGAGCTGCATGGACAGCAAATCTCTGTGGAGAAAGTAGGTTTCATAAGATGAAGACTTTTCCCAAAATAGGCCACCTTTTACAAGAATCTGTATTAACCTATTTGGTTTTGGAAAAAAAAAAATATAGGTGAAAGGTGATCCCTCCAAAAAGGAGTTGAAGAAGGAAAGTGATGAGAAGTCTAGTTCGGGTAGGAGCACGGGAGATAAGAAGACCACATCAAGTGATAAAACCAGCAAGTAAGAAATTTCACCTGTCTTTGGAAATTGCGAGAGTCCTCCAAGTTGAATTTCCTCATTGGATTTGTGTGTTCTTTTTCCTAATAAGAACTCCATCAACCAAAAAAGAAGAAAAGAAATCAGAGAAATCTGAAAAAAAAGAAAGTAAAGAAGCCAAGAAAACAGAAGGTAAAGATGAGAAGAGTGATAATGGAACAAGTGGCCCTAATCAAGAATCCACTAAAAAAACTGAAGAAAAGAAAAGAATAAGTATGCCATCTAGCCATGTTTCTTCCTCTTAAATCTGTGTGTCTGACTTGTCTTGGGGGCATGTTCTTGCTCTTACTGGAAACCAGAGAATTAAACACCTGTTCTTTTTTAGATTCCAGTAACACATGTGTTACTTTTATATTTTATACTAATACTTATTTACAGATGTGCTGGTATGCTTCTCCTACCAGTACCAGTTCAATTTAGAGATTTAGAAATTTCACTAAGGAAAACATTTAATAGACAAATAGTGATGTGTGTGTGTGTGTGTGTTTTTAAACCTTTGCTCTTTTGTTTTTTGTTTTTTTTTCTCCCCCCTTCACTAGGTGGTAAAAGCCCAGGTCAAGTTGTAGTTTTAGACCAAGCAAAAGGAGACCAAGGCCACACTAGGACAGTTAGAAGGGGAAGGTTTGATAAAGTAAGTATCTCTAGATTTGATGCAATCCTTACCTGAGTTGATACTGCCTTGCAGTTGTTATTTTGACTGAAGAGTCAATAAACTATCACAAACTGTTAAGCTTAGTCAGAAGCTTTGTATGCTTTGGGATAGCTAAGTCATTAATGATAACTTGAACATAGCATCCAGAAATCTCCCTAAATGAATGAGACTTCTGAAATAACCATTGTAATCTCTATCTATAGCCACAGATATTGAGGAACAAAGAGCGTATTATTCAAGATAAAGTGAAATTCAGGGAATACAGGGGTAGAAAGGATATCTTGCCTTTTGAAAAGATGAAGGAACAGAGATTGCGAGAACACATGGTTCGATTGGAAAGAATACGACGAGCTGTTGAACTCCGAAGGTAGTAATTCAACTTTTTGCTAAAGGCTATTTTATACATTAATTGATCAGATCCTATACTTAGAAATCTAATCAGAATGCATTCTGTCAAGCCTTCTACTCAGATGTTAAAGTCTGGGACTCTACCTAACAGTATCTTTATGGGAATTAACAAACTCCAAAATTTTTCTTTAATCTTCTAATAGCCATGTATGTAGACACGTAGCTTAGAGTTTGTTATGGGGGGGTGTATCTCATAAGTGTTACTGCATGCCAGTTTTCTTTTTGAGAGGTGAGAAGTTGGCTAGGAGATGGGGCCAAATATAGTGTTTGGGATTTGTTGGCTTTTAACCAGAGAATGTGGTATATTTAAATGACAAATCAAGCACAATACAGTCTTAAATAGAAGGGCCAAATGGCTACATTGTTCTGTTCTGCAGTTTTCATATGGCCAAAAGTTTGCAAAGGACAGTCAAATGAGTTGTGTTGTTAGCTGGATTTCTCTCAACAAAGGGAAACCATTGCTAAACAAAGCAATTCTCAGCAAGCATAAAGCTTAAAGGAGAAAATGCCTTTTGTGCTTCTAAGCTGTACTGTGGGAGGTAGGAAGGAAACAGCAAAGTAAAGCTGTTCATGAGTCTCCTAACCGGTGTGAGTCAGAGCGGTCATGTTTGTCTGTCTTGTTTTTTGGACAGAAGACAACAAGTACATTTTTCCTTAGCTTGAAGAGGGCAGGATTTTAGATACAAATCATTATTCTTTGCTAAATTGTTACTGTGTGCCAGCTGACAAATGAGAAATCCAAATTCAGCATTTAAAATACATCAAGAATGATGATTCTTGAAAAAAACTTCCCCTGTCTGTTGTCTGCTAATGGTTCTGTAGATAAGCTACAACCAGTTTGGCTACTTGGGGCTAAAAGGAGTAGACTTCTGGTGCAAGAACTTCTGTGAGCAGCTTACTCCACAGTAGTTTTTTAATGTCGGTGCCTAAGATGATGTTAGTCTTGAATGGCAAAATTCTACACGTTAATTTCTTCTGTCTCATTTTTTTTGTTTAGGCGAAGAGAAATCGCGGAGCGAGAGCGTCGGGAGCGAGAGCGGATACGGATAATGCACGAGCGAGAGGAGTGCCTGCAGAGGGAGAGGGAGCGCTTGGAAATTGAAAGGCAGAAACTGGAGAGGGAGAGGATGGAGCGGGAGCGCTTGGAAAGGGAGCGTGTTCGGATTGAGCAGGTGTGCACGTTTATATTCTGGATGTAGTGTGGTATCCCTTTGGAATGCTGCCTGCTTTGCACTTGCAGGGAATTCTTCTCTTCGCTCTTCCACCCAGCTCTTTGTCTTTCATAAAAGAACCGGCCAAACGTTACATAATCCACACTGCACAACACCAGTAACGTTTAGCTTGTTTGCCTGTAATTTGATGGCAAATACTTGCTACTGCAATGGCTGTACGTGTCACTCTCTAAAACTGCAACAGACCATACTGCCTATAGTCTTCCATAATTTTACTAAATTTTTCCTAGAGAATGTCACTGCAAACTTCAAGAGGTGTGTTTTTGGGAAATAAATGCAGTAGCAATACAGGAAATGACCTGGAGATAGTTCTGTTTAACAGCCAGTAACATCTCCAGATCTGCTGACTGCTTTTTCAGGGAAGCATTCCCTGTGCTCTTTAATCTTAGATGCTACCCAAGGATGGATTCCATCAGATAGCCTTTGGCAGAAACTGTCAGGGGTTAACTCTGTATACTTGCTGGCTGTTCTGTAGGTACCTCTGATAAAGAGCTGCTGTGTGTTGTTCCTTTTGTGGCAGGAACGTCGAAAAGAAGCGGAGAGAATTGCTCGGGAGAGGGAGGAGCTGCGGCGGCAGCAGCAGCAGCTCCGCTACGAGCAGGAGAAGAGGAATTCTTTGAAACGGCCACGGGACGTAGATCACAGGTAGTTCTCAAACTGTTTTTCTGCAGTGCTCAGTAAAAAGAAACAGCTGCCAGCCTTGTCTCAAGACTGGAAAATGCATTTGTGCCTGAAACAAGTAATCACAGAAAAACCAAATTTCTCGTATTCGTGTGGTTTTGACATCAGTTTATGCCAAACATGAAACATGCCTTATCTGTAGGAGGGAGCTGTGAAACTAGAGGAGCATCCCATTAATTAATTCTTGTTGTATGAAAAAAAGCAGACCATAATTCAGTGCATTTGCTGAGAAAAGCTGTTCTGCCTTAATGGTTGAAGCTTCCAGCTTCTGCTTTGTTAAGAATTCGTATTTCTGCTAAATGGATGGTTCAGGAAGCCAGGCTTTAATTTTTGCTATCATTTACTGTTTGAGCCACATGAAATGAACTGGCTTTGATCTTCATTTGATTATAAGAATGGGACTGAGACCTGAGCCATAAAATTGCCATATGGAAAGTAAATGTAAGTTATCCTGGTAGATACAGTAGCAGAACACAAGTATTCCTTCACCAGAGGAATGAAAACAGCTTCATTTTTTGAGGCTGCTGATTATACACTTAGTCTCACGTTCTGAGCATGGAGACTGTACCCAAATGTTTCTTGGAAGCAAGGCTGTGATGTCTCCTACACTGTTCTTTCCTGAGAAAGCTGTTCAGACTTGTGGGTGTGGGTTTGTTTGGGTGGGTTGGTTTGCTTTTTTTCTAGAGGGCACTTTTTTTCCCTAGAAGACTATTTTCAAGGAAAAATTCTGCTACTGTGATAGTTTTGTTGGGGGTTTTCTTATTGTTTTTATGTTTTGGTTTGTTTTCAGACTTACTCGCATGGATATGCCATTCCTTAGATTTTTTTACATGTTCTGTTGGGATTTTGTCTCTTCAACTTGCACTTCAAACAGAGGGGTGGTTGGTTTTGGGGGTTTTCTTAAATAGTTTTGTTCACTGCTCTTTAAAGAGTCTACATTTATTAGCAGCTTTCCAAAGGTCACATGAGCATCTTTCAAAACAGACAACTGACTCTCAATTTTTGCATATTAGGCCTTGATTTGGGTACATGTAAGTGATGAGTGTTCCTTTGTTTTGGTTAAAGGAGAGGAGATGATCCTTACTGGAATGAGAGTAAGAAGATGGCTCTTGATACAGATGCACGTTTTGGCCATGGCTCAGATTACAGTCGCCAGCAGAACAGGTTTAATGATTTTGATCACAGAGAACGAGGACGGTATCCAGAAGGTTCTTCTGTTCCATCATCATCTTTTGATAGGTGAGTTTAGATAGTAGGGCAGATATTTGCCTGCCAGCACCTCTGTGGTTTTCACTCTGAACTGTTCAAAATTGAAAATGTTTCTAAGGGCTTTATACAGTTCTGATGCAATAGAATTGCAGGAGTGTCCTGACATTTCTTGTGTCTTCAGGACTGGCCGTATATATTATGGAATCTAATCTTTTCTCTGAGGACTTTAAATTGGCTGCCTGGTGGCCTTTTTTGTGAGGCATTTGGAAAGAATTTTTGTGGTTATTCCTCTTTCACATCTAGTCAGAAGTAGGTTCCAGTGGATTAGATGTGTCCTACTTGGTAAATCACCTCTTTAAGAAGCAAGGCTAAAAGCAGCTGATTTAAGGAGAGGTGAGAGCATTCATCAGAATCTGGGTAACTGTGCAGTAAATGCTGGTTCCAGGTCCAGCCTCACAGTTCCATTAAACTTCTCCAATAACCACTTAAAAAGCTAAGACCACATAATTGTAGCTTCTGGACTTCTACTTTTATGCTGCAATGAACTAGAATTACATTTCCTGGCTTACTTGAGAAATCCAGCATTCCCTCTATTTCATACTAGGCAAAAAGAAACTCCTACAACTACTTAAATTACATGAACTAAATTGGAAACAAATAAATGCATAAAGAAACGTTAAACTGGCTGTTAGACCTCAAATTGCAATTGTAGAAATAAATATAATTTGGGGTGAGAAGGATCTTTGAAATCTGTATCACATCTATAGTAATAAACATGTAATATAAAGATGGGCGATATTTTATATACTTGTGCTTAGATGTGCAGAGAAATGTGAAAATGGGAGACAAGCAAATGACTTTTTCCTGCTTTAACAACTTAGGCGAGATCGTTTTGTAAATCAAGGTGAGGCAAAAAAGGCTCGCCCAACAGCACGAAGAGAAGAGCCAGGGTTTGAGAGGTATCCCAAGAGCTTCAGTGAGTCCAGAAGAAACGAACCACCACAGCCAAGAAGCGAACTGCGGGACACAGACAGGCGGGAAGTGCGAGGAGACAGGGATGAAAGGAGAACAGTGATCATTCACGACAGACCAGAAATACCACACGGTCGACATCCCAGAGAGACTGGTTCCAATCCACCTAGGCAAACAAACTGGAAGAGTGAGGGAAGCATAAGCACAGACAAGCGGGATGGCAGGTAAGTTTGTTGGCTAACCAGTGAAAGTACTGATTCCTGTACAATTTATCCATTGTAGCAATTCCTCAAGAATTGATGTACAAAGAATAGACTGCCCTCTTCCTAAAGAAAGGCAAAGTCACTTTCCACAGCATTGGAAAAAAATTGTGTGTAGGTTGTCGGATGGTAAAGCTCACCTGTGAACTGGATGCTGACTCGCAGCTGCCTGTTCTTAATTGTATGTAGCAACATAGAGCAAGGAGGCTTTTGTGCAGAATACAGATGTGAACAAGGAACAGGTGAGCTTTAGTTAGTTCCAGAGCCACACAGATCTAAGAGAGCGTTTTTGAGAAGTCAGCTGCAAGTTGCTAGGAACCTGAAACTCAAAGGAATCTTTGCTATCTGCATGTGCTGCGACTTGGTACCAGTTCACTCATACTGAAACCCAAATTTTGATCCAAGCAATTTCCACAGAGGCGAGAGGCCGGATCGCTCGGGCCGGGAAGTGTCGGGCCACGTGAGAGGGGCACCCCCCGGGAGCCGCAGCAGCGCCTCCGGCTACGGGGGCAGGGAAGGAGAGCGAGGCGTCATGGGAGAACGAGGTGGAGGACAAGTGAGTCATCTTCTGTGTCTGTCTGCATGAGTGAGGCTGCAAAACACAGAGTCAGGCTGGAAAAATGACCATACGGCATCACAAAAATGACTGGCAAGCATTTGGGCTGTTTTCAACTTAGTTTTCTCTGTTAGAGGGTCTTTCTCGTTGGGTTTTTTAAGAACCCGAGAAATTGCAGAAAACTTGGCCAGTTCTTTTTATGTCTAGCAACTTTATGGTAGATCAGAACAATACCTGAGTGAGTTGATGATTAAGCTTTCAAGCTTTTGTTGTCATCCTGTTTTCAGGATCTTAACCTTACACTGCCTGCTCCTTCCAGTGCAGTTTGTCACTGTAATGTATAACAGGCTGCTGAGAGGAGAACTTTTTGCATGACTTTTTTTACAGAGAGAGTAATCGGGCATTAGAATGGCCTGCCTGGAGAGTGGTGGATTCACCGTCCCTGCAGGTTTCTAAGATGAGACTGGATGTGGCACTCAGTGCCATGATCTAATAATCACAGTGGTTTTGGATCAAGGGTTGGACTTGATGATCTCACAGTTCTCTTCCAATCTTCCAACCCAGCTGATTCTATGATACTGCTGTCTTTAAAGACTGCAGACTATATTGCTGCTGTTAGTAGGTCCTGAAGCATTTAAGAAGCATTAGTGTTTCTCTTTCTTGAGTTGTGTGTCAGTGAGATGAGATCAGGGCAGAATTGGAAGTAGAATATGAGTTCATGGAACTTCACTTTGTGCATACCCACATGCTTACCATTGCAACTGAGCTTCTGTTATGTAGACTTACTTTCAATAGGAATACTGTAAACGTGTCAGCTGTCTGTGGACTTAAAAAAACCTCAAAAGGTGCTGGGCTTTAAGCTGTAGGATTAGCTTTCTTGAAAAGCTTGTTTCCTGTAGATAAAATTCCCCTTTCATTCTGAGAATGGCTGTCACTTTGTCACCAGCACTACAACGAGGACAGACACGTTGTGGAACGCCACAGTCGTGAAACTGGACCAAGGAAAGAGTGGCACGGGCCCAGCTCTCAGGGCAGTGGGTACCATGACACGAGGAGAATGGGAGATGGCCGTGGAGGAGGGGGCATGATGTCTCCACATACAAGGTACAGAAACTACTCCTCCCTCTCAGTTCCCTACTGAGCCCTCCAAGCTTTGCTTTCCTTAGGAAGTACAGTAGTGCCAGTGCAAGCAGCACGACTTGCTGTGGCTGCTGCACAACACACAGACCCACCCTCCCTGCCAGCACAGGGCTCCCCACCTGTATTGCTGGTGGCAGCATTGTCCAGCAGCACAGGAACAAGGAACTTCTTGCCAAGTGTTGTTTCTTTCATGTTTTCAAGTCTCTTTGGAGACTTAAGAGTTTAACAGTTGAGTGATATGAGATGTAAGAACGTTATTACTTGTACAGCAAGAGTTTAGATACTTACCATAACTTAACACTTTTTTAAAACCTTTGTTTCCAGTAACTCTTCACCAATTAATAGAGTTGTACAGATCACAGGCAATTCCATGCAGAGGGGAAGTGGCTCAGGATTTAAGCCATTTAAAGGTGGACCTCCACGAAGATTCTAAGATCTACAGCTGCTTGGTTTCAAGATAACTTATTGAAATCTCTTGTAAACTTTCTCTGATTAAAAACAGGAAATCTTGTCTGGAAGTCCTGATTAAATTTTTTTAATTTAACATGATTATTTTCCTCTCAATTTTGGAGGCATTTTAATAGTTACGTTGTAATTTTGGATAGTTTTTGTGTATCTTTGATAAGCATTTTCCCTGAGGCACTAGAGCTGTGTAAAAAGAAATTGGAACCAAAATATTTGTTAATCCTGTATAAAAGAATAGTTTGCAGCTGTGTGCTAGTTGTTTGATTTGCCAACATTAGCTCTGTGGTGTCATGCTTTAAAGTTAGCTACTCCTCACAACATACACAACTATAACCTCCATTTTGAAGGTTGTCCAGGCTATTATCTCTGCTTTCTAATTTGTAGAGAAATAAGATTGTTCTTTCATTACTGGGTATTATGTAACCTATTTTTGCAGAAGGTACTGTTACATTGAGTGCATTTATGTGTATTCTTGCAAATGTATTCTTTTGAAATAAACCTTCATATTCTGTATAGCTTCTAGTAAGTCTTTGAAACAGTCTCTGGAAAGGAAGGCAGAATTAAACAGATGTGTTGGTACAGCAGATCAAAACACGGGTGCCCTTAGTTTCCAATTAAAACTTCTTTGTCTCCTTCACTGAGTTAAAAACTTAAAAGTGCATTTGTTCACAGGAGAAAGATTAGTACCAAAAATAGTGGAACATTCAGAGGAGGCCTAAAGGAATAATTTTAGTTTGCTCTTTGTGTTTAGCAAAGGTCTCATGGAACTTTGATACAGCTGTTTTTTACACCAGACTACCCCAAACTTTGGAATCCTATAGATGGTCTTGTTCAGGGGCACCCACAGCTGCTCAAGGGTGTGGCCTCAAGCAAAAGGGATGAATCTTGCTAAGCCTTTTGGTTTGGATCGACCTGGGCTGGCCCAGGTTAAACGTTTCTGGCCCAGGCCCAATTAGAAATGTCAGGGAGAGAGGCAGAGACTCTGATCACCCATCAGTGTGAGGGGACAGTTCCAAACCTCACCCAGTGTGGTAGAGCTGGGTGTGGATCATTACCCAGATGAACAGGGACCCTGTTAACAGAACATGAGTAGGCCTTGAGTAAGAGCTGGACGTGTTCACTGGTCCAGATTGCCTCTTAAAGATGGATTAAGTGCCAAATTTTAAGGCACGAGGTGTAGGAAGATGCTGATGTTGCACATGGACCTTTGCCCCCCTCACACAGTCAGCTGCTGTGAAGGACCTGCAGAGGAATTCAGGAGCAGAAAATGAGTTAAACTAAACTGGTTTAGCGTAAGTAGCCTTTCAGGAAAGAAGGGAGGAGAGAGAAACCTGATACAAGAGAACTGGCCATAATTAATCCTTTGTGAATATTCACATCTGGCCAATACTTAGGCTTAAACAAAAGAAATGCACTGTCTCAGCAAGGGCATCATTTCCCTTGATGTATGTAATACATCTCTGCTGTCCAGTTCTTAGAAGAAAAATGTAAGAAGCTCAGTTTACTGAGTTTTGTTGCCCGAGTTTCCAAGAGCAAGTCCGAGTTCACAGTGCATTTTAAAGAGTGCATGTATTTGGCTGCAGCCCATGTTGTGTTTCATCAGGTGTGACAACACCTGCAGAACCCATGTTTGCTGTAAGGGGAGGTTCTAGTGGCTAAAGGATCAAATGGGAAACATGGAAGTTCATAATCTTAAAAGACAAAGTTCTAGAGAGGTACAAAAATACAACTTGAGATGTGGCTTTATCTTTCCTGCACAACAGGTCTAGGTGTGTATTCCAACAGTTAAAGCTTAATTAAATGAAAAATGTGACTGCATATGTAGGTATTTCACTTAAAATACTACAGTAGGATGATGGGGAAAAATGTTTGAAAACAAATTGCCAAATACTGTGAATTTATAGAATACTTACGAGCACCAGAAGTTTGTCCTTTTCCAGGGCAAGTTTTTGTTGGGTTGTTTGGTGTTCTTTTTTAGTATATCATCCAACCTTTATTATTAGGAAAGAAATTAAATATCTAAATGAAATATTTATTTAAGTTTGCTCACTTAAATTTATTTACATACAATGAGTTTCAGAAGACTGTTAACCAAAATAAATCTCAGTTGGGTAAAGACCTTGAACTATAGAGAGGCTGACAAGAGACACTTTCTAAAAGGTAACAGAATTTAACAGCTTTGTGGTACACAAACGGAAAGGGGTATTAAGATACAGAACTGGATTTTTCTGAAAATTATTTGTGTTCAAAATTATTTTAACAATTTACAAGGAAAATGCTGTTTCCTTATAGTCTTTAAAAACACATTAATACAATATAAACAATTAAGGCTTTTAAAATGCAAAACATTCAGTAGTTGAACTTGATGCCATTACAGTGCTGGATAATGGTGTAACATGATGAAAAGGATTTCAGTCACATACATTGGTACAAATGATACCGCATGACCAGAGTTAATCACGTCATGCACCTCTAAAATACCATCTTTAAAAATGTAACTTCTCCCCTCTCTTGGTAAACCCACAGTAACTTGCATGACCTTTACTTTGCATTTCCTTCTAAAACTGGAGTCAGAGATCAGGGAAACACCAGGTGACTAACAGGCTCACAGCTGAACTGCTGCTTAACACAGGAAGTGCACAATTCTGGTGGCACCCTGAAGACATTACTAATCTGGAAGTATTTTGGAACTTTCCTAAAAGTTTTGCTTGTGTGGGGTTATTTTTAAACATGCCACTGTAAAAAGACCCAGTCAAGGCAGTTAAAGACAACAAATCTTTGAACTTAACACTGGAGAACTTGGGGCAGCTTCTGTAGGATTCCTTTTTGTGTGTTGCAGCAATAGTTTATGAAGTTTACATACATGTGTAAAAGGTGGTTATCAGAAGTTGCACAAATAGCTATGCATCTGTTGGCCACAGCAAAGGATAATCAAAAATTATTTAGGAAAACTTTGATAAGAACTTCTTTTGTTGAAAGTTGTAATATGAAAGATAAACCAAAACTGCCATTGAACATTAAAACTGTTGGGTTATTGTGGGGAAACTGCTGCCAGTATTTCTCTCTCCCTGATACGTTACTGTAAGGTATTGACATTCTGTGATGTTTTATGTAAGAACTAATACCGAGCAAGCAGTAACAGAACGTATTGCTGTGGGATAGGACTGTCCTAAGTACCACTATCAAATTTGTGAGGCTTGACCTGCAGCAGTGATTCTACACTGCAAAAACACAGGGAGAAAACATTCACAACCTGTACTAACTGCTTGGGGTTTTTGAGTTGTTTTTTTTAACAAGTACAAACTCTCCAAACCAGAATCCTGCTTATTTCATGAATGTCTGCACTTTAACTCCCTGACCGGTCACACTTTTTAACATAATGTAACTCCTGAAATCTCTAGTGCTGTTACCACACAGATAAAGAAACCCCTGCTACAACAGATTTGTCTCTTGAAATCTTTGTACTTATGGTCACTTCTTTGATGGGTCTCCAAAGTTACTTTTGCTTGCCAGCCCCTTAGAGAAAGAATGGAAGAAATCCGGAAATACACACACACTGCTGCAGCCTGAGTATGTGGGATGCAAATGTGTAATTATGGCAACCATTCGTGATAAAAAATGCAAAAGCTGAATTATAAGTAATTTAAAAATCCACAAGCAGGTTCATTGGCTCACTGTATCTATCTGCAGTGTCTTGAAGGCACCACCTACTATACTATTCCAAACAAAAGGATTTTATTTCCACAGCAATGTTTTTTCCTGTAGTAAATACAACTCAGGTGCCAGGGTTGCAATAGGCTAAACCCCCCATACTGTTACTCACCTCACAGAGTTTTCAAACTTTCAGGGTGAAGGACTTCACTAAAACTCGATTGTAAACAGAACAGTAATTAGTATAAATCAGCTCCTTCTGGCTCTGGTTAATCTGCAATAACAAAAGCCCTAAAATCAGGAGACTCATTGATGCCCTGACACCAAAATACTAGAGAGAAAATTGTCTTCATACTGTTATTTTGGAGTTCCCCAAAACAAGAGCAGACCAAATCCAAGGGTGTGCCCATTACTCAGCTGATTTAGTTTACCGACGCACTGCTGTTTCCTCTAACTGCAGTTCTGACCCTTTCCTTGGCATCTGCCAGTAAGCCAGAACAGAAGCCAAACTCAAATACCAGTTATCCCAGCTTTTTTAGGAAACACACTTAGAAAAATACAAAAAAATGCTAAACTAAGGTGAAATTTTCAAAACTGCTTGGCATAATCTTAACTTTGAAAAGCTGCAGCTGAAGTTTTAACTCCAAAAGCCTATGCAAGTTTTACTAATGGCTTCAACAAGAAGACATGAACTTTGTGACTAAATAGCACTATTTTTCATCCAGCTTTGTGATGGAGAACCTCAGCTTGTCTGAGCTAAAGGCCTGGGCTCATGAGACACTGGTGGATCACTCCTCATATTTGTTTCACTTGATCTGGATAGGCCCTAAATTGAAATTGGGTCAGCACTAAAGGACAGTTCAAGAGAGCAATTAAAAAAAATAACAAAACTTGGCTGAGTTTGTGTCCCTGTCCACCCCCAAGATTATGTACATTTGGCTTAGTGTTTGACTATTTCAAACAACCCTATTTTGTTCACTTTTGGCCCCACTCACTGTAGAGACACCACCAGCCCCTGGAGGCACCTCTGGGCTGTGGTGGGAGCACTTCAGTGATCAGATTTACACTGAGAGCAGCAGCTGCCTGTGTTTGCAGCATCTTGTTCCCACATGTTATTTGTAAGGGTGCTGTTCATACTTCTGAGTTGCTTTAAGTGCTGAAACTTCATCTGAATCATTCCCTACAGACTCCCCAAACTAGCACTGGGTTGTTGGAAATACCTGTATGCAAACACAGGATTCTGACCTTCTAATGATAATTAACTAGAGAGTTAAAGGTTTTAACCCTGAAAGCAAGGAACTGCCCATTTCAGCACATGAATCTTCTTCATGAACCCAAGTAATCCCACAAACCAGAGAAGGAAGGATGAAGGCAGGTTCAAACAAGATTTTTAGAGCCAGCCCTGGTACAGAGAGCTCAGAGTGAGAGGAGCTGACACCAAAATTGGACAGTAGGCAACTGACATTTAATAAAAATATGTTATCAGAGGGTCAGAACAGCTCATCTTGTCTCTGAAGTATGATAAGAGCGAAGGGCAGTGCATCCAGTGCCAACCCACTCGGAAATGAGCATGCTGGGCATTACCTAGGTGAGAAAATCTGGCCACTGCAAGCTGTGCCACAGCTCTCTGTGTCCAAAATAACAACAAAATGAAGGACAAATCCCTAAACAATCTCAAGAGGTAGCACAGAGATTTTTACATTCCAGCCTCTCCTTCCTCCTCAGCATTTCCCTGTGGCACTTCTTTCCTCAGCAAAGCAGGTGACAGCTGAGCTTCCATCCATTGCTTTTCTACTCAACAATTTTAACAAGAAGCTGGGACCAAGAAAGTGCATGGAAACACTGGGAACACCAGACAGAGCTGTGGGTAAGGGGTGTTGTGTGAGAGTGTCCCTGCCTCGGTGTTCCCACTCAGCACTAACAGTCTAGTGCAAGTTGTGCTCACTAACAAAAGGACATGCACTCACCACAACATGAAATGCCATTTTTGGTTCTAGCACTGGGCTAAGTGAACATTTTTCAGCGTTGGCTTTTTCTTGGTACCAAGGTCTTGTTCACCAGAGAACAGATGGAACAAATGTGAGCACTATATTGCAGCCAAACTCCAGCTTGTTATTTTTGCTTGTCTCTAATATGCTTTCTAATGAGGATACTGCACCTATTAATGTGCATTTCCTGAGCCACCTGCTGTTCAAGGTTACAACCTTTAAAAAGTCTACTTTTACAGGGAATAAAGAAGCTCCTAATTCAGTCTGTTGTGTTTAAGGATGCAGGTTGTTTAGATTCTCTAATAAGCATCCTAATGCCAAGAGCTGATCCAAGCAATGGGCTGACTTTGGAAAGGAAAGAAGAAAGGTTCAGTTCAAAGTACTTTTACTCGAGTATTTCCTGCTGAGTGCACAACAAAATTCCATTTCAAGAACTCAAATTGCCTTTTATTACATACTGGAAAACCTCTTCAAGAGCTTGTGTATACAAGTGTGAAGAAACACAACAATAACATGAAATACCAGATGAGCAAGAGAGGGGCTGGCAAGGCCGTGTTCAGAGCAGAGCTCTGCAGAGACACCTGAACACAGGACCTGGTACATTAACTGGATAGACAGCTACAAAATACAGGTTTTGCATTGTGTTCAAGTGAAGTTTCAGGAATGCTGACAATCCTCCTCTGGATCTGCCCTGGTGGGTTGCAGATCCCACGGGTGCCACAAGGGAAGGGGGTGTATTTGAGCGTTTACAAAGTGCCTTATAAAAACATTTATCGCTACGGCAGTGCTCAGGTTTTGGCTAATTTTAAGAATACCTTTTATATGTCACAACTATAATGCAACAACAAAAATTCTATGATTCTGTTATCTGTGCTAGCTGTAATCTAGTGAAAAACAAGTTCTACTCTACTTTTCTGGACACTTTCATATATATTATGTAGGTATTTGGAGCATGTGCATGCTAAAATGTATAAACAGATTTAAGGTATAAATCTGTACCCTTTTGCCAGAACATGAGCTTGAAAAAAAAGGCAAATGAAGTAAACAGTCAGAAGTAGATACTGTCTTTCTGGTACTCCATGACTATATTGTGCAATATTTGTTTTCCAAGCTCACTGTTGTACAGGTAAAAGCAATTCTGTTCAGTTTTGTTGATCCTCAGATACTGTCAGAGATACCAACTGTGAACAGCATCACCTCAGCAGGGCATAAATTAAGCTTCCAGATGTATTTAATTTTGGATTATTAGGAAGCTCATCTGCTTCTAAGTTTTGCTACTAACGAGTTCAACTTGTGCAGAGCAATGCCCTAGATGTCAGCAATTATTTACCTTTTTTCCCAAAAAGTTTCAAGAGCTGCAAAGGAAAAAGGATATTAACAGAAGGCTGTTTGTGTAGCATGCCTGCCATCTCACATACCTGAAACCCCTCACTCCTTCATTGAAAGAGATTATCTGGGAGTCCTAACTTCATGCTGAGCGTTGCATTTAACTCTTCCTCCTCTGTGACCAAATGACAGTAATTCCTGTAACTGCAGTACGTTGGGTTTCAGGCACATCTGTCTGAAAAATGGAACTATTATATGAGTTCTTCTAATATGAGCAAGTATCTTAGGCAAAGAGAGATATTCCATAGCCACAACAGCTAGATTTGTTCCAAAAGGAGTTTAAAGTGGCAATACTGTCACTGAAAATAATAACAAACACTTAGCTTGACATATTTATTTTTCAAGGTCAATAAATAAATGTAAATACACAAATTTGGAAAAATCATAGTAACAGAATGTTTTTAAACAACATTCTGGCTTAAAAGTCTCTGTTATTGACACTACTGGAATAGTTTCTGATCTGCTTAAAATAACTAAGTCATTATGTTGGTGATCCTCCATCATTAATTGGTTTGAAGAAGTTAGGCTGCTGCAAAGGAAAAGAGACATCACCCTTTGCTTTGACATAGAAAATGATCTGAACTGCATACATTAAATATTAAAGTTACTTTTCTGGGTGTGACTTTTCTAGAGAAGAGATATTTTGAAGTTTAAAGTTTACGTATTAGAGACCTCCTACTGTTCATTACTTCATCATTATAAAAGGGAAATTGTAACAAAAGTGGAAGAAAAAACAACAAAAAAAAAAAGAGGAAAAGGCATGGAAGAAAAGTGATAAAAATTGGCCCTTTAGTTAGTAAGACATTCTTTCTTAATCTAATTTTCATTCTAGGTTGGGAACAGATTTCTGTGATGACTGGTTGCCATCCCTGCAGCAAGTCTGCTTGAAATAATTTTAAAACAGCTTTTTACTGGTGGACTTGCATTAGACACCCTCTCCCAACTGACACTCTCCAAACCCCTGAAAGCAGGAATGTCACATCCCACCTGGCTGCCTTAGCTTTCCCAGGCTCCTGTGTATGAATGCTAAGGCTTAGAGCATGAACACAACTTGTCCAGGAGATGCAGCCTTTTTCAAAAGTATCTACAAATTGCTAAATAGAAATTTTTATCAAAAGGTTCAGCAAGAAGGTAATTGGTATTGATTTCATGGAAGCGGAGGAAGATTTGTGGTTCCCTCAAAATTCATCAAGTGTTCTGTTTCTGCATTCTATAAATACTACAAGACACAACATGTTTATTTGGTTCCCATAAATTAGAAAAATCTGGTTTCCAAAAATTCTAAATTAGTGATTTAAAAAACAAAATATTACACCTGACCACCTTCCAACCCATCTGAGAGAGCAGCTTTACTCCTCTCTCACCCTTCAGAAGTGTGCTTTTTTTAAGAATACATGATTTATAAAACAAACAAAAAAGTGTGGTTTTAACTACAGTACACTTGCTTAAACACACAAGTGGACACGTTAACGTCATGTTAAAGTTCAAGGTACTTCTGGAAAAAAGGCAGATAGTTAGTTATTTTAACTCTGCATTCTTATATAGAATATAATGATTATTATAGACCTTAGTTCCTCTCATCATTCATCTATCATATGGAGAGGTCAATAAATAAAAGCTTATCTGGTCCAGTTTACCTACAAGAGAAAAAAATAATAAAAGAAAAGAAGTTACCTATAAAATCACGTGTTTAACCCTGATAACATCTGAGTTGCCATACCCAGTTTATAATTGCAAGAAAAGCAAACAATATTCATCTTGCTTATTAATAAATGCCCCATTTTTTATGACAATTTTTGTACGGTGCCTATCAAGTCACATATTGTCGGGGCAAGAAAGCTGGCCAGGAGATGCAGCGAGAGCAGTAACACAGTATAAATCTGGGTTCAAAAAAAGAACATACCAGATCCAGAAGCAAAGAACTCTGGACACACTGAGGAGGCAGTGCCCAGCTGTTATTTGGGCTCTTGTGTCATGAAGACTATACCCAGCCTAAGATATAGCTTCATACCATGGAAGTAACACAGAACTCTTGTGCTCATGTACAGACTTGAGGAAAAAGCCTTGCACAAAATGAATGACCTTCCTTCGCTTAGAGCAGGAGATAAAATAGCTTCCTAACTGATGTAACGAGTAATGGATGTCACTGTGACACAGGACTTGCCATGACTGGTGTGTTCAGCTACAAGGTGCAGTATTTCTTATGACTAACTCAAAGCACAGCCGCGTCCAACTGTGATTTGGAGCTCCATCTCGAGCAGCGCGCACTCTGACTTTGAAGGAAGTCTGTGTGATTGTAACAAAGTCATCCATCCTCTTGGAACGTGAACAGAATCCATGGGGGAATCAGGCACAGGCGGCGTGTAACAGGTTTGTCTTCCTTTGTACTCCTTGTTTTTGCTTCTGAGGACATGCACTTGGCTCCAGCCTCAATCCACTGGCTCTTACAAGAGGACACAGCTGTTCTTCTCTTTCTCCCTCTCCTTCTCCCGAGGCTCTTTCCGTTTGCGTTCGGTACTCCCCGATTGTCTCCCGCTGGCTGGAGAAGCAGCACCTTGCACCTGCTGTGTGGCAAACATAAAGCCCTCAATGAACACAACTTCATGGCAGATAAAGTCTCAAGTATTGCTGTATGTCCAAGCTCACAAGCAGAAGTTTAAATATTAGGCAAAAAAGCAGAATTCAGGTAGGTCATTTTGTGTAATTGCTCCAGAACCTCCCCAGAATTGCTGATTTCTAAATAATTAAGTCAGCTGCAAATACATTTCAAGGCCTGTGTGTCCCTTCTGTTGTGTCCACATACTCAGATGTTGTTTCAATAATAAAATATGGCTTCAAGCATTTCCTGGCACTTCCGTGTTACTGTACTGGAATTTTTTTCTAGTTTCTTTTCTAAGAACATAATCCACATTTCAGAATTTGCAGAGTCAAAGTGTTGGTTCTGACAGCGAGATATGGCAAAAACAGCAGCTTTTTGTCACTAGAAGCTTGTTAAGAACTTGGCAAGGGGGTTGGTGTACAAAGGCAACATAAGTTTTGTTAATTCATCATCTATTCCAACTGTTACCCATTCATAGCTGCAAATGAGCAGCAACCTGTTAAGCAGGTTCTTCAGTTCTTCCTGCCTTTTTTCAGCCAGCAGCAGTGAATCTGTGTCTCAGCAGCAGCTACTCATGGTTCTACTAAAGCAACAAGCAGTGGAAATAAAACGACTTTTAACTGTCAAAATTCTTGTTTCATGCTTATCAAACATTAGATAATGGTTCTGAATTGCTTCAGGCCACCGCTTCAGCCTTCATACACATGATTTCTTACATTTCTGTAAATAAAAGCAGTTCTGAAAGTCTTCAGTAGTTAAGAACTCCCTGAATCCAGAATACCAACATAAACATTGTCTCTTGCATAGAAGATTCAATTAACTTGCATTTTTGTATAGACATGTGCATGAATCACATTTTCAAAGCATTTTGAAATCAACTGCTTACAGGTATGGGAGAGAAAAGGTGTACTGGGAGAAACTGTTGATTGCCTAATTTGAAATGACTGAATAGATTCACATGGTATCATAGACAGCATCACCTAAAAATGTACAGTAACAAACTCCTGCAAGACAAAGACAAACCTACAGAGACAAACAAGTTCTTATTTGAATGCTCTTCTGAAAGGAATGTAAAGTACTACCTAATACCATCTTTGTAACCTTCCACATTAACTCATCATTCCAACTTAAATGGTATGAAGGACACCCTAGTTTAGAAGGTTAAGTCAGCTTTTAAGTATTTAAGTGCCAGCAAACTGCCATATCTACATGCATTCTACAACAATTACAGCATATTTCTAAAGACCCCAGTATTCACCTCCTCATTTGCTGTACAGAACATGAACAGTCTCACCAGGCTGAAACATGGACAAACACGTGTTTATGCAATAGAGTTCGTATTCTCCAAAATTCATGATCATATTCTGTAGTGCTGTTTTCTTACCTGGACCTGAGCAGCTGCTTGTTCTTGTTCCTGATAGTACTGAGAAGCTCTCCTGTCCTCCTCTTCCTGGAGCTTCTTGGCTAGCTCTAGGTCACTGATTCCTTCTGGGATCTGTTCCCAGTTAATCTCTTGATTTTGCTGCTCTTGTTGTAGAGACAATGCCATCAGATAATCCTAAACAGTAAACTTGTTCATTAATGCTCTTTCATACAGAAAAGAGTCAGGTCATACCAAGTGAAATTTTCAGCCTGTGCTGCTACCCAGTGCCATCACTTTTCTCCCAGCCTTACCTTCAAAGGGAAAATAGGAATTTGTTTCAGGACCTGCCCACAGCCTCAGCTGCAGAAAGGCTGACAACAGCTGCTTTAGTATCTCCTTTCACAGTGCCAACATGACAGCACAGACACACAAGAGCTAATTAAGAAAATTTGCTTTCAGGTTTAAACCCCATTGGCTGGACAGCAGCAGAGTGCCAGCTCATGCCAGTTCTAGCCAGCACATTTTGAAGCTGTCACTTTGTACTTTTCTCTTTCTAATTAACACTCTGATTATGCTTGATAGAGTATCTGTCCCACTCCACTGCACAATGTTGGGAATATATAAGGAACACTAACTCCTCAACAGATGAGAAAATAATCAAAGTGTAGTTTTGCATATAATCAAACACCAACTTAAAATATTACTAGCCCTGTTATCTCTCCCAGATTTTTATTCTGCAAGAGAGATGCAGTGCTGAAATTTATCACTAAGCATATCATTCTTTTTTTCACCAGTATTTAAGAAACATTAATGGTGATAATTATAATGGTTCTGCATGTAAGATTTCCAAGGAGCTTAACCTTGCTATGCACTTATGCATTAACTGCCACAACTCAGCCCCACTTCAGACATGACTTCTGTAAACTCTTCTGTCATTACGAGTAACAAACACCCACCACGACAAACAATTTCTTGTGGGTTTTGTCCTCCATTCAGCCAGTGGCCATCAGAAAGCAAAGTTCAGTTATGACAGTATTAATGAGCTGAAATGAGTTTGTTCTGGAGGACAAGTTCCACGCTCTGTTTCCATATCCAAGGCAGATGTGACATTTCACCTGAGTAAGTCCTTTCCAGAAGTGGATTCCAAGAGATTAAAATAATTTTCCAAACTATTCAGTTGATCTTACTTCTCCTCCCTCAAAACCCACATTAATACTTTCAAGTAGCACTGTGGAGACCCCCAACTCATTATCTAAAGGATTTTTTTACTGTCCCATATATGCATCAGTACATACATACACATGTGTATAATTATATGACTAAAATAAGCACTAATTGTTATCTATAGTCACAAGCAAACAGAACAATACAACAGAAAGGCAGCACCTGATCTATCTGATCCTGCTGCCCTCTGTAGACTGTTTCAGGGTCTGATGGAGGCCGCAGGTGGAACTCAGAGTCACAGAAATTCCCGTCCCCATCCACGTTGTGTAAGCTTTCCCACACAACCTTCTCTTCTGTAAGAAAGCCCTGGTCTGTCACCAGCAGGTAGAGCTGACCCTGTGCAGAAGGACAAAGAAAATTTGTAAAAGTCAAAAAATTACTTTTTACAATGTAAGTAGCAGAAATGATCAGGTAATACAAATGTTACATTCCAATACAATATTCATTGAGAGCTTTTAGCAAGTTTAAAAATTAAATTATTAAGCATACAGCATTAAACCACCAGATACTAGTATTCATTGCTAAATTAACAGCCACAGTTAATTTCTGTATTCCACCTTGTAACTTCTCCTTCTTAATGAAACTTCATATTGACTAGAAATTAACATAAACATGAATATATGTAGTAGTGAATATATTGATAAATATCAAGCTATATACCTTGACACCTCCTTGGAAACACCTAAGCAGCATACCTAAAGACTAGCAAAAGCTTTAAGTGCCAGGACAAATCACATTAAATTCCAAGGGCAAGACAGGGGGACAAAGATGGTCTTTCCACATACTCCAAGAGGCACTGCCTCAAAATGACCATGTTATAACAGGTTTTGACAGAATTTGAGGTCTATTTCAATTGGAAAAATCTAAATTTAAGATTCCTGCTGTCACTTGTCACCAATAACTGCTTTTGTTGGCATTTTAGCGTTTTTTGCAGTTCCATAAAGCCAAATTTCTTGATTTCCACCTCTGAAATGATAAAATGGGCTCGTCTGGGAGTGAAGGAGACAATATCTAACAAGTTTAGATGCCAAGGCATAGGAAGGATGAAATGCAAGCTTAGGCTGAAGGAATGGGAGAGGAGCTGAAACCAAGGGGAAATTACCAGAGCAGGCCTCAGGTAAATGGAGATGGTGCTGCATGTTTGAGGGATAGCAAAGCAGCACAAAAAAAATCCCTGTTTGAATTTCTATTTAAATCCATTTAGTCTCATCCTTTTTGTAATGTTTTAAAAAATGTACTCCACACTGAATAATGTTATTACTGACCATACAGCACATTAAGACTGAAGCTTCCATTAGTGTTACCAAATGTGCCAGATCAAGACACTCAATGCAAAGCCTGTGGCAGTGGTTTTGCTGTAAAAATCAAAGCAATTTGCTGTGACATGCACAGAAATTTGCTGTTTGTGTTACAGCAGCACACAGAGTTCTCAAAGATCACTGTGCTGAAGATGTACCAAAGCAAGAGGCAGATCCTTGTCCTAATGATTTCACAGAATTAACAGGCCAGAAATGGAAACATCGTCCATATTCCACAGTGAATGAGCTCACTGATTTCTCTCAAGTCATTAAACAACTGTCTAACAGATGCTGAAATTACCATCAGATCTCTTCAATCCTACCATGTTCACAGCCAGCCTTCCTGCCACTGGGAGGTCATGATGTAACAAGTATTGTTTGAAGATGCACGTGCAGCAGTTATTCTAATACTACTTAATATCATAAGATGCACTCACAAAAAAGGCCAAGTAGAACAGAAAAATAAGATCCAAACAAAACCAAGCACAGGTGACAGCACTCTGTGCTCAAGCTTTGAAATGGAAGTTACCCTTACAGACATTAATACAACAATTGTCAGCAACAAGTCTGATCACGTAACATGATCTAAGGAATCATCTTTTCCTTGGAAACCTGCCTAAAAACCAAATGCTACTCCTGATGCTTAAAAATCACCCAAGAAAATAAAAGGAAGTCATTTCACCACATTTCCAGTTGGCACAGAATACCTACTTGACAGCATCTCATACATAGACAACTTTAAAAAGATGCAAAAATAAATACTCAGAATGTTTGTAGTAAGTGTATTTGAAGCTTTTAAATTTTATTTTGACCAGTCTATTGTTTCACACAAAACCTAAAAAAGGTGTGTGACGGTGTGTGTATGTCAGGTTTTCCCCTATTATGCTATACATTTTTAATTACTTTGTAAACAGCCCATAAACTGTGCAGTTTAGTAATAATACTGAAATAGGAAAATGGTACTGGTACTGCTTTCACAATCTTCAAGTTATTACAGACTCAGTTTTTCACACACAAATATTAAGGTATATGATTGCCTTGCTGAGATTAGAATCTAGTATGTCATCCAAAACCAGTTTAAAGCTAACACTGTTTGACATAGAGAACATTTTCAATCAAATACAATTCATATCCTTCCTTTGTTTTTAAGACTTCCTCAGTTGAACTATACCTGAACGCTGACTGAAAAAATGTCACACTAGGGCAAATAATAAATTTAATGCAACTCCCTAATGAAAGGCAATAAACTGCATTACACCCCCCCAACACCTACACAGCACCATCCTAATTCCAACACCAATTGCAAAGCCTAAAATATGCTGCTTCACTTGACAACACCCAGCAAATGTACAAACACAGGCTCCCTAGTGCCTGAGAAGAGACAGAGTTCCTGTTGATGTTAGTGGAATGAGAGAACAATGGGAAAGCACAGGTCAGAGATCCAAAGTCATCTTTCCCTTGTTTTTTATCAAGTGCTCTGATCTCTACATCGTATTGGTATAATTTAATTGAGTTTCTCAAAAAACCAAACAGGACCCTCACAATATTGCTAATATTCATGTACCTTCCGGCAATAACCGGACAACTTTTATTTATGAAGAGGAGTCAGCTCTGTAAGGTGTGTTGTAGCTGCTCATCTCTACAGGTAATCTTCCAAGAACTTCCATGGTTTTATTCCTTCTACTTGCAACAACAGAGACCATGTCCACAGACTGGTTTTGCAGGCAGGGTGTTAATGCCATGCATGCTCTCTCCCCAAACCTAAAGGCTCCCAGGCCAACTCCACTGGCACACCCAAATTCCAACGAGGGGACCTCGTGATTCCAGAAAAACGTTTTACCACATGACCTTCAGGCTGCCTCTAAATTTGAGCTGCACTGAATAAGGAGCTGCCTGGTGCCAGGAAGCAGCCACTCTTGCCCAGCACTTGCCAGCTCATGGGCTCAGTCTGGCAGCTGGGAGACAGGGATACACCACCTGCACAACTCTGGGCCTCCCAGCTCCAGGTACACCACAGCTGTACCCTACCTATGTTTCTGCACTCCAGCTCCACTCCATCAACACACAAGAGGGAAAAGGCAAAGAGGGCACTCAGTGACAGAATTAGTAAGAATTAGTGAGTGTAGAGACATTTATTTACACTGAACTAAAAAACTAGGAAGGAGGCTTTAAAAAGGGTAAGAACATAAAGTGTTTTCTATTTAATAGATCATGGTTCTAATTCAACAGCTGCTTTCTAGTCAGGATTAAAGCTAAAATAGGATGATCAGCACAGTAGAGTCATGCAATTAATGTAAGCAATGGACACAGATATGCTTTTCAAATACACCTTGCCAAGAACAGCATCATATTTGACAAAATGTTTCTACCTTCATAAAATCTTAACTGACGATTTCTAAACTACTGCCTGCTTATCTTTTAGATTTGTTTTTAAATGTGGGGTTTTTTTTTAAGAAATACCCAGTCTCATGGGTTTAACACTGCTCCCCAGAATACTAGCACTTTTACTAAAATACCAGCCTTAAACTCACACTGAACTTAAATATCCTCACTGCCTTAACCTGTTGTGTGTTACTAATATTAACTCAATGAATGTAGCATTTCATTTAAGGAAAAACGATCTCAACTGAAAAGCACATGTTTACAAGTACGAAGCTGATAAAGCACAAATACAGCAGGTTTTGGCCTTTAATCTAAATACTGGGCTGCAGAAGACCACAAACAGCCTACATCTTACAAAAACAATCTCTATTTATAATCCACAAGGTCATTTGACTATATTAAATATGAATATTTTAGATTTTAGAAGTTCTAATAATAGCATAAAAATGCATGATTTCCAGGAGGATTTAAATATTTTAGCTGGAATATCCTTTAAATGAAGTAAAATAATTATCCTGAACCTCTAGGTACCATTTGTATCCGAAAGTACAGTTGTGCTTTGATTTAGTATTTTCTTTTAGAACTTTGAGGTTGGGGTTGTTCCCCTATCCCTGTAATGAAAGTGAGGATAAAACAACGTACAGGCTTGATTCACAAGCTACTGCCAACTCCTGCAAGAGCTAAATTTAGAGAAATGGAGAGAAGCAAAACTGTAGTTAAATATGATTTAAATGAGTTGCATCAGAAAGCATAATGTTTGACCATAAACAGACACATTTAATAGTTTTTGGCATTTTAAATGGAGGAAGGGAGGAAAAAGTCCCTTTTACCTGCCCTACTGCTTTAAGAGAGTGGCATTGTACAGAAATTCAAAACGGATCTCAGATGTGCTCTAAGAAGCTATTAGAAAACCAGATTTGTTACCTGCTTGTAGAGTTAATCATTATTTATCAGCACTGTTCAGACCTTTAGCTCAGCTTACAGGTAGTTCTTCAAAATGCCAAAGATAAGGACTGACAGTCAAGATTAACAGAGGGAGAAAAAAGGACTAGTAGTGACAAATGAAAAAGTGTCATCCACATGAGGAATATGACATCACATATAACAGATGGTAAAAACAGTGGGCCCTTTAGTTTTTTGCATGTCACACACTTCTTTTTTATGGTTTTGTTTTTTTTTTTTTGCTTTTATTACCACTATTCACAAATGCACACATGAAATTAAAGTCTTATTTAATAACAGATGAAATATAATTTCAATAATTCTATACAAAGGTAAACATTCATACACTGTCATCTTAGTCAAGGCAAAGTTGTTTTAGAACAAAGATGCTCCACAGATAATTGTAAACTTGCCAAGCCAGATTCTCCATTCTGGGGAAGAAGGAGTCCCAGAAGCACTAACCAAGGTGACACCAGCCTTTTGTATCCTGAACACTCCTTCCACTATGCCCACTGTTCTGCTTCCACAGATTCAGATTTAAAAAATCCTCTCTTCCCTAACCAAGGGAACCAATACTGTAAGCTCATCTCAACTTCTCCAAATGTTTGGTATTTCAAACCATGATGTGGCTATTCATCTACTGACCCAAATGTAAAGCAAAGTTTTAGATCCTCAGAAGCAAGAAATTAAATAAATTAAGCTTATCATTGTCAATCACAAACTGCCAGTAAATTTAAGCCAAGTAACAAGTGTATGTCATTACACATAACCACAAAGAGTTAATACAGGGAGCAAACTGAACATAAAGGGAAGAGCTACAAGAAGATTTAAAGTAATAATGGATCCTGATATCTAAAACACTGTAATCAATAATTCATAAGTAACATTTGCTACAGATCTTACATTCCCCATAATAAACTGGAATTTGTTTCTGTTTCAAGACAGTGGAAAACCAACATTTGAAACAAGAACACACAACGGTAAAACAAAAGTGTTGACTACACCTTGTATTTGGTCATGGTGCTAAAATGGTTGTTCCTGAAGAACACACAGAGCTCTCCCTCCTGGACAGCTGAAGTCAACTCACAGAGTCCATGGTACGTCAATTGTGTTGCTGTGTTATTTAGAAACTGTTCAGCTACAAACCCTACAAAAGCAATACAGAGTGTTATGTGTGCCTATTACACACTTGCTAATATAAAACCTGGTGAGAACAGTAGTATTTTTCCTGTCTGCCCCCTGCTAATATGCCCCATATTGCCACAAATCTAAGGGAACACATTCAGAGAGGCAAAAACAAGCTGAAAGCATTGCAGAGAACCCTCTCATGTTCAGAAGTGCTGGATCCACTTCTAATATTACTGATTTTTTTTTCCTTGTCATCATGTAGTATATAATTCATATTCTAATTATAGGAGATAATACAGAGCTGAGCTGAAACCTGAGTGCTGCCCATACCACCTTTTCAGAAAGGGAAGTTCTCTCATGCTTTTGAAGACGTACACTGAATAGACCAAGAGAATGCACCTGGATTCTTGTTTCAGAAATTGCATCAGAGAAGTTTAAAAGACAAGGACAGTGCTGTCTGCCAGCCTGGGGAAAGAAGCTCAGCAGACAGAATGCAGCTTTTCACAACTGTATCTCTACATAGCAAGACCCATATTAAAAATACATAACTTGTTTTGTTAGGGTGCTTTAATAAAGCATAAACAAATGTTACCCACCTTCACTAACCAGTTCACTGTTGTCTGACTGTTTACAGGAAATAATCTTCTCCACCAGCTGATTGTAACTGCAGTTACCAACTGCTTTAACTATGTCAGCAACCTGGAGCAGGAAGGAACAGCACACAAACCAGAGAATTGACCTTTGAGAAGGACAGAACACAAGCCTATAGCAATTATTCATAAGAAAATAAAGAGTTCAAAGAGAGGATGTTATGCCCTTAAAAATACTAGGCCAAAAAGTTTTAGCCCATAGTGTTTTGCTATCTCAAATCCCATTATAAATCTTTAACCCTTAGCATCAAAAGCTGTTGCTAAAGCAGATGGAGGAGAGAACAGGGCATCAGTTGGATCAGTGGGGAACTCCACAGGGTAAGAGAACAGTAACTCTCACCAACAAGGCATGAAAAGACAAAAATCTGAGGTAGATTATTCCAGCCAAACTTGCCAGTATCCCCTAAGTAAACAGTACCACTTTCCTGCTTATTAAATAATATAATTAAAAATAAATTACATGTTTGTTAGAGATGAAGTTCTCTCCAATCAGTTCTACCATCCCCATTTCTCAAAAGCAGTGACTAGTAAATCAAAATTAAAGAAAGGAGGAAAGTAACCTTGCACTCCTTCCAAGTGTTCTCTAACAAGCTTTCAAAAACAACAACTGGGACACTGGATCTGGCAACTTATCTCCCTCAGAAAAACAATTTTCATTTACAGAGTCATAGAAGGCTTTTAAAGTAGTTTGACTCCAGATCCAGGCTCTGCAAAGTTCCTGCACTAAAAAATACACACAGTTTGTATTCACTCCTCAATTTTTCTCACTAGATTTAAAAAATACATTACCATAATCATTATGGACTCATTAAAATCCTGAAGCATTCCCCTCCCACGAATAACATTCAGAATAACTTACATTCTGTTTGAATTATTAAAACCAGTAAGTTACCTGAGGATCCACTAACCATCCATGGTACAAGGGGATATCAAGCAGATCAAACACTATGCATTCAGGTGTGTACTCAAATACTCGGACACCTGTAAACTTCACATTGACATCCAGCCCCGTCTGCAACTTATGTAGAATTGCCATTGCATCACTCATGTTCTGACAGCAGAAAGAAAGAAGACAGATGACCAAACAGAGCTTGGTACAATTACTTAAAAATAAATTACAGAAGGGGAAATTCCCCACAGCATCATTTCAACGCATATTCACATTATTCATTCTCATTGTGCCAGGAGGTATCTGAAAAACAAGACCCCCCCCTCCAATCACCTGTATCTGACTGTTTCTGCTACATCCAGAAGCTGCTTTTAGGCAGCTGCTATTGCTTTTAGCTCTATTTCCCATAGCCACAACCCAGATGTTTGCAAGCAAACTTGAGTTTTCTTCTCCCCTTTTAAGTCCTGCCTTGTAAGTCAGACTGAAGGTCTTGCCACTACACAGTGAATGAACAAAACAAAGATCTACACAGACCTACAAGCCAACCCTCATTCCAGCGTTCAGTGATGAACAATTAAGACTCTGCTCTTTCTGTTTCATAAGAAAAGTTTGCTATCTTATTTTGGGCACACCTTTCAATGGTCTGTAGATTCTACTGTGGAAACAAGTCATGAAAGTAGCACTTATAGCATTGATCCCAATGGCATCCTAAGGAGAACTATCAAGTTATGAAGAGCCAACCACACAAAGCAAAGGCGACTCAAAGAAAAAGTGCTTTGTGAGGCAGTTCTCTTGAAAAGACAAGAAAATTTCCTGACATGCAGGAAAAGGAATTTTCCACCAAATGAGAAGAGTCAACAAAGAGTTTGATTAGAAAGTACATGCAAAACATTTGGGGAAACTGAGGAACTTGTTGGTTTTTGTTTGTTTGGGGTTTTCTTGGGTTTTGCAACATTCTGTTGCTTAAGAGGAATTCAAGCTTGCAACAATGGGGGGAAAAAAACCATGAGAAAGCCCAGAAATACAGTTTGGACAGGAGATGGAGACAGTAAAGACTCACAGACCAGAACCACTGATGGTTAGAGACAGTTGCCTCTGCTGTTTTCTGATCCAGCACCTGCCCTTGAGCACAGCTCCACTGAGAGTTTTAATGCCTGCAGCCCTTTAACTGCACTGTTCTGTCAAGGTGGTTACCAGCTCCCACTACTTTACTACACGTTGCTTCATCCCACTAATAACTTTACTATCACAAGATTTAGAATTTAGCAAGATTTGTAAGTAATCCTCAAGACTAGCTCAGACTTTTTTTTTTTTTATTTGAAGTTTTTATTGTTATAATAGCAAACCAAACCACCTTAACAAATGCATGTTATTAGTAGGGACCAGATACTAAGCATGAAAAACCCCCAAACCTACCAGAGGTGTTTTGAAAGAATTTTTGCTATACTCTTACTCTGCTGAAAGAATAGGAAGTCTATAGTGAGTCAGCACTAGTCATCCACAAATTCAGATCATACATCTACAGACAATAGATGCATTTATTTTGTGATGTTTACTTTGCAAATGAAGCAGGATTACATCAAACTGACCAGAAACCCACAGAAATTTCTCACTACAATTTCAACAGTATCATTTCTACCTTAGCTATTTCTTCACCTTCAAAACAACTTGGAAGATTCCCGGAACAGAAGGCTTCTTTAAAATTACAGTGAAATATTTAAGGTATGAGACATTTATGTGGTAAACCCATATATTTGAGCACAAAAAAGCTATAAAGGTTGTACTTTCACCAGGCATATAGTTTTCATCATCCTCCTATATGCTGATTATAGCTATAAACCTTCTACAGCACAGAAGTGTGGAAAAAATGGCCAATTTTGTTACTACAAAAGCAGTTCCTATAATTTGACACAAATCAATCCCAAATTGCTCCATTTGGTTTTCAACACTGAATGAGAGCAAGAAAAAAAAATGACTTAAGAGTAAATAGAACTAGCTTTAAACCCAAGACCTATCAAAAACTCAAATCACTTTTCCATGAGTAACCAAAAACCAGTCATGACTACAGACAGAGCTTGAAAAAACTTGCTCCAAGACAATATATACTGCATCAGTATTTTTATAAACTAATAGTATTATCTTTAGCACGGAAGGACTTCCCTGATGATAAACAGTGGTCAGTGCAAATAATATTGCTGTTCGTAACATGGAATTAACCTCTTTTTGTCCATCACTATTAAGGACAGAGACTTTTCTCCTGCTCAGTTTACATCCTCAGAGAAACTCTATAGCAGGCACCACAGAACACAGCACATTGAAGGGTGTGTAACAGAAGACTTCAAAAAGCAACCACCCACCCTGTTATATACTTAATTTGTACCTTTGTGTTACAGTTCCTCAATAAAACCCAAATTCTTCCAATACACTCTAACAGGCAAAACCCCCATCATTTCTTGTGTTAACAGATACTGAATTTTAATTCACTAATAGAAGTATATATAAATACTCTACATTCAGCCCAGAAAAGAAGACACTACAAACAATGGTTTATATGTTTCTGGTTTTTAACAAGGTGATAAGTCCTAGGTGAGGAAAAAAGTTTGAGTTTCCTCAGACATAAGAAACTGTATTTGAGGAGTAGCTCCTTACCTGCTCATAATTAAGTCGCTGAATTTCAGATATCTCTTTAGGTTTTGCGTCAAGAATGTAGTCTCCTAAAAAAAAACCCCAAAATAAAATTAAATTTATTCCACACTCAAACTTTCACCAGTTCTGTGAACACCTCTGAATGAAGCTGATAATAAATACCACCACTGAAATTTTCTACCAAATCACTGAGATTGCATTGTTTCACAACCTGAACCATAATTATGGAGTATATATGGATTAAAAAAAACACAGTAAAACTGTATTAAGAAAATAATTCAAATGACCAACATTGTTACCAAAGCAGCATTCCATAATCCCTTGAGGTATCATACCAACCTCTTAATTATTCAGAAATTTACCTCCCTCTGTACCTCAACTTAAAAACATAAAAAGGTCGAACTGTTCATAGTAAAATATGTAATTTCATAATTTAAAAAGGCAACCATTTATCCTGACTGATACTATGAATGTTTTGGCATATGTTTCATACACCAATAACTCTACAAAACTTGTCATGCTGGTTTTGCCTGAGGTAGAATTAACTTTCTTCCCTGAACGGGGCTGTTCAGGATTTGCTCTGAACCCAGTGATGACAATAGAGATGTTTGTGCTACTGCTGAGCAGTTGCTTGCACAGAGCCAAGGCCTTTTCTGCTCCTCCTGCTGACACACTGGCAAGGAAATTGGGGGTTCATGGGAGCTTGGGAGGAGACACAGGCAGGACAGGTGAGCCCAACTGACCAAAGGGCTATTCCAGACCATGTGGTATCACTATCAGTATATAAAGTGGGGGGAAGGAGGAGTCAGGGAGGACATTTGGAGTGATGACATTTGTCTTTCCAAGTCACCATTACACATGGCAGGGCCCTGCTCTCCTGGAGATGCTGAACACCTTCCTGCCCATGGGATGCAGTGAATTAATTCCTGGGTTTGCTTTGCTTTTCCTATGAAACTGTCTTTATCTCAACCCACAAGTTTTCTGGCTTTTACCCTTCAAGTTCTCTCCCTGATCCTACTAGTGGGGCAGTGGCTGCTGTTCAACCACAACATTTCTGTCTATAACACAAGGGTAATCAATTAGTTAATCAACACACTGGGGTCCAAGATTTACAACATCTTTAGAGACCAGTGTCCATCTTCCAGACTTTACTTCAATGTTTTTTGTGTTTATTCCTAGCTCCACTACTAAAAAATTGTTTCTACTCAGAGAAAAATACCATTATAGATTTCCTAATTTATGACATTTTAAGTTAAGCGTGGTTGAAGACTTCTGTTGGTTTTTTTTTTTTCCAGTTGAAGAAGAACCATTAGGCAACTGCTAATCCTGTTCACTGAATAGAAACCTAAATAATTTGAGCACATGATTTCATTATTCCATTCAATAAGATAATTCCAGAGGCTAATATATGCCTTCAAGAAAGACTACACACATTTAGCTAACTAGAATTATGCAGTGACTTCAGACAGGATTATTCTATCAACACAATTGCAAGAAGTGTTTAGACACAGGCCAAAAGATTTCTTAGGGCTTTTTTTTTTTTAATTATGTAGTTAACTTTTTCATTCCACCAGAATTTTCAGGGATTTGCTTCTGAAAAGAAAAAGCTACAGTCTTTCAACTCAGAAAGAAAATATAGTAAGGTTTTTCCTCCTGCTTAAGAAAAATCAAACCTAGTCTATTAAGTTCAAATATTTTATATTTGCTAGGCTACAAAGAGAAAGAACTGTGGTACATACAGCTTGAGTACTATCACAACTGCACTTTTAACACCTGGATCATCAGGGATATTGAAGTTGCAGTCCTGTCAGATAGAAATAGCTGCTAAACACTGAAGAGTTTTGCTAAACACTGAATAACAGTAGAGCTGCAAGTGAGAATCCATTAATTCTTCCCTGTTATTTTGAGTCAAATTTCCAAGGATTACAGTTACTACAGACAATTAAAGACATAGTTGACTTACTACATTTTGTCAACTATAACAAAGTAACAATATAAAAGATATAAGTAAGTTTAAATCTACCAGTGTGTTGGTGTGTACCTGCCCTAAGCCATACCAACTGCATCACTAGATTAACCACTTAGGAAAGCAGTACAGAGAATTTCTAAAAGCAACTAAAGAAAAGTATGAATAGCTGAACATTGTAAGTAGTTTTCTTGGCTCATGAGTTCAAGTGAAGCTGAATAAAACAGTAAATAAAACAGTTCTGTATTACTACTCACTATAAAGTATAATATACAAGTGAAAGCCATTTATTGTAATTACTAACCTAAGTATTCCATCAGCTGTTCAGCTGTTATGATTTCCATCATCGGTGGCAGCTTAATCTGTAAAAGTAAAAGTATATTTTCTTCAAAATGCCAAAACACTACAATTTAGAAGGCATCAACATGGTATTTCCAGACAGATGACCTGTGTTTACATTTGCCTCACCAATTTATAAGGCCATTAATGTACTGGGACCAAGGACCTCTACTAAATACCGGCTACAAAAACAGATTAAAAAAAGGCATTTGGTTTTCAGAAACAAACACATGCACACAGCACTTTCTCTCCCCTGCAGCTCCCTCCATAGTGCTCCAGGCTCCCTACTCCCACCAAAACATTTCTCCAGCCTCCCCCTCCACTTCCCAGGAGTTCACACCACTCACTGCAGTGAGCATCCAGAATTAACTTGCTTCTGCAAGCACCCAGAATTCAAAGGCTGAGAACTGCGGCCACAGGTAGTTCAGAAAACTTCACCTTCCTCAGGAAAGTCTTTGACTCCCTCCTGCATTATAATCCTTAACTGAGTGTTAACTCAAAAGCTTCCTGCGTACAAAGTTTGTAAAGGACCTGGTGGCAGGAACTGCTGAGGAAATGACCTCCCGGCCCCTCATCTTGCACCCCCATTCCAAGGGTTTGGTTTAACTCCACACAGAGTAGAGCAGACACAGAACTTGGTCATGAAGCTCCCATTCCCCTCTTCCCTGACCTATTTCCACCACCAACACCTAAAACCATACACCTTGGCAGCAGCCAGAGCTAAAAGAGTCTTAAAACTCATGTCCTCCATCCCATCAACCTGGGTACATGTTTTGTTTGCACCCTTCCTTATCTCCCTGCAGTAACAGCCAAAGCACAAACACATACAAAGACAGGCTTCTGGCAGCCTGAAGGAAGGATATTGTCCTTACCCATAGTGCACTCAATTTTTGTCTGCATAAATATTAATTTTACTCTTCTATAGTTTGGGATTGTTTTGGTTTTTTTTTTTTTTTTTTGTTTGGGTTTTTTTGGTGTGGTTTTTGTTTGTTGGTTTGGTTTTTTTTGTGTTGTGTGTGTTTTGTTTTTTTTTGTTTGTTTGTTTTGTTTTGTGGGGGGGGTGGTGGTGGTATTTTTTATGCTTTCTCTTCAGTTTTTAACCTTCTTACCCTGTTGATGCCTAAGGATTTTAGTGTAGAGGCATCACTATCACTGTCCAGTATCTTTACCACTGAAAGTCTGGTATTTATTTTATTGAGAATTTTTTAGTCAAGTTCCTCAACACTGGTCACCATTCTCCTTGACACAAATAGAAAGACATGACGTGAGACAGCTTATGTTTAAGATTTAATAGGCTTCAACTATGCTGGTTGTGGAGAGGAAGAAAGAAGTAGAGAACCATGAGATGGAAGAACAATATACATAAAGCCTTTGATGCAGCATCCCAAACTCAAATATACAGTACAGCAACCTACTATGCTGATCACATGCACAGGCACATGTTTTTTTGAAAACATCCATTAAGTGAGTGACAGCTGATTGTCATTTACAAAACTTCTTAACCTGTTCCCAAAACTAATACTCAATAGGCTAAAGGCTTTAATGGTCTTTGATCCTGTTCATAATATTCATACTGAGCATTCACATAAATATAGTGTTTTGAGCCATGTAAACAACAGGACTACAGATTCAAAAAGCTGCTTCTTAAACTTCCAGTTTGGATTGGGAGCATTCAAGTCTTAGCAAACACTAAATATTATTTGTGTCACTGATTAACAGCTGGAATTTTCCCTCACAACTATAATGCTAAGAATGTATTTTTCTTCTGCAGAACCAAAGCCAAAGTGGTTTTACTTGTATCTGCAGGATCTCTCTCATAGTTGGATATTTTACCAAGCCAAAATTAACTGCTTGATTAAATGCTAAACAAAGTTAATTGCTTATTTCATGGCATAATTTTAGGGCTGGCATGTGTCGTGGGACCTTGATCACACCTTTAAAGTGGGTTAATGGGGTTTCAACACAGTTGTAAATACTTCTGAACAGAGCTGACTTAAGGTTATAGAGAGAACACCGCATTTCCCAACTGTTCAGAGCTTCATTGCAAGCACTTAGGGTACAGGAAGTGTACAGTGAAGAGGAAATGGGAAAGAAAAGCACCTTAAAACTTAAGGGAGAGTGAAAACTCATGCAGAACCACAGTAATTCTCCAGACAACTCAACAGAAAAAAACAATGTAAGCAACAGCAATGAAAGCTGCTATTGCCCATAATCTATTATTTTGAGGGGCACATTTTCTCAACAAGTTTCCATGTTTAGTTGCTAAATATTACATCAATTTCACATTTTAGAAAAAATGCATTTCCTCAATTCCCACCCATTTCCTGTACCCCTCTACTGCAGTTTCCTGGTCTTTTTCCCTGATGGCTCTTCCTAACTCTAGCTACTTTTCACTTCCTACACTCAGGAGCGGGAATCTTGATACTCCTCACCCAAGTACCATGTGACATACAGCTGAGACATCTTTTTAACTAAAAGACAAGGCCAATAAACAAATTTTCATGTGGAATAAATTGTCTAATACAACTTAAATGATTTCTAGAAATTAGACTACAAACCCAAAACCTATGTAATACTGATTTTCCACTGTATTCCCCCACACTTCAGAAGGGCTCAAAAAAACTTAAGTGATACAGTCCTGCACAAAAGGTAACACTTCCAAAAATACTATACATGTAGAAAGGGACCAAGGAAATTTCTAATGGCTTATATAATAAGCCTATATAAGGCTTTTATTATAGTCTCAAAACACATTTATCTAAAACATGTAACTCCTCTGAATCCAGTGTTCCAGGAGAAGTAAGGGTAGCTTCAAGCAGCCTTGACAAAACCCAGTTGGTGCTCTCTGCAAACACGCCCCCCCTGCCTTGCAGTAACAGCTTCATAAACCTGTCGGTGGGTGCTGCCGCTCGGTACCCCGGACACGCCGCGCAGCCCCCGGGGCAGGTGTCCCGTTCTGGAGCAGGCAGGGCCGCAGCCCTGCCGGTGTGTGTCTCGGCTCACCCCGCAGATGCCGGGCGCAGGCTGCCAGGGCCCCCTCCGAGCATCGCTCCGCGGCTCACCGGCAGCGCCTCCGGAGCCCGGGCCAGCCCGGCCCGCCAAGCTGTGCACATTCTGGCCATGCGGAGCTCCGGCCCGGCAACCAGGGAAAGCACATCACGTGCCAAGGGCCGCTGCCAGACCTCAGAGCAGGCACCACCACTGCGGGCTCCGGCAAACCAGGAGGGTATCAGCAGGAGCGCACTGTTCTCAGCTCCTCTGAAAAGAGGCCATTTTTATGAGAACCTAAAACTACACATTTCTAACCAAAATTTTTTTCCTCTACCTCTTCTCCGCACCTCCGTTTGGATACACTTAAGCGTGAATGGTTATGTAACATTTACTTACATAATTGTTACAATCAGCTAAATAGATAGTTCACACAGTTCCAAAAATTACCAAAATTTTAGTGGAACTTGGCATGCAGGAAACACAGCTCCTCCCATTGTTGAGAGGACTGTGATAGAAAAAACTTTCAAAGACACTGTCAAATATTATTCTCCTACATATTCCATATGTACTCACTTCTCAAAACAACACTATTATTATTTATATTTGAATTGCACTGCATTTTCCCTCTGGCTTATTTTCTGTTTCAAAATTATTTGTTTCTCTCTTCCCTGGACATTTCAGATATGTAATTCCTGTGCAACACGTTAAGTTTCACAGAGTTCTTCAGCTACATGACATCACATTCTACCTAAGAAGCACAGAGCAGAATCACACAGCACCTTTATTAAGTTTTTTGCATCTGATCATTGCCACAGAGTACATCCTGAGAAGGGCTATCCTCACACAAAACTGTAATTTAATGCAGAGCCAGAAGTTATCAGAAAGTGTTGCATGAACTACACCTAACAAAGATCACAAAAAGTACTCAGAAAAGCAGGCTGTGCATTGCTAAGCCTAACTACAGTGAGCTACAGGCCTCAACAAAAACTGAGCAGTCCTCAGAAACAAGTAAGCTGAAAAACAGTGTGCTTGCTATGCTACTCTGCATCACAGGAGACAACTCATGCTTGTACATACATTTAAAAATGTTTGTTTCAATACCATACTTCTGTTTTCATTTCCATCACACCAGTCTAAAAGGTTACGACGCTGTTTTGCACAAGAGCTGTTTTGCACAAGAGCTACTGTGCCAAGCTGGTATCATAGTGCTTCTGTTTTCTTCTTACTTAGAGCCCGGAAGTTCTGCTACTGAAATGGTACAGAAATGTTCTTCTATCTCCTACAGGCAAAGCTACAAGTTACACTTATACAGGCAGGCTACAAAAACACTTCAAAAGAAAAGCAATTTCATAATTTTAATATTTAAAAGTATAGCTTTGGCAATCTGCTACCTCAAAGTTTTATGTACCCTTTGAAAGCAGTGGATAAAAGAGAGGTAGCAATTTTATCACAAGTTTAGTTGGTGTTACCAAAAAGGAATTCGCACAGTCCCAGTGGGGGCTGCTGTTCCAGAATTTCCAAAACATCCAAGGCCAAAGCAGCATCACACTGAAATTATCTGAGACCCCATCTACCCACAGGATGACCAGAACTCTCAACCTTGTCAGGACAGTTCTGAGAAGGAAAGATGATGGCTGATACCACAAAGAGAGCCCAAAGTGTAACAGTTTAACTTGTTATTCCCTGTTATGATTCTATTTCCCTTCCTCATCTCCTTTTTACCCCTTACACATAGTTTCTTTTCCCCTAACATATACTGTGGTACTCTCACTCTGCTTTTGCCTGTTTTCATATTTTGGTCTGCTTCCTTATTCCCAAATTATAATCATTTGACCCAATCTAGTGTTCATCTTCATTCAGGAGAGGCAAGAAGAAGGTGGATGTCCATCCTCATCCTTCAGATGTAGTGAACTGCTGTCAGAGACTACAGATGAGCTGCCAATAGGCCTGCCACCCCAACCAATGTCAACAAGGTTCTTGACTGTAAACTGGGGAAAAAAGGCTAATTTTGAGAGGCACTGATTTGAGACATCAATTATAAACAAAGATGATATATGACCAACTAACAGGAAACCCCTCAAGCCTATAAATAATAGGTCATGTGATGACAGTTTCACCAGTTTATCTGCCTGTCTGCAAGTCATGTAAATTCTGCTGAGGTTTTACATAAACAGGCAGAACTATAGAAAACTCTTCCTGTAATCCTGGCAATAAGAAACAGCAGGGCACTCCCAAGAGGCATTTTGTTCTTCACCTATTTATAAAACTGGATATCCCCTTAATTCTCACTGAAGTAGTATTTGATCAAAGCAGGATGTCAGTTAAAATTCTGGATAAAAGGCAACAGAAGGCAGCCATACTTAAGGAGGCAAAGGAAGAATGCTAAGGAACAAGACCTCAAAAAACTTACATTCAAGCCACAGGACCAGTGCTGTCCTATTTACATGCTTCCATTAAATCAAAGAGAAAACGGGAAAGTCCTGTAACAGACAGTTTCTTTCAAAATGTCACCTCACAAAGTGATAAAGAATGACAAGTTCAAGGCCCTCCAGTCACCCCTAGACATTGAAGAGGGAGCACAGAAAGTCAGTGTTCAATACTGAAGTTATGACAATCTTCACACCCTCCTGAGGATAGCAGAACCTACATAAAGTCACAGACAACTTCCCTGCACTGCTTTCACTGATGCTTAGATATCAACATGACTGTACCCATAGTTTTCCTCCTGATATGTGAGCCATTCTGCTCAGGAAAACATGCAGAAACTGTAACTCAATCAAGAGCATTAATCTTCTGGAAAGTTACCTGCCTCTCAACAAATTTCTTCTTATAACATGATTTCCATTTTGACCTTTTCCTAAGACACCTCTTATATCTGTGAACAACCTTCTACTCCTCCAATACCAAATTTCTTCCCCTGCTACTACAACATAAAAGCCAGTCCCATAAAGCTTTTGTTTTCTACAGCTCCACTCTATCAGCCCACCAACCTTCCAGGGCTGCATTTCCAGCATTTCCTGAAAAGTGCCTCTCATCCTTGTTTTGCAACACACACAACATCATAGCTCTTCTCCAACAGATACTCTTTTCACATATACATGTTAATAACCACCTTACACCTTACATTTTAACTGCTTAAAAGATAAAAAAAGATTTTGAGACTACAAGTAGTCCACATCCACAATGCCTACTGACCACCAGAACTTTCAGGTCTCAAAGCTGTACTTGACCACTACCTGATTTACTCATTAATTTAAATACACTCTATACTGCAGAACTGCACAAAGTTATTCAGGCAGTTACTCGTACAAATCTGTCTTCTGTACAACTCTGCATTTTGTACAACTCTGCATACACTTTATTATACGAAACTAACCTATTTTCCAAAAATATCACCTATGCTTTCAGTGCTATAAATAGTAATGTTTACTTACTAGAAACCTGCACACATCTGCAAACCATATACTGTTCAGGTTAACAAGCATCATCTAGGTTTTTATTTCTGTTGTAAGACAAAGTAACACTATATATGACAGCAGCATCCAAGTAGCCTATCGGCAATAGACTGCAAGCCAGTACTTATTTTCCAAGTTCTACATGTGAGGGACGTGCTTAACAGCAGAACTAAAGCTGGGTGTTCTTGAAATAATCATGGGATGGTTAAGGTTGGAAGGGACCCTAAAGATGACTTATTTCCAACCCCCTGCCGTGGGCAGGGACACCTTCCACTATCCCAGGCTGCTCCGAGCCCCGTCCAACCTGGCCTTGGACACTTTCAGGGATGGGGCAGCCACAGCTTTCCTGGGCAACCTGTGCCAGGGCCTGCCCACCCTCACAGGGGAGAAATTATTCTTAACATGTGTTCTAGACGTGCCCTCCTTCAGCTCAGAGCCATTCCCCCTTGCCAGAAGCCGCCCCTCCAGGCTCCCCGGCTGTGTCGCTGTCCCACACAGCACAAACCCGCCCGGCTGCCCCCGCGCCCCCTCAGGGCCCGGCCCCGCCATGGCGCCCGCCCGGCCCGCCCGTACCTTCCAGGCCAGCAGCAGCACGTTCATGATGGCCAGCAGCGGGCAGGGGCCGTTCTCGTTCTGGGTGATGACGGGCGTGTTCTCCTCCTTCCA
>VXBX01003474.1:785203-975761 GCA_013400415.1 Scytalopus superciliaris
GGGCTCCCCGCTCCACCCGCCCGGGCCTCGGGGCCGGAGCCCGCCCGGCGCCGCCGCCCCTGCCCCGGGACTGTCCCCGCGCTGCCCCGGGCCCCTGCCCGCCTCCGCTCCGCTCCCCGCCCCGTCCCCGCTGCCCTGGCCCCGCCACCGGGAAGCACGGGCAGGCGGAAAGTTCGGCTTCGGGAAAAACCCGGGCTCGCCTCTTACTGCCCTCAGAGGGGCCGTGCCTGCAGGCGCCGTCCCCCCCTCCCAGGCCGTGTAACTGTCCCGGCTCCCGTTATCCCGTCGTGAGTTGTTTTCCAGCATTAGGGAGCTGTGAGGGTGGCTTCTCCACTGCGCCTGGTAGCGATTAATTGGCCAAGTCACGGTAGGGAAATAGTTTCGACTTTGTGCAAGAATAGGCATCGGAAGGGGTGGACTTGGCGAGGGTGTTTCTAGAGAAGTGAGGGTGAAGACTTCCTCTGTTTCGTTTGGCACCTCTCTGGTTTCCCTGGGCGCTGCATCTGTGCACATCAAGAGCACCCACAGGCTTATTAACAAAGGAACTAACCCGACATCCTGGTCTTTTACAAGTTCTCAAAAAGTAGCATCAAAGTATAAGCAAACTTCAGTAGGAACCGGTGGCTAAAGCTGTGAGGTAAAAAGCAGGGTGATGTACGTGGTGTGGAGCCATCCCGTTATTTATGTTAGGAGTACTGTACACAAAAGACTCAGCGTTTTCCTTCATAAATTCTTGTAAACTATCGAGATATTTCAGACTTAATTATTTGCATTCTTTCAAAGCCTCTTTGTTTTCTGAACTAAAGGTGCTGGCACAGAATGAATTCAAAATGATTCATTAACCAGTTGTGAGGGTTGCTTCCACTGTTTAATTCTAGGCAGGCAGTTACGCCTTAAAAACATAATAAACATGTAAAGTACGGTCTTCTGGTTATATGGAAGAAAGTTCATGGAAGCTATTTTATTTTAGAAATTCCTGTTAATTTTTTTTCTTTGAGAGAAGAATGAGCACTTTGAACTTTTCTGGGCATTGGGAAGCACACCTGACCAGCAGGTGACAGAAGTACCTGTGTTCTGGTGTTTAGCAGTGCAGGTAAATCTCTAAAGAAGGGTTAATAATGCTGGGTAGAAATTTAGAGATAATGGCCAATAAACATCTGCAAAATATCCTATGGAACTGTTACCAAAAAAATCTTAACCTAATTGTGAAAGGTTTGCCATAATTCTGTGCTAAATAGGGTTTTTTAATATTAGCGTGGTCTATGGTCACATTTCTAGGGTTTCTTAGTACTGTAATTGTTATTACTTACTGGAAAATGGAGTTCATTTGCATGCTTTTCTAGGCAGACATTAATATCGGTTTGGGAAGGGCAAGTTCATGATTCTTAACAAAGTTACTGTGAGAGTAGTGCAAACTGGAAAGAACTGAAAAAAGCCCCCACCATTTACCTGTTTTATTTGTGTGTGGTGCATCTTCAACTCATTAATTTTACACAGATCTTAAATTAAGTTTATACAGACCTCTAAAGTTGTCTAGTTTTAAGCCATGTAGGTCTTAAATAGTACTAATTTTGAAAATTCCACAAATCTCCACTTTTAAAAATACCTGCTTTTCTGTGTGTTGAGATGGAAATATTTTTAGAGGATACTCGAGTTTGAACTCTCAGAATTACGCAAGGCTTTGTGCCTGTGTACCACGTAAGCACAGTACACATTCTATTGTAAAAGTCTCTAGATACAAAGATACAGATTAAGAGAACCAATTGTAACTTCAGCTCACAGTTAACTATGAATCACAAAATCAACATGTAAAATAGGGTGCAGCATAACTTGAGTGGTTTATTTGAGGAGAAAGGTTAGTGACATCATCGCTTTGTTTTGTTTGAAAACTATTTTCTGTTGTTTATGTGGTTCTTAAAATTAGGTGAAGGGAATGTAATCAAAAGAAATCACTGATGAAATGAACTGCAGTGTCTGTCTTAGGCTGCTTTGGAGCTTTTTGTATGGCTAATACAGAGAAGTTATCAGAAACTTGGCCTAATGGGCCCGGAAATATATTGATCAGGTTTTGGTATTGGGTCATTTTTAGGGCACTCTTAGAGGTTTTTCTTTCTTTGCTTGCATTGCATAAGTACTACCCTCATAAAGCCAGTGGTCTAGTAAGTCAGTTTGAATACAGTTTCAAAAGGTGTAAGAAAGAAAAGCCACACCATTTATTTTGTTTTGGTTTTGTTAGTAATAAGGAAAGAGTAGAATTTAGCTTCTAGTATGTGGTGTCTACCTGAGATAAGACATATAGACCTTGAATTTTAAGAATTCTTTTTTAAAAGACGAATCTCAGTGTTTTTCCCAATGCCCTTGGAATTGCTTGTCTTAAGGGGTCTTTTCACTTGCTGGTGCTGTTAATAATTTTGGTGTGTATGGAGTGGTACTTAATTTAGGCAACATTATTGGCAGCTTTTAGTAGCACACTTTATTGCACGTGATGGAGATGCTTGCAGGTGTATTAATCAGTAGTTAATTATCCATGTGTAATTATGCTCTTACAGGAATGGAAGTAACTAATAAAACTTCTCCTTTGACCTAAGGGTCATTAAAAAGAAAGGGAAAGGGGAATAGAAAACACAACTACTGAGTCCCCCAAAAAGCTTGGACTTAACAAGAATGAGCATGCTTTAGCTAGGCTGATCAGATGCTGAACAGCACCGACAATCCTTGGTAAGCAGTTTGTTGTCACTGGTACAGCACACTCTGCTATGTTGCTGGGACTTCCAAGCTGTATCTCAGTGTCTCGTCCTGCTGGATATTGAACTCCCTATTTCCCAGTGAGCATGAGAGAAATTCTGCTTTCTTCTGGACACATGGGGGAGTTGTGGGAAGGCATTTATGAGCTATCAACATCTGAGTGATGTAGTTTGCATCCTTGCTATAAATTGAGACGAACACTAGCCTTCATTAACATGGCAGCATTTATTTGGGTTTAAAATAAAAACATTATGAATTTTATGTCTGGATGAGGCAATGTCTAGTAAAGACAGCTGTCAGATGGTTGTTTCAGAAATGCCTATGGTAATTAAAAGTAAATGAAATCAGGTGTTTAGATAGTAAGTTCGAACTAATGTTGCCCAGAAGCCTCAGGCTGCAGTTTATTTATGCTTTTAAAAGATCCAGAGGTTTGTTTTTGCAGTGTGGCAGAGCCACTGTACTGAGTTACTGCTCTCTGCCTGCTCTGGCCATGCATTCCCTCCTCTCCTCCTGGCATAAGGACACAATTCAAAGAAAAGAAATTATCATTTCCTGCCAGATGTGAGACGTCTGTTGGTTTATTGTGCAGACCCAGCCTGCTGGGGAAGAAGAGCTGGGACTTGCACAGGGTGAAGAAGAAGAAGGGAAAACCAAAAGCAGACATCTGCTTTACACTGGTGGTGCTGTAGTGTCAAACCATGCCCTCAGTGTGAGGTTTCAGTGAAGGGAAATGATCCTGACTTGACTTCTTGCTTACATGTTTTTCTTTCACCAAAAACTGACTTGACCAGAAGAGAGAGAATATTTTTCAGCTGAATCAGTGTTAGTGCCAGTGCAAGGGAAGAATAGAAACTGAGTAGATGCAAAAGGGCAGCAGGGCCTGCCCTTCTGCTGGCAGTTATGAAACTACAGCCTGAATTAATTCTTCAGTGAAGTTCAAGTCAGGAGGTTTATGGTAGGATTTCTGCCTTGCTGTATATACTTAAGCACAGGAGTGCTAAATCTGAATGCAGTGTGCACTCTTTAATGTCCTGTGTAAAGGGAGCGTTTTTTAAGATGGTAAACTCTATACACTGAAAACAACTTGCTTTGATTATCTTAATTAAAATTGTAATAATAATTCTCTACAAGATATTTATCATATGCTGGCATTTCAGATCTGCAAATCAGTGATGACACTTGCAGTAAAAAGACTTGTCTGGTGAGTTGACCTGGCTGCTGAACAATTTCTCATGCTCTATCAAGTCGTGTTCTGTGCTCTTTTTTTCCCCACTTAAAAATTGAGTTGTGTTTGAATTACTTGCATTTGTCATGCAAGTCTTAATCTGAGTGGTTTAATATAAACTTCACCTTTTAGAACAGTACATGCTTGATTTATCCTCTTATGGAAAGTTAAATGTTGTTGTTTTACAATGATACACATAAAATTAATAGGTGTTTATATTTACATGGGTAAAGTTTCAGTAGTGCTTATTATTAGTCATCTTTTTGTTCATGGAGCTAGCTCCTATAAAGATTTTCTCCAGAATCTTCCCAAATACTGAGATTAGTCTGACCTGTAGATCTCCAGGCCCTCTTCCTTGAAGATGGGGATGCCGTTTGTCTGCCAGTTGTCAGGAACTCCCTTCCATCACAATAATTTTTCGAAACAACTCTTACATGTAGATGCTCAGGGTGTGGTGTGCCAGGAAGCTTATATCTAAAATCACATGGATGATCCATTCCACCCTTTGCATAAGCTTAGTTAGAAGGTGAGAATATATCCCTCAGACTCCATACCTGTCCAGTGGGATTTGTGTTCGTTCAGAACAACTGGAGATGACTTTCTTCACAGCTCTCTAGGGATACTGGAGAGTTATATACCCTCAGACACAAAAATCTTTCACAGGGACTGTCAAAATGAGACAGTACCCTAAATGCACTGCCTGATTCTGTTTAAAGTCCTTCCTTGTATTTAGTTCTAAGCCCCTGAGAATAAAGCTTCATTCCTGAAGGGAACTTGTCATAGGAAATGCCACATCTAGTTTAGCAAGTCTTTAGAAGACTATACTGTCAGGTTCAGAAGCCATCCCGTTGTCATTCTCTATCCTAAAGGGTTTCTGTCTGCTGGCTTAGTGTTTAGGTGAAGTGTAGCGCTGGCTTATTCCACTGGATTGCCTGGAAAAGCATCATGCTGTTCTTGGTTGGTTGATGGCAACATGACACATGGAATTTGTAGAGCTGTTTCCTTAAACTGCGTTTGGATGTTCATGGTTGTGTTTCTTACTGCTGGCTCCCTGATTGTATCCTTATTTGAAAAGATCTTTGTCTCGCAATCTGTATTAAAAATAAAACCAAACCTCCAGTTTTTAATTTACAAGAAAATAAGGGCGGTAGTTTGCAGGAGAGGTTGAGACATGTGTGTGTGCTATCATAATCATTTCTTGGGTTGCATCCAGCACCCTGTGATGGACTTTTTGGTACAGACCCTTCTGATCGCAGCAGCTGGAGCTGCCAGTGGTACCTTCCTCATGCAGCTCAGTGAAGTCTCCTTTCCAGGGTAATAAACTTACCACAGGATCCTGTGGATTCCTGTGTTACCAAGGTTGAGCTACTTATTAAGCTTCCTTTGTGAAGAAGATAATCCTTTCTGATACGTAGCTGGTTTTATTAGAAGTAGTTCGTGTATCAGTTGCAGACTTTGAACGCTGTAGCAACATTAATGTTGTAGAGGCTTCTGGAAGTGAAAGTAAGTGTTCATTTTGAAACCTTGATTCCAATCCTGTCTGAAGTCCCTTCTGGAAAAGCCATGATACTCTAGGTGATAAGAGCCTGCTCTGGTTAAGCAACAAGAGAGCAGCAAGAGTGTGTTAAGGGTTTGCTGTAAGAGTACTCAAAACATAAGGAGTTCTTTAAGTTTTGGAGAAAGTGAAAAGAAGCAGCATTGTTTCCCTGTGTGAACACAGAAAGTGTATACTTTGTTTTGCTAAGAAAAAGATGTTTTTGCTTAAAACCCTCTCTGCTTTTGGTTGGCAGAGAGAACAATTAAGAGACTTTCTAATGTCAATAGTCTTTTGCCGTCTCGTCACAGTAGTTAGCACTTAAAAACTATTCCTTATGACTCAGTTAAATGTAGTCTCTCATCTTTCCACATGGTCATGAGACGTGGATCGGGTGCCAAGTGTTATTGGGTTTTCAGTAAGTTGTCACGCTTCAAAACCTTTTTTTTTTTAGGTGCCTGAAGTTGTTCAAAGTGTGTCTTGCAATACTGAGAAGAAAAATGGTCTGTAACAATTTAAGGAGTGCATTGTTGAAAGCTTCCTGCCATGGAAAAGTTAATTCTGGAACACAGAAGTTTACACGTCCTGCAGTGTACTAACCCCCTACCTTTGATCAAGTTCTTAAAGCAAGTTATTAATATTGTGTTCTAGATTTATCAATTAAAAATTTAAGTTTCAGCTTATATCAGTTAATTTTGTAGCTTGTTCTTTAATGTTGACAGTTTTGGGTCATATACCTGGAATTGGAAAGCATGTATCTGTAGTCAGGCTCAGTATATTGTGCAGGGTCTCAGGCTTATCTGGTTTGGTTTGTAGAAGTTCTTGGGCTACAGGAGATGTTTATGCTTCATTTTGTAGGATTATGTTGGAAGTGAGTAGAGAAACAGACAGGGACAACATCCTGCATCCTCAAAACTCCTGCTGATTACTGAAACTTTGCAATGCTCCTGTGTCATACTTGGATTAGAATTCCTGTAACTTGCTTGAATCACACATTCTAAACATCTGAGACACCTAAGACTCTTTCGTGGAAAGCTGAATGAGAATGGACTTGCATTTTGAGACTAAGAGTGAGAGAAAATTAGAATGAAGTTTTGTTACTGGACTGTATTTGCAGTTAATGATGAATAGTCAACATTTGCAGAAGCCTACAGTACTGTGGGGAAATTTGAGTGTGATTTGTCTGCAGTATAGCATTACTTGAATTTTAAAAGGATATGGCAGTATCATTTTGTGAACATTGCTTGCTAAATGCAAGGGATGCATTTGTAAGTATTAATTTATTTAGTCATCTGTTTAGATATCTGAAGAGAAATATCACATGTGGTCTCTGAGAATTCTCACATTTAGGTTGATCTGAGGTTAAACATTATGAAAGAGCCTTTTTTTTTTTTCTTGCAGAATTCAGGTTCTTGTGGTTTTCTCCACAAGCTGTATTTTGGGGTTTTTTGGGGGGTTAGTGAGTTCCTCTGGTCAGTTCTGCATGTCTGTTCCTCCATCAGGATAGGAGGGTCAAAACCTTCCTGGTTTTCTGTCATAAACTCTTATAAGATGAATTGTAAATTTTACCTTAGAAAAAAAATGTCCAAAATAGACTGAAATGAATCTACATCTCTGGAGATAAATTTTAATAAAACTTTTCAGTGTTGTAGAACATTCCATGAGATATGAAATGTGTTGCTACGTGGCATGGATTGCTATTAATTTTCCTGGCTGTTTTGCACATAGAATATAAACCTTCTGAGCAGATACTGTGCTGTCATGATGGCAGAGTGAAGTTGTAAGCAGAATTCTAGGGAACCAGAAGAAAGGTTCCCTAGAAGCTGTTGCACTTCTCATTTTGAATCAGGAGTTCATTTCTGAAACATCTCTCGAGTGTTCCTGCCCACAGTGGTGTGGTTTGCATTGTGGGGTGGTTCTGTAGGAAGTGAACTCCACTTGTTTTGATTGAAAATCAAGTGGAAGATGCCTCCCAACGTCTACCTGAGGCACTTGTAACTACAGATATGTCCTGTCTGTGGGGCCAGAGTAGAATGAATCTTAAGTGCACAAAGGAGACAAAAAAGCCAAAATGGATGTAATGTGGAATTTGCAGCACAGATTTGCCACACCTGGAAGTATGGTTATAACCTTAGTAATTTCTCAGGCACGCTAAACCTTGTGTCTCTTTTTTCAGGCCAGTATGGAAATCCTCTAAATAAGTACATTAGACATTATGAAGGCTTGTCCTACGATGTGGATTTGTTACACCAAAAACACCAGCGTGCCAAAAGAGCAATATCCCATGAAGAGCAGTTCCTGCGCCTGGATTTTCATGCTCATGGAAGGTTAGTGATATTTAAAAAGGGATTTGCTTTAAATATTTTATTCAAATATATTTTAATTATAGCAAAATGTAAAGTGTGAAATACAGTCATCGAAATAACATTGGATAGAATACACTACAGTGCACTGTTTACAGTTTCTGTGAAGTATTTGCTCTTATGTCCAGTATAAGTATGAAATTGTTGCTTGTAATCTCTCATTCAAACTTCTGATTGAAACTATTAATGCACTTTGAAGCTTCAACAGTGGAATCATACTGGGAACAGAATGGTGGTTGATTCTGAGTTTATAATGCAGCTTTGGGGTTGGGGTTTTGTTTGAGTTTCAGTTGGTTTTTTTTTGTTTTGTTTGGTTTTTTGGGTTTTTTTTTTTTTTTGTTTTTTTTTTTTGTTTTGTTTGGTTTTTTGGGTTTTTTTTTTTTTTTGGGGTTTTTTTTTGGTTTTTTTTTTTTTTTTTTTGTTTTTTTTTTTTTTTTTGTTTTTTTTTTTTTTTTGGGGGGGTTTTTTTTTTTTTTTTTTTTTTTTTTTTTTTTTTTTTTTTTTTTTTGGTTTTTTTTTTTGGTTTTTTTTTTTGTTTTTTTGGTTTTTTTTTTTGTTTGGTGTTTTTTTGTTTGTTGGGGGGGTTTGTTTTTTTTTTTGTTTTGTTTTGTGTGTGTGGTTTTTTGTGGTGTTGGTTGGTTGGGGTTTTTTTGTTTGTTTGTTTCAAAAATTATGCCAAACTCTTGAGTAGATTTAATTGAGATAAAGTAAAACTTCAAATTGCATTTGAAACAACAAAATAGGCCAAACCCCCTGTTCTGTGTGTACTGGTGTTAGCTGATTTTTTTTTTTGTGCTATTGTTGAATTTGGTAATTATTTGACATGGGGAAAGGTAACTGCTGTTACAGGACTTGCTTTGCCTTTGATTGAACATGTAAGATCCAGTACAGAAGTTAGATATTCAGTGTGACCAACTGAAGTGTAATTTGTAGGTTTCACTTAGGAGGATCTCTTTGTAATTTAGGATTGCCTGCTTTTTGTGTGTGTGTATATTTATATAATACAACAGGAAGAAAGTTAAAATATTTTTTTCTGTACCTTTGTTTCTCTGAGTCTTTGCAGCAACTCTGTCTTAATGTATGTTAGGACTGTGCAATGCCCTTGTTTTTCTAATTATTTTAGTTACAATTTAAGTATTTAGAACTTCATAAATAATTGTTAGCCATATGTAGAAACACAAGCAGTTTGACAAAGCAGATGTAAAACCAGGTCTCCTGAATCTGCTTGGAATATTGTTTTATGAGTAAGTGTTTTGCTTCTGTGCCAGCTTGTAATTTCTTCAGGGAATGAAGTGTTGTTACTGGAGGTTTATGATGTAATGACTGAATTTCAGTGCACACTCCCAGAAGGTTAGCATTGGGGTTGTATTTCTGACTGCTGTAAAACTGCAACCCAAATCCTGAACGTGAAACCCTGTCCTTAAAACCACGTTTTTGTGTGTGATTTTTAGTCCAGGGAATTTTACTGTTTAAAGGAGAGTCATAGTGCTGCTGTCTCTGCTGTAACTTCACAGGCAGTCTCTATCTTCCCTATCAAAATGTTCTCATAAACAAGACTGCAGAGTGAAATGCTTCAGAGGCTCCTCTCAGTGTAAACCTCTTGACTTTTAAATCTCCAACAAGGTTGGGGAACAGTGAAGTTAAGTTTCAGTCTAATGCTGCCACTTCTAAGCTGCAGGCTGATAGTTAATTTAGGCTTACCAAAGTGTGCACTGCTGCAGAGAGGAACAGGCCTGACTGCATTCCCACCACCATCCTTATGCTAGCAATGCTAGTCTTAAAGCCATGCAAGGAATAGGGCCTGGCAACTAATCCAGATGAAAATTATTTAGGAAAAAAAATCAGTATGGCTTGGAGGGGCAACAGAAGGAGGATGAAACCATCATTTCTGGAACAGTCCATGTTTCAGTCCACTTGAGCAAGTTCATCTTGTCATTGGTAAAGATCCCATAATTTCTGCTGTAAAACAGAACTCTCAGCTTAGCCCGTGCATTCTATCTGTGGTGTTAAGGTGGGGTGAGAATCCTTGTCATATAGAAATGATAGCTATACCCATGATAGTGAGGTCTAAAAAAATTTCCTCTCTTACTTTCACAGCTCTTAGTGACACTAGACCTGAGACAATCAGGATTATAAATATTTTGATAACACCCACTGTTACTCTGGAAGTGTTAGTATTTATATGTGGAATTGATTCTAAATCCCTGTGCTCTGAGGCACAAATCCATCATTAACTGAGAAGGCTGACTGTAAGGTCAGACTGGTCCATAGCTTTCTGTGACACATCCAGTGCTTCCTGCCAGGGAGAGGGTAGGCCAGGCAGTAAATTCAACCCAAAAGTTCCTGTTAATCAGTTTGGGTGTGTTCTTACAAAATATTTTCGTTTTGCTTTGAATATGAATTTAAAAGGATCAAGTGAATTGTGGTTTACTTCATAGACTCTGTTTGTTAGCTTTGAAGGTGTGTAGCAGTTTGAGAAGCTGTATAAATAGCATTGGCTTTTAGCAGTTGCAGCTAGTTTATTGTGAATAACCAAGTGATTTGTGTAATGACTTGTGGCAAAATTAAAACCTTTCTATCAAGTACTCTAATTATGTTGTGTGAAGGGAGGAAATAAAGCTTTTGCAAAATACTTAAACCATTTAGATACAGGCCATGGACTCAGTGCTGTTATTTAAATACAGGTGATGAAACTTAAAGGCATTCAGTGAACAAGAGGTTTGACATTCTGAAAACTTACACCTGATTTTTTTTTTTTTTTAATGGCCTTGTGCCAAATGGTTAGTTAAGACTGCCCAGCTGTAGTGTTTTATTGGCACACAGCTGTCCAACTTGCATCTCCTTAACTTAATAGAGATACTAAACAGCTGCTACTTACAAGTCCTGGAATTATAGTCTTGTGTTTTGATTTGGCTTCTAATGAAATGGCTGTCTCTTGTAGCCAGGAAGCCAATGGAAAGCTGTCCTAATATTTACTGCCATTCCCTGCTGGCAGCAGCAAGGAAAGCTGGCTGGGCTGCAGCAGTTCTTGCACTGGATCTCTGGGACCAGTTGGAACTTCTAAACTTAATCTTTCTGTGTGTGCCAGAGGGTGCACCTGTTGGTCATGTGGCCAGTCAGGACGGGAAGGTGATTTGGCTGCTTATTTTCCAGCCATGTTAATGGGCCCTTCCATTCAGTATACAGGCAACCTTGCTGTGGAAGAAAGAAACTAAGCAGCAGAGGTGAGGGGAAGGGTGCAGTAGCAGCCTTTGCAGTGGCAGTGCTGGCATATCCAGATTAGCATTTATCAAACTTAGTTTCATTGGCCAGAAAATGGCTGGCAGCTCCATGTATTTTAGGATTGTGTGAGTAGCATCTGTTCTTTTCAGTAGACTGTTTGGATTTAAGAACTGCGTCTCATAGTCCCCCTTTTGTTGAAAAAGGAAAAAATAAAAACACAATTTAAATACTTACATATTTATACCAAGTTAGAGTGAGTATTTAACCATGGGCTAATAGTTTAATAATGAAATAGATACCAAAATGATGGAATTAAAGCCAAAGCTACCTTTTTTTCACACCAGACCCAGTAATTCTACAAATGAATGTATAATATGCAATCACTGAGAAACCCTGCCTTATTTAACCTTCATGTGAAAGTTAGATACACACAATATACTGCTAAGAACAGAATTTTTTCAAAGTTGTTGTTTGGTAGTATAAAATGCATCTTGTTATGGCAGAAGTAATGCACTAGGCTGAACCAGCCACACTATTCAATGCTGAAACACTAACTTAGTAGAACAGTTAAAATTGCTGTAACTAAGCTATAGATACTCACAACTCTTTTGAATAATAAGCCATGTAGTTAAGATTGTTTGGCATTACAGGTTCACCAGTGATGCAAAATGTGCTCACTTCTACAATTCTTCAAGTTGGAGGGATATGAAGGTTTGAAACAATCCTGGTTATGTATCATATCTCTTAACACTGCCACTTTATATTGTGTGTTTTAGTGTGAGGTAATTTAAGGTGCCCTTTGAGTCCAGGGAAGGCTCACACAAGGTTAATGAATGCACAGTGTTAATACCAGGAACTTGGTTAACATAAAGTAGTTTTTGAACCCACCCCACACACCGCCCCAAAAAAACCCAACCCCGAAAACAAAACACAGCACAGACACAACCCCCCCCGCCCCAAAATACATGGATTGATTCACAGAAGAGCAATGCCTTTGGCACCAGCGTGGGACACAGTGAAGCAATTTAATATGGAGTAACTTTCTTTTGCATGTCAGGGTAATGTCAGGGTTTCGAGAAGGAACTTGGGGCATCACTAAAACTGATGTTGCATTTTATACCTGGCTTTGACTTGGTCACAAAATGTATACATGGACTTGTTCACTTACTGGACACAGTCCTTCCCGTGCAGAGAAACTAGACAGTTTTCTTCACTTTCTCTGTATAAACATTTGCAATATATCAATTTTAGAATGTCTTAAAGTGTATTCCTGTGAACTGTAGAATGTCAGAAATATGCCGAATACTTCGTAGTGATTTCATTCCAAGGACAGAGCTTGAAAAACTGGGATGACATCTGGTGTTCTAAATATACTTTTTTACCTAATGACAAAACTGTGAATTCCTGAGACCCTGATGCATTCAGAAGGGGAAGAAAAAGCATATCTATGTAGTGTTAAACTCTATTTTCAGTCAACTTTTTATTTAGTGCATTCCTAATAGCTTTTGCTTTCTAATTTTTTGCTTGATTTGCCCTGTTAATTGTCCATCCACACCCACTTTTGCTCCTCTTGGATTAGCTGATGACTCTTGCTTGGGAAAGTTGCCCACACAACTTGAGTGAACAGTTGAATTTTCAAGTGGTACTTGAACACATGATAACACTGCTTATTACTAAATAAAAGGCACACTGAGAACTTCTTTCCGCTGTCCAGCAATTAAGCTACATTTTTCCATCCTGTTTTACCTAAAATTTTATTTAAAAAAAATATACTGTAAATTGTTCATACATGTTTGTGGGAATAAATGGCCTGTACCTGATCCTTATATAATAGGAAAACTTTGGAACACAAAATTTCAGGATTTTTAAGTAAGTCTGAGTCTAGGGATTTTGTTTATTCTTGGTTCTGTAGTAATCTGTAGTCCTCCTTATTGCCTTGTTCAGAGCTGTTAAATATTTGTGTTTAAATAAGATAGTTTTTTGCTGTGATTGAGTAGGTTATGAAAACAAAGGAGGGTACCTGCACAGAAATAAAATTTGGTAAGTTGAATTTCAAAGGTGACATTCTGAGCATGCTGCCATGCTGGGGTGAACTGAAGTAACTGAGCTAGTTACTCTTGGATTGAAAAGGACTTTATGTAGTCAACTTCAGGGTTTTATTAAACACCAGATGTTCTTTTTATGGCACTTAATTAAAGTACTTTTTAAATTGTGCATACAGAATAGTGCTCAGTTCATGAAATGGCTCTGTCTTCTGTGTTCTATGAGCCTGTCAGTACATAAAGCAGATCCAATGTTACTGGACTAATCTGAAAATATATGTTGTGTCTCTTTCAGTTCCATGTGCACTTCAACACACTCCTAAACAGAGTAACTTCTTAAATAGGTTGGTTTAATGGCCATCAGATAGGACTGACTGGTTGGCTTTTGTGAACTTAGGAGATTTATTTTCATGATTTTCACTGAGTGAATTTTTTGCAAGGTTCACTTACTGCAATTCATTTTAGGCTGTCCTGAATTTAAAAAGAGAAAAATAATAGATCTCTTTAGCTCTTGCTATAGATTTTCAGAGTTATTCACTGCTCTGTGACAATTCTTCAACTGTTACCTATCTGTTGTACTTTTAAAGTTATATACCATGACAAATAGCTTGCCTGGCAAGAGACCTGTGAATCAGGGATCTGTGGGTTAGATGTCTTGCATTTTATGAGTTTAAATACAGTGAGCTGGATTATTTGTAGCTCTCAGGAAAAAAAGCATTTGGTGTTTGCCTTGGGTTTGTCTAGGAAACACCTGGTAGGGTGAGACAGCCCAGCTGAGGGGCAGGTTTTCCAGCTGTACTTCTGAACTAGTAGTAATGGTTTCCAGCTTTACTCCTTGGCCAGCAAACTTCAGTAGACGTAGCCATGCTGTCAAAAAGCCATGTTCTTAAAATGAAAAGCAGTATATTATGAGCTAGTTAGTGTCTCTTCTGTCTTTTCTTGTTTCACTGAGAAAGTTTCTCTCTAAACTACTTTGTCGTTTGAATTCATGTAGTAACTTTGCCTGTGATTTTATTCCAGTAGATCTTCATCTGTTTCTTTTTTTGATCTCTTGCTTTTATTAGAACGTGCCACTGGTAAATGGTCAACTTCATGTAAATTCAAATGGAAGTTATTTTCAATAAACAGGAAACCGAGTGATAAATCTGCGAGGAACTTCCCAAAGAAGTTTTACTGAAAGGGGAGAAAAAAGTCAACCTTAAGTAAAGACTATTCTGCCTTTAAAATCGGAACACTCAACTCTTCAGGGCAGAGATACTTGACTGACTTTCTTAGAGTGTAAATTAGCCAACATGTACCTACTTGTCGTCCTCCTTGGGTGGTTTGGTTTCTCTTATCTCAGCTAGCCGAAGTGTTTGCAGCTATGTATGTCAAGAGTAATGAGTGGCAAATGGCTTGGGATGAAGGCCGTATCCTCAGTTGCATTGTTCTAGCATACCAAGCTTAGCCAGTCTGACTTCTGAAGGTCAGGAAAGAAGTCTCTGAGTAACCTCAAATGTCATCCTAGAGATGTCAATAGAAAACAAACATAAGCTGCAAGCTTCCAGCTGGGATTGCTGCATGTTAAAATGCTCTAGAGACTGTTTTTTAGATCAAGACTTACTAGAGGATGATTCTATGTGCATCTAGGTGGGTAAAAGAAAGAATGATCAACCTGGAGACCCTGTCATGTGCTGTTTCAAAGATACATTTTCTTCAGTGTAAGTAGCAGGACCATGGGAATTATCAGTTAAATGATGGACTATGATGTGTGGGTTTAATAGTAAGTTAAAACAGTGTAAAAAAAAATAATCCATAAGAGTAATGGTTCTGTAGATTTGTGCGTAGTATAAACCCATTATTAGGTTGTTAAGCTGCCTTCTACTTACTGTAGTTCAAACTTGGAGTGAGTCTGAGGGTCTTGTGGGAACACAGTTTAGATTGTGGGATGTCTGATGTGGAAGCAGTTAGAAAGAAGAGCTCGAGTTATTATCCCCTTCCATTTATAGACTGCCTCCTGTTTTTCAGAGAAGAGAATCTTTGGGTACTTAGATAAATTAAGAATAAAAGACTTGTGCCTCAAGCGGAACAGTATCTTCTGGCTCCTGGCTTGGGAGGAGCCTCACGGAAGCACAGCTGCAAGGATTCTTCTGGTTCCTGCTGAGAAGAGAAGACTGAACCTAAATGGACTCTCCTTGTACTCAAGTCATATTCCATATTGCTGTCAAACCATCACCTTCTGTTTCCTTTTCCCAACCATTTCCTTCTTTTCCTTTTTCCTTTCCTTATTTTCCTTTTTTCCCCCCAATCTCCTCTGGCCACTGAGGGATTCTTCCTCTCAGCCTGTTACTCGTTACAGTAATTTGGGTGAGGAAAGATGGAACAGGGAAGCACCAAGTGCCCTTTTGTGTACCACTGACAGTAGCTTTTTCTGACAGTTCTGGAAAGGTCTGCACACTTGTTACTTGGACATTCATTCCATTGTGGTGGAATCACTCATCTTAGAAGGTAACTCATACTGAAAAGAAATGGAGTAACAGATTAGACATTGAGTGTTACATGTAAGCCTTAATGTGTGTTTTGCCGAATACTGTCAATATATAAACAGAGCTTTTTTTTTTTCCCTTTTAAAATACTTGATCTGATTAGAGTGTAAGGTTGACATAACTTGAGCCCATGGAAAGCTACTGGGTTTTGGCTCAGTGTGGTGTTCTCAACTCTATTTTTTCTTTAATTATGACTTGAGTTGCTATGTTACATACTTTTAAATCTGACATAGTATCCCTGGGGCAAGCTAAAGAGAAATAAAAATCTGCTGCTTGATAGTCTTAAGGGTGCTGTCATTAATGAATAAGATGTAGTTTGTTATCAAAGCAGATTATATAACTATATCTATCTATCTATCTATCTATCTATCTATATATGTATGTATGTATGTAATAGTTTTACCAAAGTTCTGTCCTCAGCCAACTGAACAACCATTTAGTAATTAAGTAATGGCTTGTTACCATACCAGTTTTCAGATACCTATAAGACAGAAACAGTAACAAATAAGCAAGGTCAAAACTTTGTCTCCATTTAATTCTATTCTAGAGAATCACTGCTGCTGGGAAATATGGTCTGCCAGGTAGTAAGTGTGTAAATAAAAGAGGCATTATTTTTCTGAGATTAGTTAATCTCCTGCCTGGTGTGTAGCTGGGCTGGGGAATAGCTTAGTTTACACCGAACTCAGTTCATGATGTAGAAATAATAACTACCAAAAGGCTTCTTTGAAGCTTCTTATTTCTTCTCTTGTGTCTAGTTTAGAAACCATATTCAGGAGTGATATAGACAAATTTGTTTAACTTCTCTGGGGTGTCCTGTCCTTGGGAGAATTGGTGAGTTACTGGATTTAAGCCAGGAAAGAAAACTGAGGTGCACTTTTGAAAAGGATAGTGACTACCTTGTGTTCCTTACACGAAAGGGGAAGAAATACTAACTTTGAACAAGTTTAGAGTAAATGTTAGGAAAGCCTCTATATTGGGAGAGATGTTGAAATGGATTTTGTAGGGTCTTTGGAAGTTTCTCACCGAGAAATTAGGGTGTTAGACTGGACTTTTTTAGGGGTTTCTCCCAACTCTCCTGTTTGAATCGATCATTGCAGTTTGGAGTCTCCTCACCTATAAAGCAGCATCTTTTGAGTGCAATTAATTTCATTAGCACGTCTCAGTAGCACATTAGGATGTCTCTGCATAGCCATAAAAGTGGAATTTGTTTAAAGTTTGGTCATTTGTTAAAGCTGTTAATTACTAAAAGTAGAGATGCAGAGATGCTTGTTTCCTCCTCCACCCCTTACCCCCTTTCCCCTCCCCTGCTGCCCCAGGTTGTCTCTGCTTCCCACTCCTTCTTTTGATGGGGGAGAAATAAAGGAAAATTTGTCAATTTTTCATTATTAAGAAGGTGAACAGTCCAGACAGATAATCCTGTTCCCATCAGGCATGTTTTAATGGCTAAGAAAAAACCTGTTTAAAAATAGCTGTGAGATGATCAGGTTATCTAATAGTTTAACTATGTTAAGAAATCAAATAGGGAATTGTTACTGTGAAGCACAGCTGAGTTTTGTATTTGAAGTAGTTTTCTAAATAGTTCTCTAATCTTGCAAATAGAGCTAATTTTATTAATAAATAGATAATTAGCAATATGGGTTAAAATTCATAGTGTTTGCTATGTAATGTGGAAACTAAGGTGAAAAATTAAAGGAGAATAAATAGAGGCTTCTTAATTTTTAAACTCGTGAAACTTTTTAGTTGGTACATAAGACTTTTAACAGTCCATTTTGAAGTGACAGGGTAATTTTGATGGATTGGCAGGGTATCCCACACAGAACCATTCCCAGCTTCAGTAGACTCCTCTGAGTTTCCCTTGCCCCCCCAAAAGCAAGTCCTGTAGTGTTGGCCACGTAGGCAGAGCTCAAGACTGCCCCTAAAGCGTGGTTAGTTGGCAGTCACTGAGGGCAGCCCAGCAGTGCCATGTGCTCAATGTCCTGCTGGTCTGGGAGGATGGCAATTGAGGATGCCCTGATTGGCCTCACAATTGAGACTTAGGGCTAGTGCCTCTATGTGCTTGGTGTTCTATTAAGCTAAACTTGGTATATTACTGGCTGTCAGTCTGAGACTGAGTGCTGTTTTTTCCTCCCTACTCTGCTGGCGTGGGTGGGAGTTGGTACATGAGAAGTCCTGCATTCTCTTACACAGTGCACTTCAAAGCCATAGAAAACTGCTGATGCAGTTGAGTGTTGGAGACAACTGCTCCTCTGTTTTATTTGAAACTTCCGTGAATACAACCAGAAAAATCTAGTTTTAAGGAAGTGTTTTTTGCACTTCTGAAAGAAAAATGCTATGTAGACTGAGGTTTTTTTTTTTTCAGAAAACCGACTTCTTTCATGAGAAAAATGTAGTTTTAGCCATAACAGGTGCTCATGCTGGGATTAGATATTTCAGTTCATCACAGAGACAGTGTTACAGATTTCTTCTGGTAAGAAGTCTTGCATCAAATAGAGAAGGGAGGAGAGATTCTAAAGGGTCCAGGATATCTTGCCATTTAACTTCAGATGCAGTTGGAGTCTGATCTGTCCTCAAGTAACTCTGGAGAACTCAACCACAGGGAAAGCTCAACCTCAAATGGAGTTCAAATCTGTATAACATCCTGACCAGAGCAGTGTATTACATCCAAAGGGAGTACAATTTTTGGAAGTACTTAAATGAAGTTCTTCAGATTTCTTATCAGTCCTGGTCTCAATTTCCTTCTACCTCTTCATTTTTAAATTCTGCCTGGGAGAGGCACAGAAAGTGCCTTCAAGTCTCCACATCACCCACCACCCCACTGTGCCTTCTTGTGCCGTTCTGTCCTTAAGATGTTTCCCTGGACTGCTTGTTTATGTTGTCTCCTCTTCCTCATGAACCTCTACATGGCCAAGACTGCTGTGGCAGAGGCAGTAAGGAGACAACTTGAAGAAGAGGAGTTTTTGTCTCTCAGTGACTCCAATACTCAGAAACACCTGCAGCGAGCTGTGTCTTCCTTTGTAACAGGGGGATCTTCCCTCTCAAAATACATGTACAGTGAAACTGTGATAGGAGCCCTGCCTGGCTTGGCACGGAGCCCGAGCACAGGGAACTGCTGAGGTTTAACCTTCCCCATCTCCCAGCCACATCTCAGAGTTTCACAGCCTTGTAGCAGATACCTCTAACACATTGCCAGAGGAGAGGCCTTGCTTTAAAGCTTCATTAGCACTGTGAGAGCAAGAATTAGTATGGATTGTGAAATACTGTTTGTGTTACAGAATAATCAACATGAGTCACTACAGCCCCTCCCAGGCTGTGAGTGTAGGCAGGGCTTTTTTTTTGATCTTCAAGTTTGCATCCTAATGTACAGTTGTTTCAAAATACTTATAACTGTGGTGTCATATTTAACATACAAGGGAAGACTGAAGGTATATTTTGTGTATGCTTTGGCTAATTACTAACAGATAATTAGATTTAATCAACTTTGCACCGAGGTGCTTGTTTGTCTGGGCTGTTTTGCTGTTAGCACAAATGGGTACTAACTAGGTGAAGGTCAGCTCTGCAGTTGGTGTATTGGTCATGTTTTTAGACTGACACAGGTGTCAACTTACTTTAGTTACTTTTTATGTAACAAATAATATATATAATACTCCTTCGGTGTCATGATTGTGCAGAAAAACATAGGAAGAAAATCAAGACTAAAATTGGAATGGGCTGAAGTTTCAACAACTTCAGTGCCCTGTATTTGCACAATGTGTTTGTACAAAATTCAAGAGAGTACCAAATGAAATTCTGAAGCAAGCTAACAGTTGTCACACGTATGAATTCATATAATGTCAGGCATTTTAAAACACTTAAGTTATGTTGCTTGACTTCACTGAATGAAACTTCTGGTTTCATACAAACAAAATGTATAATGTTTCATATAAAGATTAGCAGTAGGATTTGCATCAAAGAATGTAGTGTTGTAATTTGAACAAGATAATTCAAGGAGTAGAGCTGTTGACATAGTTGTGCATGCAACTCTACCAGTTTGAGTATTTTTTTATTAGGTGCTGTTGCCCATCTTATTTTTTGTTTCAGTTGAAATACTAATTAGCTCACCTACATTTCATTTGCATTACTTAAGTGTCAGCAGTGAAAGTCAGATAAGTGCTACTTGTTCTTATCTCTTCTGCTTCAAAGTGCTGTGAAGGAAAATAGTTGCTTTTTTCCCTAAGCTACATGTGTGTCTTCTGAAGGAATGGGAACAGCCATAGAGTCCAAGTCAGCATTTTAGATTTATGCATTTGAGTCTAACCCAGTTTTCTGGCTTAATTCTTGTAAATTTAGCTGCTTGTATCAAAAGCACCTAAATAATCTTGCTTAAGAAAATCCTTCTAGTGTAATTCTTGTAGAGTATAAACATGTTCTACAGATAAATTTTACAGAGTCTGCAAATTGTTTGCACAAAAATGTTGAAGTGCTTTGTTTAGTGCTCTTGTAATTGAAGCTCAAAGCCAATTTCCCATCTTGTTTTATTCACTTTAGGCAATTCAACCTTCGAATGAAGAGAGATACATCTCTTTTTAGTGAGGACTTTAAAGTAGAAATATCGAACCAAGTAATTGATTATGATACCTCCCATATTTACACTGGACACATTTATGGTAAGTACAGCACTTGAAAATGAATGAAAGTGCAGTAATTTTAAACAGTAGTTTTTTAATAGTACATGAAGAAAGTGAGTATCTGTATGATTAGATTATCTTTATTGTTAAACTGTAATAATGCATCTAGTGCATTTAAACTGCATCTGCTTTTATTCTAAGACTCACACATAACAAATGAGTATTTTGTTTAATAATATTCATGAAACTTTGAGTTCAACTCTGCTTGTGAGCATACTCTTCATAGAAGTCTGATGCATTTAAAAAAAAAAGGAAAAAGCTGTATGCATTAAAGAAAAAAAAGTCAGGTGCCATTCTTAGTTTAAAGGAATAGAAGAAATATAGAGCTACCATCATTAAGGATAATATACCTGATTTCAGTAAATACAAAAAAAAATTGGTTAAAAAGGAAGAATTAAAGAAATAAAAGCAGATGAAAAGAAGAGATGGATTAAGACTTACTCTGCCCCTCTTTATACTTGTCTAGTTCTCTTGAAGATCTGTTCTGGTGGTGTCCTGCAGTCCTGAAGTGATCATTTTAATCTGTGAAAAGTAGTATAAACACTTAGGGTTTCATATGCATTTAGGCAGGCCAATTTACCAGGTATTGTGATAGGTCAGAGGGCTTTTAGGGTGTGTGGGTACTTTTGTTGCCTTTTTCCTTATTTTGTGAAAGTAAATTTGTGAGTAAATTTTTGTTCTTTACATGGAAGAGGCTTGTTGAGATGCTGCATGTTGTAGCTGTCAGTGATTAAACTTTGACAGTTGTGCTTTTCCAGACTCTGACTGTTTCAAATACAAATGCACACTCTGCCACATTTAGATCCAGCTACAGTTTTACTTGCAGAGTAAAATGAATGTCTTGAATATAGGGAAATCTTTGTTGGAAGGCTTTCAAAGCTCAGTATATGCTCTGATTCTATGATGTTTTTTAATTTATAATTGTTTGAATGGATATATAACAACAGGATTTGGCTGTAGGATTACATGCTGTATATGTAACAGCTTTAAAATACAGAGTTGAATGCTTCATTATATGCTTTTTAAACATGTCATTTATGCACCTGATTTAAGAAGGTGTTGAGCTTAGTGACGCTGATTTTGCTGTAACTGTATGTCTTACTGCTGAATAATCTCAGTTTAAAAAAAAAATCAGATACAAACTTTCTGCCAGAAATGTCTTTCTGCTGTTCTCCAGAATTTTATTACCCTGGAATTCATGCAGGTTTTTAGCAGTTGGGAACTGGTCCATGATGAGGATAATTATGCAAGTATCATGTGTTAACACTCTGCTGAACTCCCTGGGTACTGTGATGCTTGAAGTTTGCACAGGACTGAAAGCTTTTAGAAAGGTATAATAAAACCTAATGCACTTTGTCCCTTAACAGGTGAGCAGGGAAGTTTTACTCATGGGTCTGTTATTGATGGAAAATTTGAAGGATTCATCCAAACTCACAGTGGGACCTTTTATATTGAGCCAGCGGAGAGATACATAAAGGACAGAAACCTCCCATTCCACTCTGTCATTTATCATGAGGATGATATCAGTGAGTATTTCCATTTTGTGCTACACATGAAATATTCTTTTTTATTAAATGTCAAAACCTGTAAGTCATTTGTAAGCATCAAATGAGACTTTGGCTTGTGTATGACACTGTGAATTGCGCTGTCCTGAAGTGATTCATATGCAGTTATGGTGTGAGAGAGATTTATGGCAAACCAAAGTGACTCTTCTTTATTCTGCCATTTAAAGTCTTTAGCAGTCAGGCTTAAGTGTGTAAGCAGTACATTTTGTACTCAGTAGATACATGTTTCTTTTGAAAAATGCATTCTTAAAATGATCTATACTGGTTGTTCTTCCCTGTGATCCGGAAAATAAAAGATAGTAGAAGTTCGAGCCACTGAATAATTACCTGTGACTTGTGAAGGTGGCACTTGTGTGAAACAAAAGCTTCCCCTGCACTCACTGGGGTGACATGTGCCTTCAGAGAGTTCTTTAGAAGAGGTGGTAACACCCAGTATGTCCCATTTCACACAGTGGCTGATGGAAGTGTATGGAGAATAGTACTTAAATTTGATGAGTTTAGCCCCAGAAATCTAGCTCTCATTGTAAATGCCCAGAAGGATGAAAAAGTACCATGAAATACTTCTACATCTTCAGAACTGTTGCATCAGAGTTCTCCTGCACTCTACCTGCCTGTTTATCTATGATCAGTCTCCAGGTGTAATACAAATCAGTTTTATTTGATGCTTAATAACTTCATGCTGAAAATACTGCAGTAAAGTTGTGAATCCAAGTTCGAATCATTCCAAGGAGATGTTAGCAGAGAGTCAGTTTATCTTTTGGTTATTGAAGCTAACAAACTATCTTTCAAAGTAACTTTATGTAGGACTTCAGTCTTGCTTAAAATCAGTTTAAACCATAACTTTATTTAAAAGTGTGTCCCATCAGGTCATTGTGCAAAGCCTGGAAGGCTTGAGTTTGAAATCTCATTCGGAATTGGCTGAGGAGACTTGTGTTAGATCATTAGAAGTTACTTGAACAAGTCTGATGATGATGCATGTATAAATAATTTTCAAAGTACATCATAATGAGACTGCATGGTGAAAAGAAATGTCAAAGAATAGGAAGCTAGATGAGGAAAATTTCTGAATGTGATTTGGCTTTATATATTATAATTTTCTCTGTGCTGTAAGCCAGTGAGAAACACAGGGTTATTGCATATTGCTCTCCTTGATTACTTCTCTTGTGTGAATGCAGTGAAGAGAAGTGATCTTTCTCTGCTAAAAATTCAGCAAATTTGGGTAGGTTTTTTTTGTATTTTACATTCAGTAGCAGTATGTGTGCTGTCTTTAAGGATGTTAAAATTGCTGTGATCTAGCAGTCCTTCCTGTTATCTCATTCTGTAAATATGATTACTAACCCAAAATCAAATAGAATTTCCATAATTTTTAAAGAGCTTGTGAACAAATGCATTTATTGAGTTTTATGTACATTGTGGGCTATACTTGTTTTCTGACTGACTCTATGTTTTCCTGGTGCTTACAAGACCCATACTTGAGAATAAAGTGACTTTACAGGGTAGCATTTCATACTTTGATTCTCAAAGACAAGCTGCAGCTTCATTTTCAGCTCTACAGAGCCTTGCTGGTGAAAATCAGTTCAGAAAGTGAGGAGTCAGCTTGCCTTGCTGATGGCAGTTGGAATATTACAGGGTTTGCTGCTGGAACAGGAGAGCAGTGAGGAAAAGGAACTAAAAATTACAAAATCCTGGTGTGAAACCAGAAGATAAATCTTTCATAAAGTTTCTGTGAATAATTTGCACTTACTTTTAAGCTTTTTGTTATGTCTTAGAGATCTCCCCAAACAGTTCAGTTCACTGGGAATGCTGGGCTACCACTTACCTAGGACCTTGTGTAAATAAATCACTATCAGCTTCATAGAGGGTTTTATTAACCCTGTTGCTGAAAAGAGGGGGAGGAGGAAAGTAAGAGACATAAGGCAGTGAAGTGATGAGCCTGGTTTTCAAAGGTTGAGACAAGCAAGAAGATTGTCTCATGGCCCAGTTTCTTATGCTGTAAATAGTGAGTGACTAAAAATACTCTTCACTGTTATCCACTACTGACAGAAATAGAACTGTACCTTGAAGGAGCAGATATATTGATTTTGTGGAAGTTACTATTGCTGTTTCGTAGAAGTGATCTCTGTTGGAGGAGTAAGTGTATCACTTGGGAACTGGAAAAAGCTAATGATCAAATTGGTTCGTAGTAATGTCATATTAAAGTGAATGGGAGCAGGATATGTTGCAGTGTTTTTAATTACTCAGGTGCTGGTGCGTTGGCTTACGCTGGTTTTCCTCTTGAATATCGTGCATCAAAGCCATCAGTTAGAAACCAAACCAGATTATCAGAGGGGATGGTCTAAATCTATGCCAGCGAGCCACATTGAAGTGACAGGCCAGTGTGGCTTCCAAATCCCAAGTGAGTGAGCACTGCTGCTGGCTCAGCGTGCTCAGAAATAGCCCCTCCTGGAGCGACGGGTAAGCAGCGCTATTTGAAACCGCTGCACTCCCGTGGGTTGCTGCCAGTGCACTCTCATGGGCCTGGGTGCTGATTGTATAGGGTCACTTTTTTTCCTGTTGGTATCCTAGATGCCTCTAGGATTTCTGTGGTCTGAAATATCTCAAGTATACAACTACTTCTGTCTCTTTTTGAATAGTGCTTGTGAAGCTAAATTATTTTTGCCTTTCACGAGAGCTATTTTTGCATTGAGCTGCAGCTCCAGAAAACTCCCAACAACTCCAAAAAGCTAAGCCTTATAGGAGCTTTAAAAATCAAAGCAAGCGTGCTAATGTGTTGCTGTAATCTAAAGCTAACTGTGGTGAAATAGAGTCAAACCACTAATATCTTACACAGGACAAAAGCAACAAAAACGGTCACAGTTTTAATTTGGGAGAGACTGAGGTAAAAAGTCATCTTTGCTTTAATTTGGGCATTTTTTGGTCACCCATGTTTCAGCCTTTTGAAACAATATGCTTTTTAGTGCTTTTCAGAAATCACAATGCAACATATGATTAGCATCTCAATGAGTTCTTATTCAGTAGTTCAACAAAAGTTGTTTTGTAAATGGGGATTATATTGTCAACTTTATAAGGCAGCTTTTGTCTGTTACAGTGGATCTGGTGACCAGTGGAAGGCAGCCTTCTATTCATGACTCGAAACACAAGTTGAATGATTTTAGTTTCTAAACCACTCTTGATCAAACTGTTCTATGATTTAGGGCTAGAAGGATGCAAATTGCTGTTTACATTAAAATATTTTGGAAACGTATCTTTTAAATTAATTTGAACTATATTTAAATCATACTTGCTTCAAGTGTTCCCCTGAGTTCATGCTGTAAAATACAAAATCTGTGTTTCCTCAGATCAATATACAGAAAACTCTGTTCAGACCTTCAGGAAAATTAGCATGGTCACATAATTGTCTTTATGGTCTTGGAAGAACCACACAACTGAGAACTGAAAGTGAAGTGTTTAGTAATTTTGCAAAGCCCTGTCTGCTGAATTGCAAGCTGCATGATGTTAATGAGAACTTGATTTCTTTATTATCACATCGTGGTTGTCAATTTAATAATGAAGGTTTACGTGACAGTTTTCATGGGAGCACAGTGTCACAGACTGCTTCAAATGAAATCTCTAATAAGGATTTTTTTTGTATCTGCCTACACTGGAATTTTGCTCTTGACACTGTTGCTTTTGCTAGTATTGGACAAATCTCTGTGGCTGTTGAAGAATTGAGTTTTCATCATTTTTCACGGAAGTTTGATGTCATATCCCCCAGATGCCTAAATCCAGCAATCATTAAGTAGTTAACCTAAATGCTTGACAGATCATACTATTTACTGACAAGTAGAAGAAGAAAATTCACATGTTCAGGAATGTCTTTGTGGAAGGCAGTACATTTTCTTAAAAGGAAAGAAATCTTACTTTGAGCATCTGGACTTATATGTGTAATTAATAATCATCTGCCATCTAGTTAGAATAAGTCAGAAAGTATGAAATTACAATATTTTGGGGGTGGTTTTTAGATTTATTGTTATATTATTCTACTTTTTTCTAACATGATGTCAGGATGCACAAAAATTGAAAATGGATGATACTGGAAAAGAAAAATAAAGTATTTGTTTTGCCTAATGATTTTTCTCTATTTAGAAAATCGAATCCGTTATTAACCTCTTCAGCTGTAGCTCTGTTGGAAAATAGTCTTATTTTTTCTCAACTCTGCATTCAGTGTAAGCAATCATTTCCTGGGGAAGGCATGTGTTTTCTCCTTCTCACTTCCCAGGGTTGTGGTAGAGATAAGCTAAGAAGCTCTTGATCCCGAAGAGCTGGCAGAGGGAAAGCTGGCACATCTCAGAGCATTTAAAAGCTTCACAAGAGCATGGACCAGACTTCTGTCACATGGGGCCAAACTGTCCAAGTCATCTGACACCACGTAGTTCTTGCTTAGCTTCAGAAATTTAAAACTGGAACTGCTGCAGGGGATGATGGAAATAGGAGGTCTCAAAAGATGAAGAGGTGATGGTGCCTTCCCAGTGTGGGGGTAATGCAGCATTTGGCAGAAGAAAACTTGGTATGGCACTTCCTTGTAAGTTAGACATGGTTCCAAAGTGAACAGCTCTGTGTTACCTGCCCCTGTGTTTAGCAGGGTGGTTTCAAATATGTCCATGTGGGATTTGTCTTTTCCAGCACATTCAAAACCTTGGCAATTGCTGTTGCAGACTGTTTCATGTTCAATTTTTTTACAGTTTTAGCAGTCATACCTTTAGTGTTTCTTAGTAGATTATTACTTTTGAAGTGAGAAATACTTATTTGAATTGCAGGCAGTCAGCATTAAAAATGTATTTAAGGCATTTCCTAACCTCTTTAGGGAAAAGGTAGAGAGGAAAAGACAGATTATTTTGTGTAATGCACTGAGAGCATTTATTTCTAGTGCTATTCTGTCAATTGTCATAATGCTACAGAGTGGGGTTCCTGCAGGAATTGCTTTAAAGGTATGATGGTTTTCTGTAGGTGAAATGTGTGGTGGTAAGGCAGGATTGTCCACTGCTCCTGCCCCTGGGTAACCTGCTCTTGTTGTCAGGGGTGTGAAATGGGGTAGTAGGTAATGAGAGTTTTCATTAGATTAAGAACAGTCAAATTTTTTTTGATGCTGTTGTGGGTGGAAAAAGAGGTGGTGGAGATGGAGAAGGGAAGGATCGTATCTATAATCCTTTGCCTGTAACTCCAATCTAATGATATTAAACAGGATCCCAAAAAGTCCAAAGTGTCCTCAAGAGAACATGGTACTTTTTGTTTAATACTGATTGGAGCCAGGTCAGTGTTGCACTACCTTGCTTGAGCAAATTGGGTGAGGTGACTTAAAGTAAGAGCATTTTTTTTTCTCTTCATTCTTCTGGCAATGTGCTCTAACTGTGCTGGGAGGAAAGTGATGAGACAGAGGTTCAAAAATGGCATTTGGGTGGTGGTAGAAGTTGAAACTAATATGCAGAAAGTAATTAAATAAACTTACAAGGTAAGTTGTGTATTGAAATAGCTTAGCAGTGTCATAGAGTATGACTGCAGGGAACAGGTGTGAGAGGTGATTAAAGGTAATTAAAGGCAGCTGTCAGGTGACACTGGATCAAAATCCATACTCCAAGGATGCATCTCCACAGAACCAGAGCCAGTCCAGGGTAAAATCACCTGAAACGCATATGATGTGGACATCAGGTCCTTGGTGCCAGGTCTTAGGCTTTGTAAATCTACTGTTATGTATCTGTTCTATTTGCTATCTGGATCTCCACTCTTTTTTAAAAACAAAGAAAAACACCAAGGAAAAATAAAAAATGAACCTACCAACAACTCCCAAAAACAAAACCTCGGTAAAATTTACATGTTTCTTACAAAACCCTCACCCTGTTGAGATGATTCTAAAGCTGTGGTTTGTCCTACAGAAAGTGGCTTATTAGGGATTTAAATCTGTGGCTCCCATAATCTGTGTTCCATTACCTCCTACTGGGGCACCAGTTTATAATGGGATCCAGTGTGCAAAGGAACTGAAGGGGCGAGGCCTCCTCAGTGTTCCTCATCTCCAGAGGAGGTTTCTGCAAGGGCCCATTGCTTACAAACCTCCAGCCTGACAGTCCCTGCTGCAATAAGATCTGCACTGGGAACTATTGCAAGAATTACCCCTGTCAAACAGGCAATTCTATGATGTTCTCCCTAAGCTGGTTGGGATCTCCAGCATGCTGAACTAATGTGTACATGGATAGTGCAGCGGGTTTGGGTTTGAAGATTTAAACACTTGACTACAGTAAAGAGGAGTTGAAAACATTTCAGTCTTGTTTTACTTCGCCTGTAAGTTTTAAATTATAGCTTTAAATTTGTAACTCTGAATTTCAAATCTGCACACGTGCATATGTACCTACACACTGATCTCATCCTTAAATGGCATTATTTGCATTCCAGAATGGAAATCATGCATTTCACCTTGTCAAGAACCTTGCTAGCAAGCTCATAGTTCTGAATTGTAGATTTGAATTTAAACCCAAGGATCATTAGCATTTTGGTTCTTATGAATTGGTAGTTTAGTGGCATAATGTAAAAAAAAATTCAAAAATTCTATGGAAGATGAATAATAAAATCCTGTAAGAATGTTAACAAGGTTTCTTAATTTGTTTACCAAGTAGAATAAAAACCCCTTTCCCTTTTCCAAGCAGTCTTTAGTATACTTGATCTCTAATAATTTTCCATTGTGATTTCATTTTTTTGAAGGCTGCTCTTAGTTCAAGCTCGTGGGTACAGGTGTGTGATACCACTCATTCTTATGTTAAGACCCTGCTCATCCTATTTTCTTATGTCTATAAGAAAACAATGTTCAGAAGCAATTGTCAGTTTTGTTCTGTTTGTAAAACTAAGAATGTATCTTAGTAGAAACGTTTAATGAAGAAAAGAGAGCTGCATAAAGGTTGACTCTTAGAATGCTTCCCTCAATCCACGTGTGCAGTAATGGACACAAACGGAGTAAGTTGGGGCAATACAGCCATATTTTGGACTTGTGCTTGGAATTTGAACACTCAACCTGGCCTTCCTCTTTTTAGAATATCCACATAAATATGGACCACAAGGAGGTTGTGCAGATCATTCAGTATTTGAAAGAATGCAGAAGTACCAGATGACTGGTATAGAAGAACCAACAACAGAGGTACCACACAGGCTAATGGATTATGTTGATTAGTAGTTAGTGTGATAACTTCCTATTTCTTGTATGTTGTTTCTTTTACTTTTGGTCAATCATCATCCTTCCACACTGTGAGATACTTAAATTATTGCTGGAGGTTTCTTATTAGCATACTTTTTCTAAGGTTTTTTTTTTCCTCACTGCTTCTGTAGCATAGGTGTGTTAGCTTATAGTCTTAATGAATCCTACATGATCTCAAATTTTTCAACAATTAGAATTTTAGATGGATGTGGAAATGAAGCTTGAGATGAGGAATATACTTTATTGCAGCTGAGAAGGAGGAGTTTCAAGAGCCCTTGATCTCCAAGTAATATGTTGGTTCTAAAGAGTAGCAGCTTCTAGATTTTCAAGTTATGTTAATGTAACACACTTGGGATATCTGAGTGCTTTCAGTGGAAAATGAAGTGATATGAGTGGGAGGGTCTTGTTAAAAATATTCTAAGACTGAAGGGGTTCCAGCTACAGATTACCTGCTGTAAGAGGTAAGTGTCCTGTGGAAGGAGCTTGTGTATGTGTTTAGAGTCCCTGAGTGATTTTACTTCCAGGTTTGCACCACATGTCATGACATTTTTTCCCCAGCACTTTCCAGCAGTAAATTACTGAGGTTCTCTTAGAGTTAACTGTTCTGAGCTGGTCCAAGTTTTGGTGTAATTTCGTGGTGTCAGCTAAATATATACCAACAAAACTATGCAATACAGCTTGTTAAACAGCATCAGCAACTTAAACTTTATTTACATTGTGACTCCAGATATTATTAACATTAATACACAGTTCAGCATTGCTAGCAATACCATGCTGCCCCAAAAATTTACTTGTAAGACTTCATGGAGAGAGTGGGCCATCAACCAGTGAGTACTGCAAGGCCCTTGTGTTACCACCAGATACCACTCTGACTAACCAGCATTCCCTTAATTTCATGTTTAGTGTCCCATTTGTTTCATGCTGAAGTGCTTAAACATGTCTATTTGCTGAAGTAGCCAACTAAGGTAATCACAATTGGAAATAACTGGTGTTAGGGAAGGTGCATTTTAAGTCCCACCAGTACTGTTTTCTTCCTAATCTACAAATAGTTTGTTTATCTTAGAAAAGAGTTGTGAAAAAGAAAATTCCAAAGATCACATGAATGAAGAAAATCTCTTTAACATTGATTACCTTTTGTAATACAAAATGTAATGCACAGCTGGGTTTTGATAATATTTCATTAAAAATATGTGAAAATTTGGTATAATGTATTTAATGCAAGATTCATGAAACTTTGCAAGTTCAAGAAAAAGAATTAAAATATCTGTGTATTAGTGGAGGATGTTTAGACAAATCCATTTCTATTTTTAGGTAATCTAGTGCAGTATGTAGATTTGCCAAATTGATGTCTTTCTTTCCTGTGTACATGTAGAAGCCTTTTGAAGAGCCTAAGAATGATGATCCACAGCTTCTAAGAAAAAAACGTGCCACTCAGGCTGAAAAGAATACATGCCAGCTGTATATCCAGACTGACCATTTGTTCTACAAGCATTATGGAACCAGGGAAGCTGTAATTGCACAGGTATTTCCAGTCCCTTTGCTTTACATCATCTGCTTTTACTTTTGATGGATTTCATATAACTTACTTGAGTGCATTTTTGCTTATTTACTTTAAAATGTCTTGTTTCACTTGTTAAAGTGATCTTGACATTATTGAACCAGCTTTTTTATTTCACTTGGAAGATGATGTTCTGTGACAAAAGTCCTGGGCACTTTTGCTTTAGTTATTAATGGCAGCTGTGGTGTGTTTAGCACCTCTGAGCAGGACTTGCAGTCTGACTATTCTCAGTTCTTACTGAGAAAAATAATACTTCCTGAAGAGTCCAATCCTGCTTGACAGGCTGCCAAGCCTCTGTTTTAACACTTGCACAGCCTTCCCTTTGAAATTTTAGCTCAAAACACTGAGCTAATGATGCTGAGATTTATTCCTGTAGTATCTGGTGCAGTGAATGGTTCAAAAGCAGTGGCAGCTAAAGGCAGGTGCTTTTCATTTGTCAATATACTATTGACTGGGAAAAGGACTGATTTGATTTGGTGTTTTTGCTGATAATTGGCTAAAATATGGCTAGCATGTTAACATACTTCTCATGAAGTCTGAAGTTTCACTGCTACCTGCTTATCTGACTTGTACTATTTATTCATCACACTGTACATACTCAATTCAAGTAACATTTTTCAAAGTGCTGAAGTTGCCTTCAGAATCAGGTTTTTAATGAGTTAGCATTTCTATGTGCTCTTAGAAAAGGTAAATGATTAGCCTTTTCACTTTTTTGTTCTACCAGAAGTGAAAAAATGATGCTGTAACAAGTACATTTTTTCTCCAAAAAAGAAATGTATTGCTTTGCATACAATTTCAACTACAGTGCTGTATTGAATGAATGAAGGAGTATCACAAGCAGGTATTAGAATAGCTGATAGAATTGTGTGTAAATAAAAAAGGCAAATAGCAAAGTCCTTTGGTGTTGTCTGGCATGGTGGGGATGGTTACTACTGGTAGTAGTAACTGCTGGTTGTGTAGTGATTTATTTCCATTCTTTGCCCATCAGCATTTGATTGAAAGGGCCTGTTAGAGTTCCTGCAGCACCGGGCCTTATTGTGGAAGTGGAGGCCTTGCAGCTGTTGCTATCCAAGATAAGCTCCAGTGTAGTTCACAGTTCTTTGAACTGCAGATATTTTTGTTTTTGACAGATATCCAGCCACGTTAAAGCAATTGACACAATTTACCAGTCGACAGATTTTTCAGGAATCCGTAACATCAGCTTCATGGTGAAACGAATAAGAGTAAGTTGTACTGGCAGTACTTTGAGCTTCACTCATAATGCTTGCAGGCTGTATTTTTCAAATGTCCTTCCTGTTCATTTGTACCCATTTATTGTTTTTTAAAAGTCCTTTAACACGAGGGTCTCTGCAGTAAATGGTGCCCTAAACCATTTATTTGGTTTGGTTTTAGTGTTTATTGTCAGCAGCCCATTGCTTGTGTTGTTAAGCTGCAGTCAGTTTTTCCCTGGGAATCAATTGACTGTGCTCCAGCAGTGTTGCTGTGTGGTGAATGCACTGTATTGCTGCTCTCCAAGAACTTCAATGCTGAAACAGATAATGGCAATCCAGGTTGAAAGTTCCTTGTAAAAATGGTGATTTAAGAGGATAAATGTAAGCTTTTGGGTACTGATGGAAAGGATAACGAGGGAAATGGGAGAGTGGGGATTTACTACACAAATGCAGTTCTTTATTTATCGAAGAACTTTGTCTTCCAGATATTGGGGTGGTAATTTGTCAAGGCTTATAAATCTGAAGCAACATCTTTAACTATGTACTATAACAAGGTATTGACAACAGTAATCCTCTTAGCTGGCATTTGCAAGTCAAGTGAAAATGAATCTTGTCTTACAGTTTGTTTCAATTTGCTTTTAGATTAACACAACTGTAGATGAGAAGGACTCTTCCAATCCCTTCAGATTTCCTAACATTGGTGTGGAAAAGTTTCTGGAGCTGAACTCAGAACAGAATCACGATGATTATTGCTTGGCCTATGTGTTTACAGACCGGGACTTTGATGATGGAGTCCTTGGGCTGGCTTGGGTTGGAGCCCCTTCAGGTATGCAAACCCTCAGTGCTGTGAGATAAGGGATTGTAGGGAGGTACCAGAAGAAAGGTACAAACCATGTCCTTTAAATTGACAGCAAATACACAAAATTCTCCTGTCCAACTTTTCACAATTTTGGTTAAATATGCCTTGATTTGATTTGATTTGATTTTTAATATATTGTGCCACTTCAATTAATCTTTCTGTATTTCTGATGAGCAAGATGTGAACAAGAAAGGAAAACATTTATTTTGTTATACAAAGGTGATACTACCTGGACAGCTTTTTATTTATGATTATTAGTGACTGGTAATGTGACAGATGGAAAAACAAGTATTTCTGCTCTACATAAACAGAGCTTACAATGTGCAGTTTGAATTTTGTAGTAGAACTGCACTGCAGAACCTTTGGGTTTTCCATGCAGAACTGAAAACATCTTTTTTTTTTTTTTTTGTCTTTGAGATCTTGTTCTAGAGATAGCAGAAAAGTTATTGTGTGATTGTTTCTGAACTGATTCTCATTAGTTTCAGTCTAGTTGTGTATTTTGTCTAAAGTATGTTCCCTGAGGTAAAAAGATCAAATAATGGTCTTTCTGTGTGCAGCATCTCAAGATATTTGTCCTGTGTGTACTGGTTTTATAGGATATATTAGTTTTATAAAATGATATATTTGAAAGATGTTCATCTTGAAATATCAGTAAATACAAATTCATTAATTACAGCTCAGCACAAGTTCGGAATTGTAGAAACTTTCATATAAATCAGAATCAGAAACTGAGAAGGAACGATCTTCCCTTGTTTCTTCCCTCACGTGGTTTATATATAATGGCAAATTAGGCTAAAGAGAGAAGATTCTGTGGGATTTTGCAAGAGACTGCAGGCTTTTATGAGAACATTATTGATAGCTTTAACAGAATCTCAGTAGTTGTGGAAGGAATATGAAACCATTCATGAGGTGTAGCTATACATTTTAACTTACTTTCTTTACTGTTGTACTTTGCTCTAAAGCAAAGCTATAGAGTACTGGAGTTATGCAGAAAATTGTCATGGTATGACAGTCTCTTCAGATTTTTATTTTAGAAGATTTAAATGCTCAAGTAAGTATTATTATGATAGTCAGAGAGGTAAGAGATCAGTAGACCCATGATTGAAGTGAGTATGTTAGAGGGACTTGTGTGGACTAACTTTAGTGACTGTGGAAGAACCATAGGAAAAATAATGCACTGGTGGCCTATACAAATAAGAAACTGGGTCTGTGATGACCAGTCTAATGTACAGGCTGAGCAAGCATGGGATGAGTTGGAACTCCATGAGCTCTGCTTCCAAAACTAAATTTAATAGAGAAAATGGAGAGATTTTCATCCTTAGCACACACACTGACATAGGTAAAATAGCACTAAAATGAAATTTTACTTCAGAAAGGAAACCGTCTTTAGTGTGGTTGTTTATGTTGGCAGTAGAAAAGCTGAATTTTAGAACATGGATAATGCTTCAGTACAAACCCAAGTTATGGAAATATGTGGTGAAATTGAGGTCAAAATTTTTAGACTTTTTCAAACAGTACGTGTGATGTACTTGACTACTGACCTCCTAAACATGGGTCTCATTAACCAACACATCAAAAGCATTTCCAGCTTTAATTTGCACAGTGGAAAAATGAGTCACTTCTGACAATGATATGTAGATAATCTAGGCATTTTAGATAAGTGCTGTTGCTATGAGAGAGGATCCTCCTGCAAATCTACTGTGGATTTTTTCACTCAGTGAAATTCAAATGGAATGTAGATTGTGGCTACCTGTATGGGACATTGCACCCTGCTAGTCTTGTACTACAGGTATGATGAAATAAAGGCTTGTCTATGCAGTGAAAGCCCAAAATAGCTCTTAATAGCTATTCTAAACCAGCTAACTTCTTGTGTGGATGTATCCAATCCGTGCTGAGAGCATTAGTGTGAATAAATCTAATCTACTTTCAAGGTTGTGTTAATTATACAGAAGAACTCTGTCTGTAAACCTTCATTGAGGACTCAGACTGTTGCTCTGGATGTCACTAGAAAAGTAACATAATACTTCTTTCCTTAAATGACTTAACTGTTGTACCTTTGTCTGGATGCAGGGAGCTCTGGTGGGATATGTGAGAAGAGCAAGTTGTATTCTGATGGGAAGAAGAAGTCCCTGAACACTGGAATCATCACCGTCCAGAACTATGGCTCTCATGTCCCTCCCAAAGTTTCTCACATTACTTTTGCCCATGAGGTTGGGCATAACTTTGGTTCACCTGTGAGTATTACTGCTGATCTCTTAATTCATTTTCAACCCTTTCAAAGGGCATGATTTACAATTGGAGTTTTTACTTGTTATAAACAAGGGAAGTAGAATCCTGACTCCATGTGTGCATATGTGCACACACGATGTACACAAACACAAATAGGTGGCCAAGCTGAGCTCTTGTATGAGTACTTGACAACACTGGTGCAGCAGTGCATTTTGTGAATTGTGTATTTGTATTAGTTCAGTTCTATACAAAGGTGCTTTATTCTCTAAAAACTTCCCTGTTTTTTTATGAAGTCACATGCATCTTATAAATCTATTTTAGTTTATCCTTGAGAGGAGGAGGAATCAATGTAAAATTGATTAAGAGGACACTCTGTTCAACAAGTGAAAATTGGACATAAAAGCAAGCCAGTTCTATTTATACTTACAAGTTTCTCTAAGAAAACTGTGGAGACAACTAAGATACCAAGAAGAATGTTTGCAAGCAGAATTGTTTCATCATTATTTAGGGATGTGATTTGTTTGTGGCAAGCTGAAAACATGAGGCTTTTAGTTCTGCTGCAAATGAAAGCAAAGTTTTCTGGTTTGAATTTTTTTAAATTTATTTTTAAAGTTAACTTAAAGGCTTTCTATTCTTGGAAGTGAAATGAAATCAAGATATGACAGGAATTACGAGTTTTTCCAAAACAGTCACATATGAATGCTTTCTTAAAAAAATCCCTAATACCACTGCTCTGAGTAGGACAAACCTTCCAAATAGAACTGAAAATGTTACGAGCATATGAAGGTGCCAAACCAGTCCCACTGAGTGAAACATTTTTGATCAGCTTGAAAGATGGGGCTTCTAATTTTACTCTTTAAGTTGCATTTGATCCTGGGAAATACAGGAAAATACGTATTTGGTTCTACAATATTATAATAAATTATGTAGTTCTCACAGCTGTGTTGAAAATTTTAAAGTCTAGCTACTTTTTTTGTAGCTGTGCGTTGTATTTCTGGGCAATTGGATGCATCAGAACAGCACTGGAGTTCCTCTTGCACTGAACAACTTAGTATGTCCTCAGTGTGCTGATTGTTGTGCCAGCCTGTGATGCGGCTCATTCCTCCTGCTTGGCTGTTGCAGAGATGTGAGCACTGGCCAACAGACAGACTCCTGCTCTGTTCTGAGCTTCTCTTTGTACCTCCCTCAAAACAAACAAAAAGAATGGACTGCTGTTTCTGTTAACTCCTCCTGCTTTTATTCAACAGAATACTTAGTACCCTTTTGTGTTCACAAAGCCACTCTTCTTTAGGAGATGGCACCTTTTGCTGGTTGCTGTTCGTTCCAAGACACACTCTTGGGGTTGTGCATTACCAAGAATGCAAATAAGCTAAAACCTAAGAAATTAGATACTTTATGCTGTTGTCTTGGGAAAAACAATAACAAAAATCAACAACAAAGCAAACAGAACCCAAAAACAAACCTTGGTTTTATATGTCCTTTCTGTATTGCAAGAAATCTTTGAGTGTAAGATAGTGGTTTATTTTCATTCGCACGGTGTTAACCAAACCAAATCCAAGTTACTTTTGCACCTGTTGTGATAGAGGTAGTTGTGAAATATTTGTGTTGCAGCATGATTCTGGAATGGAGTGCACTCCAGGGGAGTCCAAGAACTTGGGACAGAAAGAAAATGGCAATTATATCATGTATGCAAGAGCTACGTCTGGGGACAAACTTAACAACAATAAGTTCTCTATCTGTAGCATTCGAAACATCAGCCAAGTTCTTGAGAAGAAGAGAAATAATTGTTTTGTTGGTATGTATTTAGTCACCCTGAAAGCAGAATGGTTGAGCTGTTACTAAATATGCTTACTTACAAATTTATTTGATTTTTTTTTAACATTTTTGTTTATCTTACTGAGTAATTATTTTTTTTAAATTTACTGAAAGATTCTGTAAGTAAAATATTAACTCTGAGATCTCAAGCGCTGTGTCAGGTTCTGGGCTGCCCAGTACAGACATGGCATGGATGTACTGGAGGGAGTCCAGCAAAGGACCACAAGGATTATTAAGGGGTTGGAGCATCTGCCACACGAGGAGAGGCCAAGAGAGCCTGTGAAGTCTGGAGCAGGAAAGGCTGGGGGAGCCTCTTGTCAGTCTTTATAAGTGCCTATTGGGAGGGAGCAAACACAACAGGGCCAGACTGTTTGCAGCCATGCCCAGTGAAAGGGCAGGGAGTCCTATTTAGACATGAAAAAAACCCAATGTTTAGCAGGAATTTTTCTTTCTGCAGTATGTGATGTGTGAGCTCTCACAAATGTGAGATTGTGCAGTGAGTAGGTGTGGATTTTGGAGTAGCAGTAGTTCACCCCAGTACCATCAGCCTTTGCCTTGGTCCTCCAACTGTTAAAGGAGTGCAGGAAAGGATATGGCTCACTTGGAGACGGCAGAAAGCTCGTTCTTACCCCTCCCACTGTTATCAGCCAAACCTTTTACTCAGAAGCTTAAAGTTCTGTGAACTGTAGGCATGACTAAGCTGGGTGGCAGCAGTAATGCAAGTTGACTTGAGCCCCAGTCTAAAGTCCATCTTGACCAGACTTTTCCAGTCCTGATTAGCTGGATGCTTGTAAACGTTTATAAGTCTATTTGCATATTCTTTGTACTGCTTTGTACATAAATATACTGGCATTTTTCAGAGTCTGGGCAGCCCATCTGTGGTAATGGACTGGTTGAACAAGGAGAACAGTGTGATTGTGGATACAGTGACCAGTGTAAAGATCAATGCTGTTATGATGCAAACCAACCAGAAGATAAAAAATGCAAATTAAAACCAGGCAAAAAGTGCAGGTATTGTGCATTTGTGTTACAGTACACTTGAATTTGGGGCATTTATTGGGAACTTTTAACTGGTATTTCAGAACCTGAATCTGTTTACTTGCCTTCTTCTAAAAGTACTGATTTTGTTTCGGACACTTATACAATGAGTGAGAACTTCATAAGCATAATTATGCTATGAGAAAAATGATTTTCAGTTCACATTTTGATTAGCAAAAATCAGAAATGTGCTGAGTGTTTGAGTAGGTTTCAGGGCTCTTTGGGAATCCTTCATGGCTTTTCTTGACATGCACCTTCTCTGTTGGTTTGTAGCCCCAGCCAAGGCCCCTGTTGCACTCAAGACTGTGATTTCAAACACAGTACTGAGAAGTGTCGGAACGATTCGGACTGTGCCAAAGAAGGGATGTGTAATGGGGTCAGTGCTCTCTGTCCAGCATCGGACGCCAAGAAAAACTTCACCGTGTGCAACAGGAACACCCAAGTTTGCATCAATGGGGTATGGCTTGTACTGCTCATGTTGGTGTTTGCAGGGCACTGTATTGCAACTCGATATGGTTCCAGTGCTTACTGGAGAAGAGTGCAAGCTCAGTCCCTTTTGCAATATAAATGTTTGATTTATTGGTTTCAATCAAGATAACTGTGAAAGTACACCTAATATTAAGACCTAATAACTAACACCAAGGTAGCTGTGCTATTTGAGAAAGTTCCATTTAAAGATTTTTGTAAAAGTCAGGATTATGGAAGTGTTTTATTTTCTAGTTCCACCTTTTAATTTTTCTTCAGTCTTGGTCAAGTAATTTTGTTGCCTCAGGAAATGACATATGCTGTCAATACAGGTTGAATTTGTTTTATTGAAAGCACACAGTTGCTCCAAACATGTAAATGTAGCACTGTTGTGCAAACATACAGAATTATTCTGAACTGCCATTAGTTATCTGGGTTAGAGTCCATGGCAGTTGCTATGAAATATTGATGGGAAGTCTCTTACAAGTTGATCTGTGTTTACTTGGAAGCAGAAGCAAGCAAAGATCATCCTCTTAAAGAGCTGTAACTTGTGTTGCTCTAAGTCTGTTTTTCTTCAGAGTCTAGGTTTTTAATAAAATACTGCTTATAGTACTTTTTTCAGCTAATTTATCATCTTAAAGATAGAGGAATTGTCTTTATATAGTTACTGATTTTGAAACAAGGTTATAAATACAGTGAACTTTTAATTTCAGTTTAAAGGATCCTCCCACAGTGAAATTACACATTAATTTTTATTATTTTCTGAGAGAAAATATTTATGAAGATGTTTGATTTATTTGCCTAACCATGGATTAGTCATGTTTCAGTGTGAATTGTAGTGCTGAGAGTTTTTTGCAGGGTACTCTGAGACCGTAAAAGAAGATACTGTGTTAAAAAATAAAATAGGGTAAATCGCCTCTTAAAAATTTACTAAACATGCAAAGACATTGAAGCTGAAGCAATTGCTTTTATTGATAAGACATTAGACCTGCAATTAGGCTTTCAGATATTAAAAATTAATATCTTTTCTCATGTCAGTGTGCTTCAAAGTGAAGTTGATTGTTGTGTTCTTGTGCTTCTGTCTCACGCAGCAATGTGCTGGCTCTATCTGTGAGAAGTATGACCTGGAGGAATGCACATGTGCTAGTTCAGATGGCAAGGACGACAGAGAGCTGTGTCATGTCTGCTGCATGAGAAAAAGTAAGAGTTGTGTGAACTGTAAATGCCAAGAGGACACTGGGTGTCTGAGGAACCTTTCTGGAGTTTGAGTTTTTGTTGACTCGAGAGCACGCTGTGATCTCGTTCATACTTAGTTTCAGATAGAGGTTGAACTGTGTTTTGTAGGAAATATATTGATTTTGCATTTTTACACATTAATGGAGAAGCATTTTGAACCATTGAACACCAGGGTGGGTATTCATGCACAGGTATTTTAACATAAAAATGGTTTCATTAATTTTCCTTCACTTTTCAGTGGACCCAGCTACCTGTGCAAGCACAGGCTCGGCCCAGTGGGAGAGCCACTTCCACCTGGAAACGATTACTTTGCAACCTGGATCTCCCTGTAACGATTTCAAAGGCTACTGTGATGTGTTCATGAGGTGTCGGCTCGTAGATGCTGATGGCCCCCTAGCTAGATTAAAGAAAGCAATTTTTAATCCAGAACTATATGAAAATATTGCAGAATGGATTGTGGTAAGTGTATTTTTTTTTTTATATTACAAGTGTAATACGAGATTTTCTTGTTAATCAAGATTCACAGTTGATAAGTGTTGCTGTAGATACACAGTGCTTCAGCATTCTTCAAAGTATGATTAGTCCTTGTTTTACTAGTTTTCCTGTAAGTACCCTCAGTGCAGTAAGTAAGTTTGATAGGTTGAAGGGAATGGAAACAAACAAATTAGCAAGTAAATATTTTGTGTAAATACCTCTGTTCATTGCACTGTCTGTTTTGGTGTTGATGTTGATGTTTTTAATGTACTGTTTTATCCTGTTTTAATTCTTCATATTTGAATACTCTGATTTCTTTTAAAGAACTAAATATTTTGATCTTTAGCATTCATTATTTTTGTTGTGTTAGATGATGCTTTCCTAATAATAAACTGGAAGGAGAGCTACAATGAAGCACCACTGTAGAGCTGCACAGTCAATTCTGTGTAAGCTGTTGGTTGGTTTAGGTTTATGTAGCTCTGTTGTGTATCTTCTGCAAAACACTTTTCTGATTCTGGAATGGATCTGAAGCATTTTGGCTTTGGGGACTTAGTTCTTTAAACTGTTATGGTCACGTATTCTTGGTGATGTTTCAGAAGAGCTTTTTGATCACTTTTAAAAGGCAGAGGAAAGCCGTGTGCATTGTCTTTTGTGCATGTGTGCCAACCCACAGAACCTGTCTTTTTCTTGTTTTTTAGGCTTATTGGTGGGCAGTGTTGCTTATGGGAATTGCATTGATCATGTTAATGGCTGGTTTCATTAAGATATGCAGTGTTCATACTCCGAGCAGTAATCCAAAGTTGCCTCCTCATAAACCACTTCCAGGTGAGTACACCAGATAATTAAATTTATAGAGAAATGTTTTATCTGACACTGTTTTGTTCTAAAGGGAAATTGTAGGTGTCCCAACCTACAGTTCTTAGTCTGGTGCTGTGGAACTGCAAATGGAATTGATGCCAGTGAAACAATTCATAAAAATCTAATTCTTGCCTCATTTTCCTATAACGTAATATGCATATCAAAAGAAAGCTTTGAAGACTTTTTCTGAGTCAGAGTTCCTTTTATTTCCTATTCCATGCTACATACTGTAAGAATTGGCCTGTTGAGATACTGAAATACATTCTGTAAGTACTCCATGCAGTTAATCATCTATTTAAAACTTCGCAGGTCTAAATCTGAAGCCTTTCAGAAAAATTAGTTCTATCTAATTTCCATGGCCAGGGCAACTCCTCTGGAAATAACTGACTGGCTTGGAGGGGTTTTTTTAAATGAATTTTAATAATGAGTACGTTTCTGTGAAACAGGCACTTTAAAAAGGAGGAGACCACCACAAACCACTCAGCCACCACAGCGGCAAAGGCCCCGAGAGAGTTACCAGATGGGACATATGAGACGTTGACTGCAGCTTTTTGCCTTGGATCTTCCTAGTGCCTACAATGGGAAAACTCGCTCCAAAGAAAACCTAACAAGTCGTTGGCCCCAGTCTAACTCTCAACAATTGAAGAGGAAAACAAACAAACAAACAAAAAAAAAGCATGATATGCCCTCAAAACAAGTGGAAGTGGTTAATTTTTAACGAGTGAATCTTCCAGCTCAAAAAAAGAAGAAAAGTGGTTTTTTTTTCCTTGCGTATTTTTAATTTAGTGGCACCAAGGCCTAGCATATCATGATTCTCTCCCCCTTCTGTGCTCTTCATTGCTGCATTTTCTTCACTTGCAGGCAAATATGGCTGTAGTAAAACTTTTACTCAAGAATTGAGACAAATATCTATTTTTCAACTGCCAGACAAGGCTAGGAAGCTAGACCACCTCAGCATTGAGACATTACCTGTCAATGTATATACATTGTTATATGCAGACATGTATTTCTAACGTACACCCGTACTTGTGTGCAATTGTAAACAAGAGAATTGCAATATGGATGTTTTCTTTGTATTATAAAACTTTTCCGCTATTAATGAAGAAATTACTGTTTAATTGACATACTCAGGATAACAGAGGATGATGGTGTGTAGTGGTCAAGGATCCTGTGATGCTTTACACAGCAATTTTGAATCCAATCGCACTTCTTTTATCATTATCAAAGTTGTTTCAAGCTCATTTCATCTTTATCTTTATCCAACAGCTGCTAAGACACAGCATGCAAGATTGGATGGTCTTGTAGAGATATAACAGGTGTTCTGCAAACTTTGCAAGTGTCAGAATGTTTCAAAGATGTTATATGTAAGTGTCTTTCTTGTAGCTCAGCATAAGTATTTTTAATTTGTCTGATTATTCAGTTAAATAATGAATAGTTAGATGAAAGATTTCCATGCTTTATTAGAAAATTCTGCCTGTTATTCAACTTGTTTTAAAAATCGCAACCAGTTTATTTGGGCTGTTCAGATGTTCTTTCAGTGTGGTAATTAAGTTCTAAGGGATGTGGAAAGAAAGAAAAGCTGTAGTTTTTTATTTTCTTTTTTAAATTTATCAGGTATTTGGATAACTTTTCGTCATGATACTGTTGATTCATAACCACTAAAACAGAGTGATTTGCCTGGCTACTGTGGCAGAGTTAAAATTGTAGTTAGGACTCCCAATTTTCCCACATTTTATACCAGTAGTGAAGTTCAACAGCACAATGTCCCATTCCAGAGTTTTTTATTACGAATGTAAATAATTGGCATTTTTGAAGATGAAACAAAAGATGTCTTAAGGTGCTTACTGCTATGCAGGAGATGAAAGGGGGCATTACAAAACGTTTAAGCTTGTGATGTATTTATTGCTTGTTTTCCAAAAGCACCAAGCTAATTAGAGATGCAAATGGCTATAATTTTCCTGGCTTTGCTTAGGAGAGAATTTACTAAGGGTTGGACAGGCTTCCTTTGTTTGTTTCTTTTTTGGTTTTGTTTTGTTTTTTAAGAGTATAAGGTTTACACAATCATTCTCATAATGTGACGCAAGCCAGCAAGGCCAAAAATGTTACAGAATATAATGGGATCTCTTCCTTGTAAACTTGTACAGTATGTGGTAACTTTTTCAAAATACAGCTTTTTGTACATGGTTTAGAGACAAATTTTGTACATGAAACCCCAAGTCCAATAGACTATATAAATAATTCTAAATGATCTTAACTAGTTAGAAGTGTATGTAGTTGCTTTTAAGTCATTTTAAATACATTTGTTTTAAGACTGTGCAAAGATTGGAAGTGGGTTTGCATTTCTAAAATGGTGACTTTTATTCAGCAAGAGTTCTTAGTAACTTCTTGAGTGTGGTAGACTTTGGAACATGTAAATTTTTTGCCTGTAATGTTATCCTGTGGTAGGATTTTGGCAGAGAAACGCTGCCCTATTTTATTTTGAGTCTAAGTTAAATGTTTTCTGAAAACAGAAATGTGCACTGAACTCTCCACTGCAAGTCAAGATGTGGTAAAACCGAAAGAAAGTTCAAGACAATGAAAAGGAATACTACTGTTGATTCATGTCCACTGTGTTTTATACAGTATCTTTTTTGTTCACTTTGGAAATTTTTACTAAAAAATGCAAAAAATAAAGTATTGTGCAAAGATATGTAAGGTTTTTTGAAACTTGAAATGCATTAATAAATAGACTTGATGAAATCATCTTCTGAAGATGCATTTACTTGTTGAACCCTGAAAGCAAAAAGGATACACAGATTCTGCTTCTACTCAGTTTTTGGCTTTTGCTGGAAAGGGGCTGTCATGGCAAAAAGGAACTGTATTATCTCTTCTCTATCCAGAGAACATCCTGCAGTTACATGTAAGAATACATGTGTTTGTGTTAACCTGTTTAAAATTAACTTTAAACTACTTCAGTGATCACAGGCATAGAACTTCCTCTGTTCTTACCTTCAAAATGAGAATTAGTTGCTGGTGGGGTATTGAAGCCTGGCAGTAAAGCTACTGAGTGATACCTTTGGGGAGGAATATTGGAATTCATCTGAATATGGAACTGATGGGTAAGACTTAGAGAAGGAGCAAATGTGCTTTTTCAAGGTGTTTTAAAACTGCTTAGCTGGGTCTGCCTGTTTTTGTGTGCATTGCATGGTTGATTTAAGGGATCAGACTGCTTTTAAAAGCCAGGTCATGCCAGTGAGCCTTTCATTCTTAGGGCTGTTTGCTGAGAGTGGCCTGCTTAGACATCTGTTTCCCTGCCTGAGCAGTGACACTTTGATGTTATCAAAGCATATTCAGAGTTCCTTCCTCACAGTGCTTCCCCACCACCACCCCACAGGACTATTTTTTTTTATAAAAGTGCTTCTCCTTGTAGCTAAAGAGCCCTGTCTGTGCAAAAGGCATTAAAAGAAAATCACTTGGAGCAGAGTCCATCTGCAAATCCACATCATGGGTGCCTAATAGATTTGGTGATGGTTGTGTTTGTCTCCCTAGGAATGGAAACCAGAGGGGTAGAAATAATACCTAAGCATCTAAAATACAAACTTCACATATGTTCTAAATGTATTTTAAAATACATGTGAAACAAATACATAACCAGCTGTAATTTTCCTAACTAGTATTTGACATAATAATCCTTAGTTGTATCTATTAACTTAATCATCTTGCATTTCTTAAGGTTTTAGTCACTATATATATATATATTCACCTTTGGTGCAGAAGCAGATGCAGCATAGTCAGAATTATGTGAATGTGAGAAGGGCACCAAATTCCTCTTAAGCTGTGAACTTTATTTATACCATGCAGACTGTAAGTCATTGATATAATTTGCCTTTCAGTTAATATTCCAATATTTCTTTCAGGCAAAAACCAGAAGGGAAGCAAGAGGTTTTTACTTGTCAGGATTGGAGGTTCATTATTCCCAAGAGGTGATTAAAAGGACAGCAGTCATTCTGGCCTGCTGAGCTGTGCGTGCTCTCCCCGAGGTCACGAGCCACTCGTGAGACAGGAATAATTCCACAGAGCACAAAGTAAGGCACTTGAAGTTGTAGTTATGACTCCAGTGTTGTGTTCAGGCATTGTGTGAGACTGAGTATGTTGCAACTTGGCCTTTATTTTATTTTTAGGTCGGAAATTAGGGTAATGACTGGCAAAACACAGGGACAGAATGTGTTTAGACTTAGTTATTCTGAAGTCATTTTTCACAAATAGTACCTTCATATCTGCGAGAGTTCAAATACTGAATGTCCTTTTACTTCTCACTTTTTAAAAGTTTTCAGATTGTCTTACCTGAGGATATGCCAGCTTGTCTCAGTTAAACTGGAGCATGGTTTTTCCCAAAACACTGCAGTATTCCTGGTTACTTGAGCTTCACCCTGTAGACAACCTCAGGGTTTTTTCACCTGCTTTTCCTACAGTAATGCTTGTTTCTCCTGGAGTTTAGATCCCTTTATCAGCCTTCTTACCAAGTAAGTGAGAGTAATGTGCTAGAAATACCAATTTTGATGTTTGAATTACTAAGAGTGTTAGCATGTATAACTGAAGGAAGATGATGGCTTGGCAGGCTCTGTGAACACAAATGTTTTACATCATGCAAATCTCATTAAACAGTCTCCACCCCTCTAGTTCTTTTTTTCCCCAGGTATAGCAAAACCCCAGCACTGTAGTTTCTTGCACTGGAGGAGAACTACAGCCCAGTTCTTTTTAGCCTTTGTCTCTTGCTCTGTCATCCTTCAATATGTTCTGGAAAAAGTCTTTTTTGGGGAGTGGCAGTAGGATTTGGTTCAGGAAGCTTAGAAAACTGGTGACAACTGATGTAGATACAATTCCAGTGACAGTATTTAAATTCTTCTCTAAATAGACAAGTATTTTATAAACAAAAAAACCCAAAATGTACAAGTTAAATTGACAGATCTTTAGTTTTTTGCAGAAGCAACAATTGAATTCTAGAAAGAATCTAGAGAGATGCGTAATTTTGAGTTACACATATTTCTCTTTGTTTTCTGTCTCAGTTTTCATTGTGCTTTGGAAAATCAAAATGGTCACTTTGTCATTTGGTCCTTGCCTGTCACTCTTTGGGACACAGTCCATTTTAACTGCAGGTCCCTAAAAATGCTGTCACTGGGTCTTTTGGCAATTAAGTCTTTCCAGTGGATTGTAGCTCCTACAAATGTGCAAAATAAGCCAAACAAAAAGGCTTGGTGCTTCCCTGCCTCTCTCAGGGATGCTTTTGGCTGAAATTTCCTTCTTCTGTGTATGTTCCTAATTTGACTTTGCAATTGTATTTAAGGAAGTGATTTTTTTTACACAATCACAGGATAGATAACTTATTACAGAGCTTTAATAAAATAATTATGTTACAAAATGCAAATATTTGGGATAGCAACCTGAAGCATGGAATTACTGACTTAAATTGTAATTTTTGACATAAAAGGCAGATATACTTTAGTGTTTAAAAACCCAATTTACTTCATTGAACAAAACCTTTCAAAGCACAAGCATTTGTTTTCAGTGAGGATCTGAAGATTCTTTAGTATGGAATTTGTATCTAAATCTTTAAATATTTATCCTAACCGAGACACTACTCACAGTTGCCATTTTAAATATTGAAACAGCTGAAAATGACACCTCAGGAAGGACAACAGCTTGTGAAAGTCAGAAGTTAATGCTCTGAATGGTTGGCAGAGATGTCTGCATTCAACACTTGATCACTGTTCATGGCTTGCAGGATTGCTCACTCTGCTCAGCTTGTTCATTTGTGATGCTTTCTAAATAAATCTTGCTTTAATCCTGATAACATCTGGATATTTCAGTTCAAAACTCCCTGGAATATCTTGGTATGAAAAATCTGCTTTGCTCCAGGTCTCAGCAATTTATTGCACCTTTTTTTTTACCATTTAGAGAACATTTAACACAAATTACATTCAAAATGCAGAGTTGTAGAAACATAATTTTTAATGAATCTTGTGCTTAGCATTACAAAGTGGCAAATGAAATACATACATATTGATTTCTATTTCAGTATGTACTTCCCAGAGAATAAAACCAATCTAAGCCAATGTTTCTTCTTGTAGTTTGTATTCTGACATAGGAAACAAGGAAATTGTGTATGTTTGGCTTTATAAAGTTTGTTTATATGCTCTGAAGCTGTTTGAGGATTTTACCATTTTCATTTATTCTGGTAGTTTCTAGTCATGCTATAATTTGGTATACAGTGATTTGGAACCTAAAAATCTCAGGCCTTACCTGAACAGGTGAATATGATTTAAATGTAGAAATTAACTGAATTTAGCTGTGCTAGAATTTTGTGTAGTATACTAAGCATCATTAAAATCATTAAACTGCTAGTAATTTAAATCAGTTCTTTCATTGAGATAGTTAGACAGCAAAGCATTTTCAAGTAGAGCAAAGTTTAGTGTAGAATTTTTAGGTGATAGGACAGCTCAAGCATTCTGGATGTTGAGATGTCTTGTTACCTACTTGGGAGTATTTTCTTTTATGAACTATTTAACTCTCCCTTCACTAGGAAATAATTTAGGAAGGTTTTAGCTGGTAGTAACTCTCTATTCATGTTTCAAAGTATTTAATGGGAAACAAGGCTCCTTTTGAGGCTCGCTCTCCCTCCTTAAATCCAACAAAATAGATTTTCAAACGCTTATGGCAATGATTCTTTCAAATAGAAATACTTTTATTTCTGGTGAGCAGGTGTTTGTCTCAGACTTTAAACAGTTTAAAATTGACTGTTGCCTTGATGAAGTTGCTCACTGATCATTTTTGGAGTAGGCTTGTGGATGAACAAAGCACATATTTCAGCTTACTGTTGCATCACAAAATCTAAATATCTTAATGTATCTTCTTCACCACTCTGAAACCACTGGGATGTTTAATGCAGCTGTGTGTTTTTGAATCGTTTTGCCAGATATATAGTATTTTGAATACTTGGGTGAGTTGTCTGTTTGTGTTCTGGCTCACTCTCTGTCCTGTCTCTGAAAGCGATCTTCACACCTCACAAACGTCTTCTCTTGGGATGGATGGAGGTGAACGTTGTCGATGCTTTGGGAACAAAAGTTCATTCTAGAAAGGAAACACAGCATGTAAGCACAATGGGAGTTGGAATCTCATGTTCTTTACCCTGTTCTTTACCCTGTCCATTGCAGGAAGGTATTGTTTTTGTAGGCTTGTGACGAGATGGATGTGTATCTGAGTGCCAGCCACCAGGTACAGAGAACAAAGGGAGGGGCCAGCTCCCAAGTACTGAGTGGATTGTTCCCCACATGCTGCTCCCCACAGCACACCCTCTCTGTGATACAGCACACCCTCTCTGTGATTTGGGGTGTACTGTCAGCAGGGCATTGGCATGGTTTTAACTCTTTCTGTTACCACCAGGATTGCAAGATTTGGGCTGCTGGGATGCTTGTAATAGCAGGAATACTAGTATTCAGCTGAGAGTTTGCTAATAGTCAGCTGTGCTAACAACATCAGCAACTAAATATACTGTAGAAATGTTTGAAACCAAATGTGTGGGAATCTGGTATTTTATTCCTTGTAATAGTCTGTTACCTGCTTTTTAAATTTATGCTATTATGTTGTATCTTTGTCATTAGATAATCTGACAAAGGAAAATTCATCATGTATGTAAAGATACATGGAGATAAAATATTGTCAGCTCTTTGTTCCAAGCTTGGGAAAGCACAAGGCAACTCAAAACACATTCTGTGTTTACTACCTTTTTTAAATACTGAATTCTGTGATACGAAATGCTTGGTCTGTTGAGCAAGACAGAAATCTACACACCTCTTTTCTTTGAAGACAATTCCTTGAGTGTCCTTTGTTGCTTCTTTTAGAATCATCTAATTACCTTTCATTTCCTCCCCAGCACTAATGCAATATTTCAGCAGTCCCTGCCCAGACTGCATAGAACAAAACCCAGCACAAGATCAGTGTCCACAAAAAGCTTGACACAAAATCCCCCTTGTAGCAAGGAAAACTTTTAAGGAGCATTAGGTATCTGAAGATACCAGCATAATTTTTTATTAGTATAAAAAGTACCCACCTCAGTTACCCATTTCCTAGGATTTCCTCAGGAGCACCTCTGTAGTAATTGGCCTGTGCCAAGTTATTGACACAGCTTGGACAGGAGCTTTCTGGTCAGGAAAATCACTACCCCGACATGAGCCTTTCCCAGCCTCCACACTTCTTTTGTCAAGGTAGAAAACTCAGTATTTAAACACAGCTCTCTAATTTGTGGGGCATGCTGCACTTCAATGTGCCTTGGCAGCTAGGCCAGTACTGATTTGGGGCTGTGGCTTTTAAAAGAGCAGGAGCTGTTATAGAAACTACTTTTTTTAACGGCAAGAGCACGTGCCAAGTGTTGGGTTAGGAAAATACCTGCAAAACACGTTTTCAGGAGGGCTAAACCTAAGAAAATATGACTCCTCCTCTGCCCCCAACACAGATTGTCTTATGAAATGTGTCTTTAAGTGGTCTGATTTATCTTTTGTGCCAATATCAAGGAGCTGCAGCTCTGCCACTTGTTGTTCCACAGGAAGTCTGCACTAGTTATCACTGGTGGTGGTAAGAAAGAGAATGGACCAAGGAAAAACTGCCTTCTCAGACTGAGCCACAGTTACAAGGTAAGGTGTGCTTTTCTCATTAACTTTAATTAAACTGCTCAGTTAAAATTTCTCAGGAGACTGAAACAGTGGGAATCATCACAAGTTTTGTCATTCTGTCTTCTGGCTGAAATTTCTCTGTATGAATAAACAGTTTCAGAAGTGTTGTTAACATTGCTGTACATGGAAAACAAGACCACTCAGATTTGGTGATCCAGTTCCAAAGCAATAGGCAGGGGGAAAAGAACACCAAAGGGAATCACAGGACTGTGTAGTTCTGCATATGATCCTTCTCATGAGTATTTTATAGAATGGTGATGCTGAGTTTCCCTATGCAGGAGGTACTGAAAGTCAAATAACTAAGATTTGGCATATTTTTTTCTAAGTAGGGATCTGAATATTTCATGACCTTAATGTTGGAATCAATATTTATCTTACAAAGTATCTTGCTTCACTGAAATTTCATATGGTACTTGTGGAGTGAGGTAATCTCATTCTAAAAATGTCAGAATTTTTCATCAGAAATTGCTTTGCAAAACTTGCAAAAATTGTTGCTTGGATATGTGTGTGAACTTCCCTATCCTTCATTCACAGCTGTCAACAAGCTTGTCAGCCAAGGCTGTTGTGCCTCACACTCAGATTGGTGGCACTGGTGAACCAGAGCATTTCCCACTATTCATTTCTCACCTGAGACTAAAGAAATTCTTGAAGTCACCTAAAAATGATGCAGCCTGATCCCAGGGCCAGGGGAGGGGAAGCCAGAAATTAAACATGGATACATTTGCCACTGGTGTGACTGCTGGGACTGGGATGCTTGTGTTTCATCTGGGATGACCTATGTGCCCAACACCCATGGTGTTATTATTGTTTTCATTACACTTACCTTTGCTGTGTTTCCCCTGCTTTCACTCTTATTGCCTTCACTATAAGTCCTGGTCGACGGGTGCCTTTTGTCCAGGGTATTATGGTTTGTACTGTGTCCCAGATATTTTCCCAAACTGGAGTTCCTTGCCATTTAAACTTGATCATTATTAGGTCACCAATATCAGTGTCCAGGGTGATGAGAAAAGAGTAGGTTTTATTCCCAGTAACACCTTCAACTCTACAGAAAACAAAACCAGAATAATGCTGTGTTAATTATTATGGATTAAAATTAAAAAAAAAAAAAACAAAAAAAAAACATTTTTCCCTCTAAAACCAAAGGAAGAACTATGTTTCCTCCTCCTTCTCCAGGACAAAACATTACAGTCTCTAGAATATTCTTCAGGTGCATACAGTGATAAATATGACAACATTGTAGGAAAGAAGTGGGAGAAGCTGCACCAAATGCTGACCCACACTGGTACCTTTGCTTTTGTTAATACAGGTGGTGTCCAGCATGATAAATATCCAAAATTCTTTATCTTAGTTACAGCTGAAATTTTATTTGTGTTTTAATTGGTGAGATCTCCCTGTCATAGCCATGGGATGGACAAAACTTAAGTCGATAGGAAACTTCCAAATTTGCTGTTTGATTTATGGAGATTTTCTTCTGCAAAACCTGTATGGACATTGTAAGAATTTGTGATTTTAGGAAGTGTGAGTGAAGGGAGGAAATTCATGTTCACTCAGCTGTGCTGAACCGTTTCACTTCCAGCATGATTATCAGTGTATTGCAAACTGGCACCTTTTCTCAGGTGCACAAGGCCAGGTGATGCCAATACTCACAGTGGGATTTGCAGGTTTTTAGCATCCTCCTTAGTCCCTGTCAGAGACATGGTAAAAGTTGGCTCTATCGGCTTGCCTTGGATTTCATTGATGATGTGGATCCTGAACTGATAATGATACACTGTAGAACATGAGAATTTGCAAAGTGATTAAATAAATGGTCAGAGAAGCAATAGATTTCTTAGGCAAAAGAATTTTGCCTTTCAGAGAAAAAACTTGATTTTTACTACATTTTATTTTTCAAACATATTTGTTGAAATTAAAACATCATCCTTTTTTTCTGACTGTTGCTGTGCCGTGTAATCCCTTAGGGTTCGAGGCTCTGTTTGCTCTATTTAAAAGGATGGAGAAAAAAGGCAATCTGGATTGACTTTGTTTTTAGGATAAAATATTTCCATGGGAGATATTGCAGCTTTTCTGAAGTTTAATTGTTGGAATTTCTGGCAAGCCCTCTATCTCGTGACCAGGCATGACTGAGCATGACTAGAGATGTATGAGAGGGATCGAAGCCCTTATGCACTGTGGTCAGGCTGATCTGATCAGCCCTGCAAAACACATGGCTCACAAACTTTGCTTGACTGCAGTGTTTCCCATGGAAGAATGTTCTATCCTCAAGCCCCCTTGTGCTTCATGTGTATCTGCTAACAATATGACTTTGTTCAAGCATGTTTCTATGAGAGAGATGTCATTAATGCTTCAAGATTTGGTGGGTTTCTAGAAGAAGAGTGTTTAGGAAAGTCTGGCCTGAATATTGGCAGAATGAGGAATGCCTAAGAAGTCACCACTGTACTGATGGTGAGCAGTTTGAGATTCTGTAAATTATGAAAAAAACCCCAACAGCACACAGCTAGAGCATGTGCACACAGTTTGGATGTCCAGAATGCTTCTATCTGGTCATTCCACCTTCTAGACAAAACTGATAGATTTAAGTGTAAGGGAACATTATTGCACACCAGTTTTTGAGTAGTGTCTCTTCACTCACTTCAGTCTTCATTACATCTGAGAATGGCTCCCCTTACTACTAAGGGAATCATCTCTTTCTGTGTATGCACAGATAGGTTTGGGGTTTTTTACAGCTCAGAATGTTCACAATGGAAATTATTTGCTACAAAAGCTGTATCTTTTTGTTGGTGTTTTATAGTTGTCGTATGTTAGTGAACAATGTGTTTTCTTTTGAAAACATGTCATCAGGCTGATTCTTTGCTGCAAACCTGATGAAGACAAAGGCAGAGAGGCTTGTTTACCCATCACTTTTATTACTAATTTGTCTTTCTCTGAGTTTTCTCTCCATGTAAAAATTGGTTGTTCAGTGTCTGTTCAGATACAGCCTAGGCTTTTGCTGTGGTTATGGGGCTCACTTTAAGGAAAAAAGTGAGCATATTCATGTAAAAGCTCTGACTCAGGGTCCCATCACAGCTTTATTATAAATGTTAACTTCTTTGTAACAATTGATGGTTTGTTTGAGTTGGATTAATGTACACTCCAGAATGCAATGCCATTAACCTGAAAATGAAATGTCAGGTTTGACGAAGACGCAGAGGATTGTGAAGTGTAACACTGAGTTTCTCAAATTTCTTCTCTTTGGCCTTCTCCCATGATCTTCAAACATTTTTGTTTTTGAAAGCATTACAAAGATGACTTTGTAAGCACCCTCCCACAGTTGCTGCTTTGTTTGGGAGCTCTGGTGAAAGGACACTGTTGTCTGGGGCACTCTTACCCGCATGGCTTTTTGACGCAAAACCAGTTCTGAGCATAAAAATGCAACATGTTTAAATTGAAATCAAAGCCAGTAGGGCACAGATATTCTACCACAAGCTGAAACTATCTCTGTGCCCAGGGAAGGACCCAACACAGGGATCACATCGCTGTGCCCATGTGTGGTGGCAGCAAACAGGGCGTCCCCAGAGCCAGGTGTTTTCCTGATTCTCACAAGGACCTGACTGTACTGCAGCAAAATAACATCACCAACTAGACACAGCCTCTAGAATGTTTACATCTACTTCAAGTAGCTTTCTGAATCATTTTAAACATTGTTAAGAAGAGATTCAGCAGGTTCAGCTGCTCTGGGTATCAGTTAGGGCTGCACAGACCCCTCTGGAGTCATCACCAAGTGTTTCACAGCTGTGCTAGTGGATGACTTCAAAAATTATTTCAAAAGTACCTGAATTTTTAATATTTTTTTTTTTAATAAAATCTGTGATATTACAGTTGAGCAACCAGGCACTGTGGAGAAACGAACTGTGTAATGCAAGCAGCATTTTAGATCATTTCTCCTCAGGACTGAGACCCTTTGGTGTCCTGCAGCTCCGAGTGGGAGCCCTGCCCAGGCTGGGCATGGACAGCCGGGGAAGGAGGTGGTGAGGAGGGATGCCCATGCACCAGGAGGCCCTGCACTGAAAGCCCCTTGGAAGAAGCGTGTTCCTGATGTTAATCCCAACCACTCCTGCTTGTTCTTGCTTTAAAAAATACATGAACCTTGCCACTGGCAAGTGAACCTCTGCTCAACAGCAGCCAGCTCACGGGCTCTGGCAGCGAAGTGTAGTGGAGACTGGCAGAAAGGCTCTGCTTCCCTGTTGTCCCCTCTGTCCGGCCCTATGGCCAAGAAACCACACTGGCTGAGCTTAGCAAATAGTTAGTTTGCACTCTGGGTAAAATAATCTAGTAGAGCTAAAACTAGAGTGCCAATCTTCATGTCACTGCTACATTTCAGCCCTGTGAAAGTCCATGCTGTTCCATTGTCTGACCATTGTTTGAAAAGTAGCAATTTGTATGTCATCTCCTAGACTAATTGCAGATAAAATTTGGGCAAACTTGGAACAGGGTGTTTTACAGGCCTCCCAGAGCAATTATGCTGCTTTTTTGGGCTTGGCTGCATGCCTGCATCTGTTACAACAAACCCACACAGGGCAGTGGGAGCAAAATCCTGCAGATCAGGACCCCAAGCATCTCTGAGGCCTCGGATCTATGGCTAGCCCGGGGCAAGCATGCAGCGTGCTTTTTCCCACAGAAATATTTATAGCCAGGATCCTGATGAAAGGGCATCAAGATGACCTACCAGGATTCTCAGTTGTCTCAGCAAATTGATCATTCCCACAGATCTTACTTGCTTTAATGAATGAGTAAATAGGATTGCAAAGCTAAGGCTCGTGCTCCCACTTAGCGATGAGTCTGGGCACTGTAGCAAGTATTCCCACAAACCTTTGAAGGGCATATGTGCTCTTGTTCTGAGAAAGAGCTGTCTGCTTTTGGGGGGCCTTTCCTCCCTGATGTTGTAGCCCAGGGTGTTGCAGCGGTTCTTCCTGCAGCTGAGGCACAAGCCTTTGTTGAAAGTGTTGATGTCGTTGCACCAGTAAGCTGTGCTTTGCTTGTCCTTGTGGAGCAGAGAGTCGATGAACAGATGAACTGACCTCTCATGGGCACATTTCACAGTTTGAGTGATGCCTGAAAAAGTGCAAGCAGAATTTACATGCTGTTGTTCCTTTTTACCATTTCAGTTGCAGGGGAGTACTGTAACCGACTATAAACATGTGTTATTGTTTTCCCCCCACGCCCTTACTGCCTTTTACAGCACGATTTTGCCTCATCCATCGTAGCAATTTTACTTTTAGGATCATTCAAGAATAGCATGGCTGAACAAATGTAGTAATGTCTTATTTTGTGCCTATCAGAGTGACAAACTTTCTTGTTGAATTATGCTTGCAGCTACTACTGGGGGAAAAAGAGCAAAAAATGTATTAGACTAAAAAAATACTAAATACATAGAGATGCTTTTATGAGAAGTACCTTTATGTTCCTTAAGTGCCATCAAGCTATAAAAATTATTTTGTGTAATTGGGATATGTCATGATGGACTGTTTTTATATGTCCACTGATAAGGTTTGCAGCTGATGCTTGGTTTCACATTTGTCATGGCTTATCTGCTAAAAAGTAAGGCCTACATTTAGGCAGTGTGTGCTGATAATTGAGAAACACTTTTCCAGTGTCGTGTCCTGGGTGAGCAGGGCTCTTTTGGGGTTTTTCAGCGAGCAGTTCTGGTTGTCACTGTGCATCACTACCTTATCTTTTTTCAGGATGCTGCATCAGTTTCTCTATAGGTTTATGTTTAGGTACATTGGAAATAAGCTTCTATAAATAAACCCCAGCCTGGAACACTGTCAGTCAGGTCCTAGAGGGAGCATCGTCTGCACGGCTGAAGGACAGCGAGTTGGGAAAAGGTGAATGAAGGAGGTGAGAAGTACAGACCTGTGTTTGATCTGATTTGTAATAACTAATGGCACACTAGATGAATCTGGCTTAATTAGAATAAGTTTTCTCATTTCCCCTACTGCTAAAAGAGATACCTTTGCTGTTATTCTGAGGTGCTCGACAGCAGGATGGTCAGGGCTCAAATTTCAGGAGCGTGAGGCAGCCCAGGTCCTTACTGGAGTCAGTGAAACCAGTTTGAACTCAACACGTGTAAAAATCAGATAACTGACTTCTAGACAAGAAATTTCCTTGCCTATAAGGAGTTGTAATCCTCCCACGAGCAGCTGTTTAAGACCACAGGGACCCTGTTGGTGCAGCTGCAGCGCTCTGTACCGTGGCTCTTACCGGTGATCCCGTACTGTGCGATGTGGTTGTACACGTGCAGGATGTGACAGCCGGGCTGGAAGGTGCCTCCGTTGGGATAGAAGTCGAAATGAGCCACAGGCTGCTTGATGCCCACACTGAGACCCATGTGCTGTTTGGTGAAGGTATGAATTGCATCTACAAAGTTTGCATCATCTGGAGATAAACGGTCTGTGGGTGACATTCCTTCAAACAAGGGACCGGCGGGGTCAAGGCCTGCAAATAAATGTGAATAATCCCTTTGTCCTGTGCTGCAGAACTGTTGTGCTGCTGGGAGAAAGATCTGTGATAAAGATGTAAAAGCTGGCAGCACTGGCCCTTCACAAGGTCTTTGTGTGATGGAAACAAGACTAAGGACACTTGTCCCACGGAGGGTACACCAGAAAGTAAAGCAAACAGCACCGGAGGGTGAGTGCTGCCTGCCCAAGGACACGGGCACAGCAATAGGTGTGTTTGCTGTGGGCAGACCCGCTCGCTGCCACCGTGTGTGTCCCTGCAGCCACCTTTACGTAATGTTGTTCTTTCAAGCTCTAGAGGTCGTGTGTTTCAGAGGCCCCGTGTGAAGACACCAGTCCCACAACAAGGTTGACTTTTAGCCCACATTTGGGACCTGAAAGTTTATAAAGCTTCACTTGTTGCCTAAAAGGGCTATATGTCTGCTAGATTTACTTTGTAATAATTTTTCAGCCTGAAAAGTCTTCAAGTCTTCAAGGCAGATCATTGCAGTATTCAGAAAAACAGTATTCCACTGAGGGAGTCTCAGTGATTTGTGTTTGCCAGCTTTTTTTTTGTGGTGCTCTTCTTGGTTGGGAATGATTTATGGGAGAGAGCTTTGTGCTTAGTTCAAAGCTGTGTTCGGTTTTGAGAAGCTTCTAAATTTGCTATTCTTCACTTGGTACTATGGAATAACAGCATAGATGTAACCAGACTAGACTAATAACAGGGGCTACAAGTAGGGAAGTCACCTTGAAGGCATACATTTCCTTTTAGTTTTAATAACTTCTACCACTATCAATTTTTGGAGCTTATTGTTACAAGTCTGAATAACTTTTACTGAAGAATTCATATAGCTGTTACAAAAAATTAAGTGTTCTAATGTTTTTTACTTATCCATTATCAAGGTTTGATGTACTAATAAGGTTTGAACAAGAGGTGCTGGGGACCTGAAGTCCCCACAAGTGTACACAAGTGTAATACCATGACGTGTTCTGGAAAATCAGCTTCTTGTCATGCAGGCAGTGCCACGAGAGCGGATTGTGTAAGGGACTGTGGCACGTGGCAGTGAATCCAAGACCAGAATTGTGGCTCCAGAGCACAGTCATGTATATTTGCCTCACTCCTAAATCTGATGAAAGTAAAATCTTTTCTCTGAGAAATTAAATGTAGCTGATGTGGGCCTTGTGTAAAATGCACTTCTGTTTTGGTTTGATCTGTTACCATTTTTTAGGCTGACACTGTACATTAGTTGAGGTACTGTATGCACTATATCAATAACATTACAAATGTATTTTCATTACACTCATAATTAGTACAGTTATAAACCTTTACAGAAGATTCAGAATGTCACTAGTCAAAACAATCAAGTGGTAGGGTTAACTTTGTTTATTTGAAGCATCTATTAGGGGTATTCTAATGATATGCTTCTTGTGAAATGTAATCCAGAGCTATCATTTTTGCCACAGACTGACTGGCTTGAATTCCCTGTGTTAGCACTGTATCACAATTGAAAACTCAAGTACAGTTAGACATTTTCCTTAAGGTATTTTTTTAAATGACTTGCTAACAGTGGACAGTGTATCCGAATGACTGAGTCAAAACAGTGGCCAAAGATCCACGGTCAGTGGCCAACATTTAGTTTAACATGTTACTGAGATTGGATACAGGATAAATTCAAGCAACAGTCTTTGGTTTATGATTTGTAGTCCCCATGCTTGTATATTCTGTATGTCATAATTTAGACTGATGTAGGAGAGATCAAAGAGAGAAACACCATAGACTTAGTACTGAAAAATGTTTTCATTAAATTTTCTATATCTAATTTCGAAACCAATGGGATGAAACTTCTAAGCTGTAGTGAATATTGCTTATCCAACAGCTAATTGTTGATATGACATTGATATGCCAAGTATCTGTGTTACTTAATTCAGTTGTCTGTTGTATTTCTTAAAGATAGAAGTCTTTTACCTGTAATTCTTCCAATCTTTTTTGTACCACTGATATAACTTCCAGCAAATCCTGAAACATGAGCTCCTAGGCTGTACCCAATTAGATGAGCATTGCCTCTGGAAAACTGAATGGATTCCTGGAAGATAGTGGCAACTTGATTAAAGGCAGAAAATGTGAAAAGCAAACAGTGAAATACTTATTACAAGCTAGGAATACCATGAATTAGAACACGAGAAATTTGTGTGTTGATGATGATGGTGGTCAAATGAGGTTCGTGAATCATTCACGAAATTTCTTCACTGGCTGAGTGTTATTCCTTGCTTCCTTTTCATGCAGCAGGGAAAGACCAAAAATTTGGCCAGTGTTACTTATCTGCTGTGCACAGAGAAACCAGCAGCACAGAGAGCAGGATTTTGGTGGTTGTTGCAAGTGATGCAAATGTGCATTGCCTTTTGTTTGCATCATCTGACTTTCCTATGACTGTAAAATGAATACTTGTCCTTTAACTTAAGGGTAAAACAATCCTCTGTGGGAAGTGCCTTGCTTTTTTTTAACCTGAGGTACAAGCACAAGCCAGACTAGAAGACAAGGTATGGAAACATTGATTAGACATGTTAAGAGATAAGGCAGTGATATTTCTTGGACTGATTTGTACAAAGTCAAGTATCTGATTGAAACAAACCTATTGAGGCAGAATTGGCCTCAGGCCTTTCTTTCCTCCTAATCACTACTATGTGCATCTTTAGCATTTCACCTGAGCTGCAAGGCTTGAAGTTTTTCTGACTTGTAAAGAAAAATGTGCTGTATTTTGCTTACAGGAAAAGCAAACCTCTCTTTTAATTTCTTTGTGGATATTGCCTGTCCTAGGGGTGGCTCTGCAGTCTCAATACTCACCTCTTCTAAAGAGGAGGTGAAACTTGGCAAGCTGCTTTTGAGAGGGGCAGCTCTTAGGAATCACAAGATCACCAATTTCTTCTTGGGTGGTGTTGAGATGGATGCTACTGAGGTTGCTACTGATCATGCCCTATTAATTCTTGGACTAAGAGCACTAATATTTACTTACTGTTTATTCTTAATTAAAATGTTGTGCAGCTTTGTTACATCCATTGAGGATATTTCAAACAATGGACTGCCTGTAAGCAGACAGAAGCAAAGCAAAAAGAGAGTTATGGGAGTTGAAATGAAGGGGGTTTTAATGTTAAACTCAGGAGGGATGCTTCTCAACAGAAGGAAGGTTTCCTGGTTGAACGCACTTGATTTAATGGTGGGAAAATTTATGGTATATTTAAATTCTGGATCATATTATGGTACAAGAGAAGCTATCTACAGTGCTGGAGCAAGCAGTCGTTTATTCAAGCCTGGATTTGTTTGTTGACACTAGAGAAATCACAGTCTTTACTGTTGACAGTGTGCTGTGTCCTCCTGGGAACTGAACAAAGTCCACCACTTGATTCATTCAATAATTAACAGCTCAAAAAAAATCACTTTTAGGCTCCAGCAACTTAAACTACATTTGACCAAGAGTTAAGGTTTCTTGTGAAAAATAGTGACTGACTCTTCTGCCTTGTCTTTTGTGCCTGTTGTCCCAAACTGGGCTGACAGCTTCTAGCCCTCCTGTTCCCATGGAAGCACCTTAGACCTTCAGTGGTATTTGCTACAAGCCTTTCAGCTTTGCAGTGTATTTCTCTTCCACCTTAGGCCTCACCTTATTTAAATGAATGGGGAAAAAAAAAATCAGTTGTTCATTTCAAATCAGGTATCTTAGATTAGTCTTAGAGGCTGATGCAATATGGGTTCCTGGCTTGTATGAGTGATTCTCATCTAGTGTTTGCTTTCTGCCTTTCCTTTAATGGTGCTGGAGACCAGTGAATCCTTGCAAGCTCATCTGCAGCCTTTTCACCCCAGCCATGGCCACTGCTGCCCCTGTGACAGGAGTTTGATAGTAGTCACTCATCAGTGCTCTCTGTACTCGCTGCTGCCTCCGTGTCACCTGCTTTGGGCAGCAGCTCTGTCCTCTTGAAAGGTCTCCCTTTACACTCTGCATCTCTGAGCCATTATTTTAGCATAATCCTTGGGAAACTGCGGCAAAAATCAGACACTGTCACGTCTGAGTTCTGCACTAAAAGCAGACGTTGAGCACAAATAACATAAACCCATTTTACTGAGCTAACAACTTGCAAACGATGCCTGCCTGCTTTTCAAAGGGTGGGACTGTGTCAGCTGCTACATATGCTAATGGAAAAGCTAAAGTAGCAGGAAATTATCTCACCTCTAGGGATATATAAAATATTTTAATATGCAAGACCACTTGCTTTTTTCTGTTGCATGGTGAAACTTTATGAAGTTGTGTGGAAGTTTATGGAAGAAAAATTTGCACTTTTTAAAAGAAAAGTGACTGAAATGAACAGCATTAGCTAGCATAGTATTTCAGAAATGTAAAAAAACAATAAAACATAAAAACAAGCAAGCAGGTCTTTTCCAGAGAAATATTTTCCAGATCTGGGGAATCTTACCTCCAGCCATTCCAGGAATTCTGCTATCTCCTGTCCTACATGGCGTGTGTTCTGCACAGCAATGGGGTAGTGCTGGTGAGCCAAGGTAAGCCAGTCTGCAACGATCACATTCAGTGGCTTATGCTGAGACTTCAGAGCTGCTGCCATTTTCCAAATCCAACTTTCTAATATCCCATCCACCTGTTATATTAAAAAAAAAAAAACCAAAAACAAAAAAACAAACAACGAAACAGTAAGAAAACCATTGTTACAGGAAAACAGTCTCTGCCAAGTATTTCTTGTGAAAAGCTCAAGGAAATAAAAAGCATAATACAAACAAGGAGGGTTTAATGCTGATTAGATTTTAGGGGCTTCAGTGCTGAGAGTCTTTGGGGTTTGGTGGCCAAAAAGACTAAAAAAATCTATGTAAAAACTGTATAATAATGTATGTTTTGGAATATGGACAAAACCCCTAAAAATTCAATATAAGAACTGTATAATAATGTATGTTTTGGAATACAGACTCCTATCAGTGAAAATGATGTCCTAAAATATTTTAGCTCATCTGGTGATCACTGGTATTACTGGATAAAATGAAAGACATAAATGCCCAGAAAATTTCTGATTTCATTCAAGAGCAGCTGTTCCTGAAAGCTGAAAGAGGTGGAGAGGGAGAGAAGCTGGAGGACTGCAGGGCAGGGGGCATTCATCTCTCATAGCTGTTCCACTTTAAGAGCTGCTTTTTTTAAATCACTCTTTTTTGAACCCCTAATTACACTTTTCTGTATCAGAGTGGGTTTCTGGTTTGATGGACTAGAATTATTATTTAATTGATCAGACTTAATTGTTGTTCTAGTTGTATTTCCTCAATTGATAAAATACCCTCATCTCTTCTGCTGTAACAGCGCTGGGGAGTGTCAGGTCTGGTTTCCATACACATTCCTCTAAGGACTCAACACCTCTGCAAATTAAGTTAATATGAGTTATGAACTTCAACGGCCTGTGGCTTGTCTTTGAGAAGGGGTGTGAGTTTTGAACAGATTCTTATTTGTGAGGCTTGGCTAAAGTAGTCCAGGGCAATATTTCATCCCAAGTCAGCCCTGCCCTTATCTCTTAAGGGAGTTATGTACGTCAAGGGAGGTGTTCAGCCTTTCCCTGCATATTTGCAGATGTGCAAGAAAGATCTGTTTTGCCCCCTTATGTGATGACAGTGGCTCTGTGAGAATCAAAGATCTGTTAAAATTACACAATTTCTTATCCTGCCTTTTGTTTCTTTTTCAACTGAGAAGCTGATGAAAAGCCACTCTTTAGTATTACTGTGGTTTTGAGAACGGTTTTTCATGGTGGATTGTTTTTTTGCAGTTTAACTGGAAGCAATTCAGTTGTAATTCATTGATGTTGAAGGCTTTGCTTTCAGCTGAAGTGGCCTATGGAGAATTTCTGTTTAAAGGGTGTATCTGTGAGAAAGGTGTGGGGAGATTGTGTGCACTTTTCAGGAAGCCTGTAAATACCTGGCAGTGAACATATCAGAGAAATGAAACTGGTATTCAATCTTCCAGGAGCACAGCACATTAACTGAGCTACTTATTTGAGCTGTGCTGGCTTTAAACCGGGGCTGAATCTAATCCTTGCCACAGGAGTCCCATGCGAAAAATTGCTTGTAGGCTGTTCCTTCAGAATCTGGAGGGTTGTCTTCTTTCTAGCCATGATTGCTACAAGGGAAATCTGCCATCTTTGTAATCACAACCAGGTATCTGAAGATACTTTTGGCAGTAGCATAATGAGAAGGAAAGTATATAAAATCAAGTGTAGTTTGAATTAAAAGCAAAATGTGTGTTCATACCGACCAGCCATGGACTATCATCACCAGAGGAAGAGAGGCATTGAAACTGCATTTGTCAAGAGTCTCCAACTGATTAAAAAAAATTTGACAGTCGCCTTCACTTGATTCTGTATAGAGTCGAAATTTGGTTTTTAAGTTTTGCTGATGTTTCTTTGGTCTGGTGTATTCACTCTGTGATCCCAGTGCCTCTGAAATGAAATTTATAACAACAGTCATAATAGGCAGGAATCTAAAACCTGAAGAAGTTACCATTGCAACACAGTTTGTAATACAGAATAAACTAGTAAGGTTGGAAGTCTAGCTGTGTGTAGTTGTTGCCTGCTCCAGGTGGGCTAAGCTGTACATTTTGGGTCAAAAAAGTGATTTCTTTTTCAAAGTCTGAGATGGTCTAGGTGTGCCTATGAGTCCCTCTATTTGAACAGTAACAGTTACACAGGAAATACTGTGGGCCTTTATAGAATGCATAAGGATTGCAAAACCACAGTGCAGGTGTTGTGACTTCAGCTTGTTAGTATGAGCACAGACAAGCACACTCATGGGCTCTTAACTCTGCAGAGCAGTTCTGCTGATGTGCATTTGCCAGTAATTGCTGAGCAAGCAGCATTACACTAAAATAACTGGTTTATTCAGGGTTAGAACTCTCTTTGGAGACTTAGGTGACTGCTTAAAACTTAGACTGCATCATAAATCATTCTTTTTCTCTGAAAAGGCAAAATGAAGTGTTCTTGTTGTAGTTGTAATATTTTTTTTTGTTTTGTTTCTAGATAAAATAGCTTGGTACATGTAGGAGGGCATCTTCAGAAATGTCTATTAAGTAAGAAAGTGGGGGCAGAGTGAGCTGTAGGCTCATGAATATTATGAGCTTAGATGGAAAAGCATGACTATAGAGCAATTGCTGGAAAATTGAACAAAATAAAGCAGAGGCTTACAAAGAGCACCTTGTGACATTCAAACCTCTTTAATGAGACTTCAGACTATTGACTTAGCTGAAAAAGAATCCATATAATAAAATATTACTTAAGCTAGAAAAAATGGGGATTAGTAGAAGAGAAGATAAAGTGTGATGAACTAGGCAAAAGCGTATATTTTTGCCACATGTCGGTCTTGTTACAAACTTCATTCAGGGTTTAATTTCAGTGTAATGACAAGACATGCTAGAACAGCATATTTTATTCTGTTAAGTGAATGACAATTCTGGCAAGAAAACTCCTAAACTGACCTGCCCTGGATGTGCACTGTTTTCTATTTGTTGCTAATTACTGTACAATCCAAGTAACTGCAGGCAATGTTATGTCTCATAACTAGGAAACATTATTGTAGAAATTTGTTCAGCCTTTTACAAGAGCTGGAACTTAAAAAGCTTCAAAGTTATTGAAGGTTTGGTTGACCAAATTCTTAGCTTCAGTGTCTCACATTTTTCTTTCAGGACACTTTTAACTGTGATAGATAGCTAGGACTAAATCTGGTCATTTCTCTCGAAAATGTCCACTTAAGAGAATTTCTGTTGGATTTCTTTTCCCCTGGGAGAGCACTTAGTTTCTGAAGTAAGTAATATCAGGAAAAAATGAATATAGATAAAGAACTGAGAATTGGAAAGAGTTTTAATGATGTTGATATTCTTAACCTCCGGTTTATTCAGGCTTTGGTGAGTAGTCTCCACACAAAGATAAGCATTGTGTTCTATTTTTAGCACAAAAAGAAAAACAAACAAAAAGAAATAACTTGTGCCCGTGCCATTGTACACATCCTTTCTTTGTTTAATGCCTTGTTTTCGTTTTCTTTTTACTCTCTCAGTGTTTGTGCAGCGCAAAGGGCTTTGTTGCTCAGTACTGTTTGTACACACTACAGAGAACAGCCTGATAAACAGCTGGGGTTTCGTACCCGGGCTGGGAAAGGACTGAGCTTTGGACTCGCTGGGAAATATGGGAGAGGGGATTCAACTTCTTCCTGGCTGTCAACACAGTTCCAACAGAATGTTGTGTTAATTGACAAGGAGCTGCTTCCATGTGTTAATGGAAGTGCTGGCAGGGCCTGGCTGTGCAGGGCTCCTGCTGCAGGTATCATACCTGGCTCTTGGTGACATGGCCAAAGGGGACGGCCACTTGCAGAGGTCATTTTACAGCAACAACAACAACAACACTGAACTGCTAAAGAATTTTTTTCATGGTAATTGCAGCAAAGTATGCTGAGATCTTTCTGAAACTCCAAAGAGTTTCTCTTTGGAAAATTAGCCCTTACCCAGGTAATCGAGTTGCTGACTTAATTTCCTGTTTCTCCGCAGATCCTGCTCTAACATGAATTGCACAAGCAATGCAGTGTGGCCACGCTGATCCAAAATTACCTCCACGCAGAGCAGCACAGAAATCACAAGCGAGAAATGTTATTGTGAATTCTTGACCCCCTGGAGGAGATTCAGCCCTTTCCTTACTTGGTGTTAACGATGTTTTGGGAGGTGCAGCAAAGACTGACTGAGGGCTGGGTTTGTAAATACCCCTTCACTGCCATAGAACAGTCTCTTGTAAACTGTTTTAGGGTCAATTTTGGCAGACAAACCAAACCTGACATAATAATGTTTTCTTACTGAAAAGTAAAAAGAAGAGACAGCCCCAGTTGAACAAAATAAAACTGTTTTTTATTTAGGATTTAAAAATTATAAATAAAATATGGAGACGCACCTACATATTTGGTAGTAGGACCAGTAGCCACCTGAGTTCAGTGCACTTTGGAGGGTGCAAGATAAAAGTTAATTATTGTTTCTCACTATTAACATTTCATTATTATTTGCATTATTAGTGTTTAGCTTTTTAGGCAATGCCCATCCTGCTTCTAATAATGGAACCTTCAAACTAAGATGCAAGGAGGATATGAAGAATAATGAGAAACATAGTAAATATGAAGAAACACTTTTTTCTGTGAAAAGTGGCCTTGCTAATAACAACAACAATAATTCCATATGGACCAAAATTAGATTATTTGAACTAAATTGTCTATTTACTTGTAGAAACAGGTTAAACCAGGAGACTGACTTGAATTGAATTACCCCAAAAGATGAGAAGGCTTTCTTAACTGCAATTTTTGGAGTCCCTTCTGAAATGTGCAGATGTGACAGCAATGCTATAAGACTTGTTAATGAAAACTTTACTGGGAACTAGACAAGGGTCAGGACCCTGTCTAGGACTTGAAACCATAAATATCCTGTTCTTGTCTGGGGGAGAGTCAGAATCTAAATATATTCCTTTCTATATCATGTCTGATTAGGCATAAAAATACAAGTACAAAATATCTGCTTCATGGCAAAAAAATGCCTAAAGATGTTTCAGTAATAAGGATGAGGTATGGTAGGACTGTATAATGTTATGAGAAAAATTTTAATATTTGTTAAGTCCTACACTTTAAATTCATCTTAGAGTACAGCATAAAAATACTAATTAAAATTGGCATTCCCAATGAAGGAAAATATCTTTTCTGCTTAAAAATAACGTTCAGTGTCCTGCTTCATGTCCTTGAAACTCCACAGGAAGAGAGAATGTTCCAATGGCACTCACCTCATCCACAGGCAATTGAAAAATTAATTAAGTAAACATGAAGGGAAGTTGAAATTTGGGCTGCTGGCATGTTAGGGATACATAAAAATCATGAAACACCAGCATATGAACATACCCCACTGTTTATAGTTTCTTGGTGCCTTCTGACCACTCCCTTTGTGTCCATGAGTGGAATTGTCTGGCTGTCATTTCTTGTTTCTCTTGTCTTACAAGCATGCAGGCATGCCAAAGGTAAGTCAACCAACTCACCACAAGTGTAGTTTGTACCCAAACAGACACAAAGGGTGGTTACCCAACTTTTGTTAACCCTCTGATAACATACTTTTAACCCTCTGTTGAAAACTCTGAGAGGAGAGCACATAAAATGACACTTTTCATACCGACTGCCTTCTCTGTGTGTTTCATGGCTTTCAAACCATCCAGATAATGCTATACCAGGTGGCTTTGGTGAGGCTCAAAACTGGAAGGAAGATGTGTTTAGCAAGAGGCCAGTTTAAGAATTCTTTGGAGCTGCTGTCCTGGTTTCATTAGTGAGGCCATGAGATGGTCAGTGGAAGGTGAGCTCGTGTGCCTGGGCAAAAATGAGCTCTGTCGTTGTCGGGGATCGTTCTGTCTGTCTGTGGCTCTTTGCCATTCAGGTGAAGGTGATACTTTTTAGTTTCCTTTGACAATCAGACCCATCCAAGGTCTAGCAATAGTCAAATTTGTAATTCTTTACTGGAAGGTGATTAACACTGGCAAATCGCTGTTTTCTGGTGTCTAAATGCTTCTGATCTTTATTATTACTATCAGGCACTGCCATCATGTTTTGAAGCACAGTGGTCTGAGAAAATCCATAAAAACTTACCCCACAGTTGAACAAAGGGAAGACTGTTCTGCTCTGCTGATCCTGGACCTTCCAGGTCTGTGTTCTTTATTTACCTGGACTATTTGCAGAAGGGGTGAGGAATGGGGAAATTTGTTTGTAGATCTGATTATCAGCTACCTGGTTAGAACTGTCAGCAGAGATCCATATTCCTATAATTTCTGCTTACTCTATTCAGAATTAATTTCTGGGTGTACAAAATTGGAGAAAGAGAATGTAGTGTCTTGTTCAGTTAATAGCAGAATCATGATTTAAAAAAGAGTTGTTAACATGTTAATAAGGAGTTCAGGCCTAGCTGATATTTCTCCCTCTCTTTTTTAAAATTAGAATGCTTCCCAAAGGACAAGTAGTTTGAATTCACAGTACTGAATTCACAGCATATGCAAGAACTGTAAAATATATTCAGAGTATTCAGTACAGATCATTGTTTAGCACAATTTGTTTCCTTGGTTGTCTAAGATATAAAGGCGTCCACTCTACTCTCAGAAGTTGATTATATCAAAGAATTTGATAAAAGATTGTTGTCAGCTAATTTTGAATTCTCTGCTTATGTATCTTGTGCTGCTGTTTATTTGAAATTGCCTCTCTTGAATGCACTTGGTCAGGTGATGGAGAGAGAAACTGTTTCAGTAACTCAGAGTGCCTTAAGTGGGAGTATTTGGGGATCTGGAGAATAAAATGAAAACGTCAAAACAAAAGTCTTGCTAGAAAACCTTGAAAAAGATGTCAAGACAGATTAAATATCATGTTTTGGTTTCCACTTACTCCTCTGTGTCTCAGCTATGCAGAGACATATCCCAAGTCAGTTATGAATCAAGTACTGCATTTCTATTTAATGTCTTCAAAAGAGGGAGAAATAAAATGCAGTGTGATATGTTAAGAGAAAAAGATAGTATGTTATCCTTTTGCTTTGCTCTGATTTATGTATTTATTATTTATATGTATTAGAGTATGTACTTTCATTCCTCCTCTTCCTAAATTTGTTTTTCTCTCATTGGTTTTGAACATTGGATTGATTTAAAATTTTCAAAAGAATCCCCTTTTTTGATTCTCATGCCATACTCTTTTAATCTTTCTCTTCCACATAAACCCCTCCTTTACTATGTGAAATTTCAAAACTTATTTTTCACATCTGCTTTATTTAGAATCAAGTATTGAAGTGATGGTTAGAACAGAAGGCAAAGAAATAACACCCACCCTCCAGCCTGTTCGCTGTTCCTTTTGTCTTTTTATATCAGGTGAGAACTCCAATGCTGACTCTCAGCACTTGCTGTCTGCTTTGTTGTCTGACTGCAGAACCACACGATGTGCTGAGTGGGAAGGGACCCACAAGGACCATCGAGTCCAACCCTCAGCCCTGCCCAGGACCATCCCCAAGAGTCACTCCGTGTGCCCCAGAGGATCACCCAAAACCTGCTGGAGCTCTGTCAGCCTCGGGGCTGTGCCCACTGCCCTGGGGAGCCTGGGCAGTGCCCACCACCCCCGATATCCAACCTAAAGCTTCCCTGACACCAACTCCAGCCACTCCCAGGGTGCTGTCCCTGGTCCCCACAGGGCAGAGCTCAGTGCCTGCCCCTCCTTTTCCCCTCACAGGGAAGCTGTCACTGCAGTGGGGTGTCCCCTCGGTCTCCCCTTCCCCAGCTGAGCGCACCGAGCGCCCTCAGTGTCCCCACACACTGCCCCTCCAGCCCCTTCCCCATCTCTGTGTGCAGGAGGCGGCACCGCCACACACCTCGGACAGCTCACGGTATTCTGGGGTCTCTTCATTCTCTCATCTAGAGCAAAATCCTTCTAGATATGATCGTTTCAGTGCCATTGTAATGCAGAGTTGCTAAATTGAAATCAGGGCCCCAATGGTTTAATCTGACCTAATCTGAATTTTATTAACCAGAACACTTGAAAAAATAATTACGCTGTCTTTCCAGGAATGCTTTGAACTAGAATAATACAGATGTCAAATTGTTGCTATAAATTACTGTTAACAAATAATTATCTCTCCTCCATCTGTTACCTAACCAAAAGTTTCATAGTTTAGGTGAATTTAAAAGTGGGTAAATGTTGGCAGCAATACTTTCACCCCTCATGAAAGTGCTTCCTTTCAAATACATGCATGACTAAATTTCTTGGGCCTGTGTTTCTGCCAAGGTTTTCAGATGCCTCATTTGAGGCCTACTTTTCCATTTCCTTAATATAAAAAGCAAAAATAAGAAATAGTCACATACTGCCTGGGTGAAATGTATTTGTTTGAATGCTGTTAGCACAGACAGGAAGGGAAAATGAATATTGAGAAATGTGAGGCTGAGTTTAGTCTTCTTCAGCCAGGAGACAAGACAACTAAAGTGATATGGGGTAGAGGTCTGAAATCATGAATAGTGTGGGGAGAATCACATTTTGTGTTGGGAGAAACATCTGAGGGTTACTATTTGATAGCAAAATAAGTTGATAAGAAAAGATGATGAAATGGTTCTCCTCAAGACATGTAGTTTATCTGTGGAATTCCCCACTGGGTGTGGTGTGGGAATAAAGCATTTATATGAGGTTAGTTGGAAAATGGGAGTGTCTAAGAGAGCTCTTGTGAGGGTTACTGAACACATAGACACCACTCAGGAGATGTGGGAACTGGAAAGGGTTGATGATGTGGGGGAACAAGAGCTTTATATGTAGGTAAACTTTGCTTTTGGCCGCCTCTGCTGGGGGCTGAACCAGAAAAGCCTTGGATTTCATCCACTACAGCCACTCTTATGTTTGATGGAAAATATTTCAGTTCAAAACTTTTCATTCTCTTTTTGCACCAAAATTATCAGTGTTAGTATTTGCTGCTGTTCAAAATTATTAATTGTCTGGAAATAGTTGTTAATTTTTAGTGATTAAAAATAATATTAAAATCAGAATATTCAGGCTAATTTATGTTGAAATCTTTGAAGCTTTAATTTGAAATTTTGCTGCTATTGAAGTTTGGACTTTTTATCTGGAAAATATTGTTGGGACATGAAAATATTTTCCTGTCCAGCTCTTAAAAAGTCGAGTCAGCTCTTACCCTGGAAGAGATGGACAAGAGCTAAACAGGAACTCTAGATCAAAGGATTCAAAACTGTACACATATTTGCTTATAACATTGTGATTCAGGGTATTGTTTGTCTCATTTTTATTTCTAAGGGACCAGGAGAAAATCTCTATTACTCATGTGCATGTCCCTCAGAACCATTTCACATATGCTGATATTATCATGACAGGTGTAAGTTTTGATTAAAAAAATTATACAGTCTTGCAAAATATAGGACTTGTTTTGAGTGGTATTTTAGGGGAGCTGTGCTGGAAGTGGGAGTTCATTTCCTTCCTACGGCCTTGCTGTTTTTTGCTGTGTGATCACTTGTCTGGTGCCAGCTTGGTGTGCCAGGAATTCAGCATGACTTCTGGACCACAGTATTCCATAGTGTGAGGAGACATTAAATATATGCTTCAAGAAGGTGTGATTGAAGCACAGAAAAGAAAAAGAGAAAAAATGACAGGGGTGAGAAGATAGAAACATCAAGGTTTTAGAATATTAGCACAGGAAGGCTTTGCTGGGCCATGGGAGAAGCCTCCAATCCCGACTGCTGGATGAGGGCTGTATTCCCTGGATGGCAGAGGGGGATAGGGCATGAAAGACTGAATGCTGCAGTGGGAAAAATAAAAAGAGGAGGGAATGTTGGATGAATCTGAGCTTTAGGATTATAGTACCAATTACAAGGAGATGCTCTCCAGCACCAGGCAGGCCCTTGCTATGGGGGGAATCTGCCTACCCTGAGCATAATTAAATCTCAGCCTCCCAAGTGGCCTTTGATAAGTTCAGGGAATGGGACTGAGCATCCAAAGGGCTCAGTCTGGGCACTGACTTGGTGTTTGGTCCCTTACAATTTTTGGACTTCCAAAGAACTTACGTTTTAGAGGAAATATTGGGAGAATTTTTTAAGGATATGTTCTTGGGAGCTATATTTTGTTTTAATCACCCTCTCCTCCCTTTCTTCGTTTCCTTTTCTCTTGCCTCTCCGATATGTTCCTGGGGGTTTTTTTCCATTGTGTCCTTTGATTTTTTTTTATAATTATTTTTTTAGATAATAGAACTGTTTTCTTTTACTGTTTTGGTCTGAAAGCCTTAGTTAAGCCAAAACAGCTGAGGGGAAATCCTGTTTTTGCAGCACATAAGAACTTTTTGCTTTGACAATCACTAGGTGTGTTCATCTAAGCAAGAGTTTGATGGTTTCACTGATATGGTATTAAAAGGCTTTGATTATTTTCTGTGTGTCCTGAATGTCTCCCAATTGATCTTTTACAGTGGCTGCCTGTAGGTATTTCTTCTAAGCCCTCTGCAGTGCACACTGTTTACAGGAGTTATGTCCATGCAATTATTTGTAGAAATAAGGGCTTTCACTAAACGTTGAATTTGTTTTAAAATTAAACTCTTTAAGAGGAAGGAAAATTTACTGTGGACTTATTTTAAAGTAGATTCTGTGTACAGAACCAATCTTAGAATTTTTATTAATGCTATCACACAGTTTTTGTTACGATTTTCCTGGTATAGGTGACCTGAGTGCAGATTATAACAATTGCTGTCACTTAAGCCATAGTTCACTAAAAACTTTTGAGTACAATTATCTAATTCTCCTGTGCAACACTCTCTTTTAGTAGAACGGGCCATGCAATGGTGTCCTACAAAGATTTGTTAGTCTAAGTTTGGGATGAGCTGTTATGAAAATTGGTAAAGATGTTATTGAGCTCTGCAGCCTTTTCCAGGAATCCTGAGACAACTCTTATGGAAGATACTATTTTATGGAATACTTAGCACTATATGCATGGGACAATGCAAAACGTGGTTAGAAATACTAATTTTTTTGGGAGTTTTATCCCTTTCACCGGTAAGGCCAGACACCTTTGCATGCCATGATCACAATCATGGAAGAAATACGTATAAAATGATCAAAATTGCATTTTAAAAGTCATGATGCCAAGGTCCAGTGAGTTAGATGGCTGGGCAGGTGATTTGTGTCTCACTCCAAGCCTTAAATCTCAATCTCAAGTAAGATAAACCTGCCTCCTGGCAGCACTGCAAGGGCACACAGGGCTGCAGTTTTAACCTCTTACTGCACTGACTGAGAGAATTTAGTTCCTGGGCCTCTGGCAGGATTTGAGGTTTGGGTGAAAACTTCCAAATTTGGGATGGGGAGGGAAAGAAATACTTTTTGTTTCCTGGTAACTTTAAAAAGTTGCAGGTTTTTAAGGTGTTCCCAGACAAAAAAATCTGGAAACCAGTAGCAGTAAATATGTATTAGAGGGCAGTAAATTAGTACTATATAATTGTATAATGATATGTTGGAGTATAATTTGGTTCATAATTGTCCATTATAGCTATGTAATTTATATAATTATCTTACACTGTGTTGTCTAAAGTGCATACACACAGAGAAACATCTATATATTTCTAAAATATTCAAGGTTGGTAAATACTATCTATAAATACTCCATTGCTTGTAGGTACTTGGTAAATCACCCGACATTCCCCTCATTATTACAGCATTTAATATGAATGAAGTATTACTTTGGGCGTTTGTCTTGGAAGGTTCAAGAGACAATATACATAAAGTATCCAATTTCTACATCTTTGCTGTGCATCCATGCATTGCTGAACATTTCTGCCAGGCCCAGAACGTGGTTCTTAATGCAGATGAAGGACACGCTAACAGAACAGCTGCAGTGCTTTGGATAACCTTCAAAATGCTCCAGGGCAGAAGTCAACCACTAATTTCCTGGATGAATTTTAATTTTTTTTGTTCCAGATTATTCAGTACTGATGTATCTCTGGACCAGATTTTAGAGCTGTTATTTCAGTTCCTGTAGTCCTAGGTGTTTGAATTTTGATGACAGTATGCCAGACTGAAGGAAGCTTTAACATTCACTTTCAGTTGCTTTTTTTTTTTAAACATGTATTTTGTTTAGCAGTTGTGGACTGACATGAGACAAACTGAAGAGTTAAGGTTGTATTCCATACTTTGAACACAAAGAAATTGATGAACAAAATTGCTGTGTTCCAAAGTGAATTACAGCATTATTGGTATGTATTTGATTTTTAGGACACCTGAAAGCACATGTAATTATGTGCTAAAACCTATTGCTGAACAACTGGGAAAATGAATAACATACGAACTGCAAATATTATTTGGAAATTTGGAATTCCAGATCCAGAAAGTGTCTCCCAATAATTTGCACCAAGCAGGAGCTGTCAGCAGGACAAACTGAAAGCCAAGGGCAGACAAAGAGTTCTGCAGGGGTAGAACAACTGAGGGATGCTTTTGTTGGTCGTGATGGTTTTGGTCTCTGAACAGAGAATTTCAGTCTCACAGTCAAACCCTTTTTGTGAACAATGCATTCCTGATGATAAATACTGTAAAACCTCACATTTCCCCCCTCTATTACTTCATTTTCCTGCTTGGGATGGGGTTTTATAACTAGTTTCCATGTTGGAAATACAAACTCTCTTATTTCATTAGCTGCCCTTGCTCATTCTTTTTAGACTCTTTTCAGCTTCACAAATATATGAATATGAGAAGAGAAATTTGGAGTTTCTTTAATCTCTGGTTGTGCTATCTTTTTGATGAGAAGTTTATAACAAACTAACTTAACTATGAATGAGTAGTTGAAATCCTTCACATATTATCCCATCTGCTGGTGGATGGTTAATGGAGCAGCCCTGTGGATCCAACAGAATCCAACAGGGCAGCATCATGGAAGTGTGCCGAGGCCAAGCTTGCTTTGCAAAGCAAAATGGATCTGCTTTAGTGGAGAAAAGCCAACAAACATGGACAATATTAAATTTTACTATGAGCCCGTGGTGTTTATAAGTTGGAAGTATTAAATCTTTCCCAAAGGAGTGTCTGTTTTGCTGAATGAGGCCTCACCTTCCAGGAGTAGAAATGCGGGTATTTTGATTGTGATATTTGCTGGGATTAAAACACAAAAATCGTCCATAAACTACAAGGTGAGGATGGGATAATTAAACAATGGATATATTAAATGTGACAGTCTGGAAAGCACAAAAAAAGCCAAGAATTCAGTTGCCAGATGTTGCAAAGGAAGATGTTCAGAACTGATCTCAGCAACAGCAAGGGCAATAAAAAGCCTGCAGCTTTCCCTTTGAAATCAGTGGGAGCTGGGAATAATTAGTCCCTTTCATGGGTGCTGACCAGTTTGTGGACTTTCACCTCCAGAGTTTTCTCTGCTGTTATAAATGCTCAGTGCACTAGAAATGTCAGTCCACTTAACAGCTGTGCTTGCTGACCAGAGACACAGCTTCTGACTGCTCTGCTGTCATCAGATTTTAGATTTCCTTCCGTGCCCAGGAAGAAAGTATGAACTGCACAATGTGATGGATGTGATATCACTGCATTACAAGTGCTTTGGTGAAACAGAGATGATGGTCACCTGGCTAGTTAGAGGACCCTCAGTGCATGGTTGCTTTCTTGCAAGATTCACATGAGAAGTTCAGACCAGGCTTGGCCCTTCCACAACAAAGGCTGAATTTGCCTATGTTGAATTTGGCTCCCTCATAAGTATGCTGATTTACTGAGTTTTCAGGTAGTGGGTTGTAGCTTAGAAGAAAAAGGATGGGTAGGTAAGTGATAACAACCTTCAAGTGTCAGTAAATCAGCTTGGGTAGAGTTAGTGCACAGAGCCTTGAAGAGGACATCATCTGAGATGCCATTGCTGTAAGCACTGCATGATGACCCATCTCTGAGCCTGGGTGCTTTGCACATGGGTAATTAATAATAGTGCTTGGGAAGCAAGCAGTGCAGGATGCTTTGGGGTAAGGTATTAGTTGATCAGTGAAGTTACTTGTGTAATTTCCCTCTTACAGACACGTGCAGGAGCCTCCCTGAACTCAAGGTTAACCGCCCTGCAGCCTCTGCGTTACCTTCTTTCACTTCAGCCACCCTTGGGAACAGCTCAGATAACAAGAAGGTAAAATTAATTCTGGTGTATATTAGAAAATTTCTGCTAGTGGTGACAGCCACTTCATCAGTTTGATATGGTGGCAAGGAATAACTACTGCCAAAAGACATAGGCTTATAGAAGACTTTTGCCTTTGAAAAAACACACTGGTTTTGAGACTTTATTAAATAAGAAAGCAAGCTTGTGTCTAATATGCAAATTCTGTAGTCTTCAATGCTTCTGAGTGATCCATCAATCTGGTTTTGTTATACAGACATAGTCACCTACCCACCGGTGGGTAGAATTTGATAGCTAGCTGGTGTAAAGCCCTAGGAGCACTATCACTGATGACAGCACTGATAGCCTTGTACAGCTGCTTCACTGTGGCTTAGGAAGAAAGGAATATGAAAAGGAAAGAGATTATTTTAATTTAAAATATTGCGAGCAATGTCAAACAGAAATGGATGTGTTTGTGCTGCCTTGTTCTTTCCAAATGTTAATTTTTAGATTGAGCCCATCTACATTCTGCTTGTGTTTTAAGATGCTCATTTAACAAGACTTTCTGGACTGATATGAATAATACATGTAGTGTACACATTAGTACAGCAGAGTAATTTCCCTCAATCGAATAACTCTGAGAGTTGTTATTTGCATTCCAGCTGTACCTGGAGGCCTGTTCAGGACAGGAGCCCCTTTGTGGCAAATACCTCCAGCCATCCAAGATTCGGGGATCAGGCTTTCATTCCCCTGAAAATCTAGTGATTTAGCAGAATTTTCCATGAACTTAGCTCATGCCCTTTTTATGCCCTTAGGCTTCACTTCTGGGGTCTTCAGGTGTGTGTCCTTCTAAGGTTATGAAGGTTTTACTGAGGTGGGTACAGTATTGGTGGTCCTGGGGGTTGGTACATCCATGGAGGTGATAACAGAGGACTCAGAGGACCCAATTCCCCACACCTGAGCAGTTCAGTCATGTCTCTTGCCCTCACTTGGTTCAGTTCACTCAGCCAATCTGTGAGAATTAATTTTCTTTCTGCTGGGTTAGTTTGCTGTTGGCTTAGCAAGCTAAAAGCTCTCACAGAAGTCGGATAAGTCAGCATAAGAAATAAGAAAAGAGATCACAGAATTGATCAGGCAAGTTCTTCCCAAACCTCCAAATGTGAAAGTCAAACAGAGGCAGGATGCATCTAAAGACTTAAGCAAAAGGTTTGTCACCCAAAAGCAGCCATTGTATAAAAATTTACATTTTAATTTGCTGAAGATTTTTCTGTGAAAAATAACACAGCCCACTTAAACCTTTTCTTATTTTTCTATTAGCATAAGAAAAAATATCTTTGAAAGTGCCTGAAAAGCTGATTTTATAATCTCTGTGTTCATGTGACTAGTTAAAAATTCTCCAAATAGTTACAGACCAATTGTATTTGGGTAACAATGTGAAACTTAGAGAAGTGGCTGGGAAAACCTAATGAGATTCTTGAAAGGCAGCTGGAAGCATATTCCTCTTTAATGCTTGAGAGCACAGCACAGCCCGACATGCAGTGTGGGGGGAAGGAGCAGTTTGGTATCAATCCAGAAATGGCCATTTCACATTCACAAGGCTGGAAGGGAGGTCAGTGGCTCAGCTGGACAGCCAGGTAGCCAGTTCTGCTTGTTGGTGAACATGGCAAGCCTGCAAAGAGCACTAGAGCCACATCAGAGTGGCAGCTTCTCCCAGCCCTGCTGTGCCAAGTATAGATGTGGCACATAAAGGCACCAAGTCGCTGTGTTGGGGCACAGAAAGGGCTTGATCCTGTGATACTCTGGGCAGGGGCACTCTGTGAGTGCCACTGCAGAGCCAAACCTTACCACTGTGGTTCTCTGGGAATGTGGGGAGACAGCAGGAGCTGGAGCAAAGGGAACCTGAGTGTGTAAATATGGAGATTACCTTTCTGCATTGTTCTCTTAGCTACTCAAGTTTGTCAAAAGCTGCTTTACCATATTGTGCATAGGTGGTGCATATAACACTGTAACTCATCCTTCTGACTTTGGCTGGCATGTTTTATCTAGAATCTGTCATGTTTTGTAGGGCAAAGAAAGTGGAACTGCTATTCATATGCAAAGAATTAAAGACACAAAATGGGAAGAAATCTTGTATAAAACAGTAGTTAACGGTTCTTCCAGAAGGCTTCTTTCTTTTCACTATATGTAAGTTCACTTTGCAGTTTAAAAACATCGGGGTTTTTTTTTTTTTTATTTTTTTTTTTTTTTTTAAGAACTTTTATAACAATAGAAACAAAACTATTTGGATGCAGAGTTTCCTTTGTGTATAAGAACCTGAATTTGCTTCAGTGCATATTACAGCAGTGGACTGGCATCCTTGTCTGCTTCCATCTGCACCAGCAAAGAGGTTACCACCTCCAGCTTTTTGTCACCTCCCACCAGCCAGAAATTACCACTCTTACTGTTCTGTTGCCAGTGCACCAAGGTTGGACCATTGCCTGTTTGCTGCAAGGAAAATCTGCTAGGTTACCTCACATCACCTATTTTAACTGTTTAAACTAGTCTGATTTATATTGCTTGAAAGAAATTAGGGCATGCTTATGTGAACTGACCTACTGCATGAGCTGGATAACAGTGGTCACTGTCAGGAAGAGATGGAAGTGGGAGGAGTGCTACAGGCAGTGATCCTTGACTGAGCAAGGTGTTTGTTCATGGCCTGAGACGTGCACGCAGGGATTTGCTACCTTCTGGAAATCTACCTTAATGACTTTTCTTCTTCAATCCTTACAGTTTCAAGTGCAGGTCAGGTATATTGGCTTGTGTGCAATGCTCAGCTCTACTGTGGAAATTAAAATCTTTTCACTGTAGCATAAATATACAGAAATTAGATTTAAATAGACAGAACCTGTGCATGTTATTGTCATCTTCTAGCAAGCAGTAATATTAATTTGTCAATTTTTTGTGGTCAAAAATAATATCTAATTGTTCCCTCTTATTAAACTACAGAAAGCTCCATAATGATCTCAAGGCCTTTTTCATCTCTGAGCCATCATTTGGTTCATCTCTAGTGACCAATCTAGTAGCACAATCAGAAAGTTACACAGATAAACAGTTACTTGTCTCTGTATGTCATGCCTGGAACACCAAGTAGTAAATTTATCCCCTTTGTTATTTGGCACTACATTTGAGTTCAGCCTTGAATTCTCAGATCTAAGTTTTCACATAAAAAGTTATAATAATTGTAGTTTATGTGGCTAAGTCACAGAAGGTGATAATGTATTATACACTGCCAGAACATTTTGTTTTTCATGTCTCCTCTCTCCAGTTTCATTGCATAATTTCCTTTTCCCTCTGGTCCATCTCTTCAGAGCTATGATGATACCCAGTAAACATTCATATCAGATCCTCATTTAAAGAAAAACACATTGTGTTTAATGTTTGCTTTAGGAAATCCAGCCTCCTGTTGCACTGTGCTGTTTTATGTGGACTGAGCAAATCCACAGGCCCAAATATGCAATTCAAATCTTCCCTGTCATATAGCAGAGCAACCAAACATAGCACAGTGACGTGGGGCTTCTCAAAAAGAGGTGCTGTTTGTGCTGCTACCCATGGAACATTCATCCTGTCCTCAGAGCAAGTTCTAGAGCTCTCCAGTCCCCCTGAATCTCTTCATGCCTTGACACTCAAAAACCAAACCAAATTCACCATCACCTCTCCTAACTCAGTCAGTGTAATTTTACATGATAAAAGAAACTATGTCAGAAGGGAGACTGCTTTTTAGGCTGGAATAATGTGAATATTTCAATGCCAGCTGCCAGCAGAGCCTCTGTCAACTGCAGAGTCAGCTCCAGCCAAGTTTGTTCTCATTCATGTGTGCATCTTGGCTGAAGAGTGGCATTTCTGATCTGGTAAAAAGTAAGAAATAAGCTGAGTATCACCAGCATTCTAATGACACCCAAATTTCCTCCCAGCTGGTGGTAGACCAGGGAATCCTGCTGAATGAGCCCTACAGCCCTGAGACCACCGTCACACCATCCAATTCTCAGGCTCTCCTTGGAGACCTCTGTTCAAAAATGCATTAAAAATCTGTAGGAAAAACCCAGTTTATTCCAACAGGGCAACAGTTTCCTTGGGTTTATCAAAGGCTCATAGGGGTAATGAAACCAGCATGGACACAGAATGGGACACACAATTTTTAGTTAAGGAATTCTGCAAGGACTCACTCTGCCCTTTCCTGACAGGGAATGATGACAGCAGGAATACTCCCTGTCACTGCTTCACTGGTCTAGTGCTGTTCATATTGCCATGAGGAGAGAAAGAAAGTGGATTCATACTAATCTTTGGGACAATGTGGGAATTAATGGTGTAGTGACAGACAAGCAAAGGTTCAGTATCCACTTTCCCTAGACCAGCATGTCAGCCCCTTGTCTGTGCTGCTGAGCTTTTGTCCTCTCTGCAGTGCACATCCTAGATCTCAGTTGTGAGAGTTCTTTTCTTTCTGTTCTTTAATGACAGAAGAAATGAAAACAGAATGAGTTTTAGCCAGGGAATGGTGGGTGATGCTTTGCTTTCTTTAAAAACTAACATAGCATGTTAAATTTAGGAAAAATTGTTGCTCAAGATTGATATAATGACAAGAAAAAAAAGGAAAGAATGTTGCTAGCAATGATTGTTTTACTGTGTGACCAGACACCTGAAAAATGTATGTCTAGAAGAAAAAAAAGAAGATATATTTGAACCTAGTTCATCACAGAATTAGTTGTTACTAGACTGAAACTCTGGGTAATGGGTATATTTAATTTTTTTTATTTTATTCAAATAGATTTATTTAAATAGATTTTAAATGGAATTGTATCCCCCTAGGATACTAAGGGGAAATCTTGGTTAGTGAATAATTTTGTATTAAATGGGCAGGTGAATCTGGCCATGGTTCACAGCAGACACGAAATCTTGCTTGTGAGAGTTACTGCTGTGTTATCTTTTTTCCAAGTACTAACTTGCCTCTGTTGTGGAAATAAAATAAAATAACCCACCTTGTGGTATCAAAGTACTCTGACAGCTACAGCTGAAGGACATGTGAGCAGGAGCTGAGTGTCCTGGGGGCTCCTGACCAGGGTGATTTTGATGGAATAAGTATGATGAGAAAACAAGGTAAAAGTAGTAAATAGTTAGTAAATCCGCTGCTGCTGCTGACATTTGATATTGAGAGCTGCTACTTCTCAGCAAGAAGTTCAGGTTAATAAAAAGCTGCGAATTGATCTGAGCTGGCATGTTTAAGAAATGCAAATTTTAAAAGAAAGTGTGACGTGAGTGAAGTTGTTGTACAGTAGGTTCCATTATTTTCTTCTGTTTATAGAATTATTGATTTTCTAGGAACATTAGGTAAGTATTTCTCTATAGGAACTGAGAAATTATGTTTATTTTCCTGTGCATGATAATGCTACTGTATTTCTGCCTAACTGTTAGTGAGGTACTAAAGTAGTTATTTCTTTAATTGATAATTTAAGTGACTCTAGCTTAACCTAAAGCAAGAAAGAAAAATAAATAACTTCCATCAAGAGTGTGACAAGCCAGTTGAAAGCAGCAGAAGATGGTTTATGATAATTATAGTAAAAAAAACCCCCAAAATAAAACCCAACTTACACTGAGCTAATTGAAGAAAAGAAAGTCAAAGAGAGCTTTAAAATAAAACTTTAAAACCCCACCACTCCACCTCAATTTCAGTTCAGTCTCTGATGGTTATCCTGCCTGTTTTGAGTGTTCCTGATGCAATCTGGACAACACAAACAACATGAGAATTTATAATCAAATTGATCGTGAGGAACACATTGGCTGCTGTCATTGACAGCGATGGGCGGCTGCACTTTACAGGCGTTTGCTATCGATCCAGTTTTGCACAGTGCCTAATATTGCTGATGGGACATTGTTGTGATTGCATTTAATGATTAAATTGACATTTCAGGCTTGGCTGCTTTGTCAGGGGTTTTGTTTTGTTTGTTTGGTTGGGTTTTGTTTGTGTTTGTTTTGTATTTGTGATGTTCTTTTTATTTATTTTTTAAAGTATATATCTGATAATAGACAGACCATATGCAACTGTGTTGAGTGCTGGTGTGTGTTATTGCTCCTCAGGCCCCTGTAGGTATCAGCTGGATATAAATCACACATGTTCCTTGGGGGCTGGGTCAGTTGATAGAAATGAAAGTGAAGCTATTTGTTGCCTTTCTTTTTCATTTTGTTTTGCAGCAGCATCATGGATTTTGTTCAGATTTATGGGAGATTGCCTCAACTAAACAACTGCCATTGCAAGCAGCAAAAGTCACACTCTACTCAGTTCATTTTGAATTAGAACTATCTATTACCCCTCTCCAGTGAGTTTAATAACTCCCATAATTTTCTGCTATAGATTCACATAAAGGGCATGTTATTTTTTAAAAGAGAAATACTTTTTCTTCTACCTGGACCTGACAAATCTATTAGACAAACCTTCCATTAACTGATGGAAGAGTTGCTTTTATTTTGCACAGATTCTTTCCTAACCTTTAAGGTGATTAACAGTAATTACACTGCTATGTAATTATAGTGTTGATATTGTAAGTAGTCTGAATTTTGTTCTAGTTTCTGTGGTGCTGTGCAGACCTGAGGTGGTGCTCTGTGTTGTAGCCAAATTTTGGTGTACATACGTTGAAATATCAGGAGAATTATTCCTTAAAATGAATGTTCATTTTGTCCTAAGCATACTTCTTTCTCAGTCTTTCAGCTTTATTACTTCTTTCATTAGCAACTTTGCAATTTACTTAATCCCGGAAAAGGGATTTTTGGGAACAGAGATAGGCATTATTTTGATTTTTCTTAACAAACAAACAGCACAGACTCTTATACAGGTATAAGCTTATTAATGTGGACAGGCTCTGCTCCACATGCATTTTGTAGCTGCCACCGTACTTGGACAGACCTTTTCAGGACAAGCTGAATAATTGGTTGACATAAGAGGTTTGCAGTTGTTTATACAACCTCTGTCATAAGGGTTCATTTTAGAAAACTGTCCTGGGAGATGCTCACCTACCCTTGGCAGCTGGTCTGTCCTAGTCTGCCACACTTAACTGACATGGAATTTTCACATCAACATCTTTTAGTGTATATTTCCTGGTCTATCAGACTGTGAACTTCAGATCACACTGGAAACATCCCAGAAATCACAAGAGAGATGAGAAGGGCAGGGCAGCATTTCTCACAGTGCTTCAGTATGTTTGAAGTTTCAACTAGAATGGAGTGGAAATAACAATAAATTTGTCCAAAATTCTTAACCCTCTAATTTAATTTTATTTGCTTTTTAGCTGTTAGAGTCTATTCTGTGATCTGCAGGATCACAGGATGGTCTCTGGTGGAACTGATGCATGTTTCCTTCATGTATGCAGAATAATTCCTATGTCCCTAATGGAGTTCTCTGAGGTCAGCTTTTATGGGCAAATTCAGATAATGAAATGTTGTTTTCCTGAAATGTTTGTGGAAGAGAAAAAATATAATTTAAATATTTCCCTCCAAATTCTAGATAGAATTAAAATATTTCTTCTTATTAGAGGAGAGGCAGAGAATAGAAGAACTATAAACCTGCCATTAGAAACTGAAATTCTAGTCCACATTTGCTTATCTTTTTTGTCCCTGACACAAAGTTGAAAGAACCTGGTATGAGGTCAGAAGTTCTCAGCTGTGGGCTGACAACCTGTTGGTGTTTCTGCTATTCTGAAGTCTAGGTGGAAACAGTGTAGTCCATAGTTGATTATTGATCCTTTAAAGGTGTCTTTTTATCTACAGTAATGAAGAAGAGTCACCAGGCCAGCTGGGTTTGGAATGGAAGTAAAATGGGGAAAACAATGAAAAAAAACCTTCATAGATTCCCTGTTCTTTTTCTCCAATAGGTCATTAATAAGACCTAAGAGCTGGCTGAGTCACAACCTTGTGATAGTTGTCATTGGCCCAGGTATTGTGATTGAACCATGTTCCATAGTGTTTCTGCACTACGGAATGATCCCAAAGGGCAGAGACTGCCTAGGGCTTGGTGTGGGACAGCAACAGCCACAGCCCAAAAGAGCTTCTGCTGACTCCTTTATTCCTTCAGTGAGATTGCTGTTCCCTTCTGTTCAGTGTGGCTGGGCAGTAGAACACCCACAGAGGTTCCCTGCAGCATTCCAGCCTGGGCTGCAGAGCTGCTCACTGGCACTGAGGTGCCCTAAACCTCCCTGGCAACAAAGTACAGCTGAGTCAGCTTTCTTAGTCTTGGCCTTGGCTCTGCAGGACGGGAATGTGTCAGCAAACCAAGGCTTTGGCCAGAGTTCAGGGGACGTGCCCAGACAACCCAGCGCAGCTGCATATACATGGTATGGGGTGTAGGTGTGCAAACTCACTATTCCATTGCAGCAGTCCTGGGCTGCCTCCTTCCTTCCTACGCCCATGGGGCTCGTGACTTAACTGGTGTTGTGCTTTGCTCTGAGCAGCTTGGAAAGATAACTCTGTCTGGAGGCATAAATTAAGTCAGTGTATCTGTGAGATATGCATAAGAGCCTTTATGAGTTTAAGCCCTGCTGGTGCTGTGTTAGTCTGGGTCTAGACGTGCCTTGGGGGTGTTCAGTGAACATCTCTCCTTTGAACGAGATGCTGTGGTGGTGGTTGTGCATGTGACACTGGAAGTGGGTATTTAAGGAAGGTGTTGCTGACTCACAGACCTGTCAGATAGCAGCAGTATTCAGGGATGATACAAGAGCCGACCTGTTTGCCAACTTGAATACAAAGTTAACTTTCAGTAGGACTGTGCAGTCCGTATTAATTGAAAATGAAGGCAGAGTGATTATCTTGTATCCAAAGTGATACAAAGTCTGGAGACACAGACAATCGTCAAGTGACTTGTGGGATCTCTGATAAAACTGTTGCTCGGCAAATAAGGAGTTTGTTTGGTGATTCACAATTTGTATTATTCTGTTTGTCATTTAATCTAACCGCAAATTCTAAAAGCTGTGAATAAAACACGTCAGTGCAGGGGGCAACTGGACATGCAGCAGGGACTGTCAGCTGGGGCCCACCATCTCTGCAGTGCAGGGGAAAACACCACCTTGGCCAAGGGATCAAGAGAGCTGGAGTCTGAGCCAGTGGCCAAAATGAGACAATAAACACCTCTTCAAACACCAAACCTTATGGAGGATTCCTAAAATTTTGCCTGGGTGGCTGGGCCTTCCTCTAAAAGCTGTCTTGCAACAGATTAATTAATGCAGACAAGCTCCTAGGTATCCTTTTTTTTTTCCTATGGAGACAAATCAGTTTCCTTATAACGGCTTCTGATGTTTCAGGCAGCCAAAGATTATGACAGGATGAAATACTTCTCTGTATTTAATTATCAAGTTTTTAATTTGAATTTTTCAGTAGACTGGTTGAGTAGAGTCTGCAAAATTGCCAGGCAAAGGAATCTCCTAAAAATAAAATGTTGTTAGCAAAATACTCAGTGTGCATAAGATGATGGGATTTATAAATAGGTTTAGGAAGTAAGGAGCTCCTTATAAAATAAGTAAAAACCGGATTTTTAGGGATATGGCCATGCTCCAAAGTTATTTTGAATGAGTCTAAATCCTCACTGTGGGGGCCTTGTCTCACTCTTTCTATGGTACCAGGTATTCTCCAGCCCACAATGAAAGGGGAGGATGTGAAAGAACATGTGTGGTAGAAAGTCAGCACAGAGTGTCTGCCAGCAGCACTCAAGTGGTCTAATTCATCCAAGGTTAATGTGCAGCTTTTATCTCCTCCCATCTCCTTTGTTGTTGTTGTTGGGGTGTTTTTTAAATCAGGAGTGTCAAAAGTAGCCTCCCTACAAGAAGAGCACCCTTCAGTGGGTGTGGGTCACAGGAATCCCTCGGCTGGATTTGTGGTTCTCCCACAGGAGGGCACTTTTAAAGCAAATCTCCCCATCATTCCACACTTCAGGTTGTATGGAGGAGTCATCTGGGAGCACACAAAGCAGACTCCTTAGAGAGTAATCCACACCAAAGCTGTGCTCTGGGGAGGGTACCTAATGTGCTCCAGCTTCCCATGGGTACTCCTGAACTGGACTAGAACTGGTCCAGTGTGATTCCCACCACTCCCCTCCCATGGAGCCTGCAGTGGGCTCACTTTGGTGTTTTACACCAAATGCCTCCCTGCTCAGATCTGCTCTTATTGCACTGGAGGGCCTCTTAGAGTAGATATAATCTAAATTTGATGAATGATGTAGTTATGAGACTCTATAACAAGATGAATAGCTGGTAGTGGAGAAGAAATAGTAGTTAGAGTAAATTAAAATATTTTTAAAGGACAAATAACAGATTAAATAAAATGCACTTCTAGTGTCCTTCTTATACACCATATGAATTCATGCTCCTGTGGAAGCTGAGAAGACTATGCATTAAATATGAAATTCCTTGTTCTGTTTTTATATTCAGTCACAATTCTACATGGAGTCTGTACCCAAAACTAAAACAAAGTGGAAAGAAAATGTCTCTTTATTCATTGAATGTTGGGGCCTTTTTCTTGCATATCATGTTTGAGGTACTTATTTTCAGTCTCAAGTGATATATTTAATAAAAATTAGTTTTAAAACAAGTGAAGAATAAAACAGAGTAAAAAACAAGGATATAAATCTCCTTCATTGCTTTCAAATTCCCCTGTTGGCATGCCATTTTCTATTGCTTTCATTCACATTTCACTACCATATTGCAAGCAGCACTGGCAGCCAGCCCTTACTTATTTTTATTTAAGAACATGAATATTTTATCTGACTACTTCACAATGCAAAAAATTTCTCAGAGAATGGCATCATTTCTATTATTTAAGACCTTGGTTGGGATGTCAAGAGCACAGCCTGATTCCAGGAGCTTAATCTTCATGTACTAATATGTTCAGGAATTGCCTTTCTGTTTTCTGACTTACTGCTCAGGCCTGGAGGCTGTGGGAATTGCCTCTATTATATAAAGCTCCAACTTTAAACCTGTTGATCAAATCTCTTTTTGTTTCCTTCCTCTGACTGGATTATTTCTTTTCCAGGAAAAACCTGATAGAAATGGTGAAGTCACCTAAGTTTGGATTGCATGTGATTTTTACGGAATGGAGCAAACTGACAAAAATCCCTGGGCTTGAGCAGGTCCAGGAATCCAGAGTGGTCACATAAGAATGATGAATTTAGGCTTTTATATAACACTGCATGTGCTTCTTTTGAACACTTACCTCCTGACTATGAAAACACACCTTGCTAAGAAAAGGTTGTCGTATTTTATCAAACATTACGTGTTTCTGTGCCTCATAATGGATAAACTGAGAGTGAACAGAGAGAACTGTCTTTTTTTTTCTTTCTTTTTTTTTTTTTTTTTTTTTTATTGAAGGTTTGGAACATTTGGCTTTAGTGGAAAGTACAAACCCTTTAGAATCCTGTTGACCATCCTATTCCGTGATGAATGGGTAAAGACCAGTGTAGTTCCTTGCTGTGCTGGCTCACATGGAACTCATGCAGGGTAAATTACAGGACATGTCAATGCTGATGAAAAGGGAAACATGATCTTTCTGACAGAAAACTTTGCTAAGAGCAGTAGAGATTATATTCTTCTGAAACAGAATAATTGTGGTGAAGACAGAGATTTTAAAGCATTATTTAAGACATAATTACCTCAGCATTGTTTTCCTCAATCTTGCATAGGTGGTAAAGAAGACAAGCTGGTTAGATAGCTTGACATTGGAGATTCAGTGTGAAAAGAAAGGTCTGAAATTCTTTAGCTGCTTCTTCTCTATGTACTTCATAATCCCCTGGTTTTCCTGTTCCCTTTTCTGTGCTGACCCTCTGAATTCTCCAAGAGCTGTACTGGCTGCCTGAAATGCCAGGTGAATACCAAGTATGCCAAAGCACCGTCTTAGAGGGTCAGATCCCTCCTCTGAGATAACAGCTGTTGTTCAGAGTACGTTTAATGCCTTCAACATTTGAACTGATACATGCTAAAACGTATGGAAAAAGTTCAAAAGTACAACAGCAACACAAGTCTCTCTTAATTTAGGGAAAGTGATTTAGAGATAATGTGAATAATCCTTACTAAGTGAAACTGTGAGTGAAACACAAATGCTCACGCTCAGCTGAGTTTTGTTTGCTTATAAATATGCATTTAGCACTTGGTTATTTTCCTTTTAAAGTTGTTCCCTGGGCATGGCAGTACACATGCCTTCTAGTCCTGAGGTACCAGAATCATGGTCCCTCATGTCACACAAAGAGGGAGATTTTGGGTTTCAGTTCTCTAATTTTGCAGGTTTTTTGTTGAAGCACAAGCTGGAAACAATCTATAATGTCTTTTAAAATAAGCACTGTCCTCATTCTTTGAATCTCCTGTTTATTTGGTCAATGGAGCCTCTAAATACACATCCAAAGAATCCCACATCCTATTATAATATCTGTGCTTGGAAACCTTTACTTAACTTTGTAACCTTATAAATGACTTGTCAATGAGCCAACTGTGTTAGAATCATCACAATCAGTCAGAAAATTCTGCTCTTTCCTTTCTGAGAGCTAATTATGAGTTAGCAGTGCTTGTTTCTGTAGAGAGGTTTGTCTCCATGAGGTAAAGTGTTCCTGATACATTTGACATTAATTTCTGCCACAGTGTTTAAAAGGCTTGATTTTAGTTGGGTGTCTAGGGATTTAGTTCCAGAATTCCCATTATCCTAATTGGTTTAGCGGAATGAAGCAACTCAGTGCACTTCCAGGCAATTATTTCACCCTTCAGCTGCTGGCATCATACTAAAGGAAATAGATTATGTCATTTGTGTGTTCCCAGAAATTTACCTTGTAGCTGTGCCCTGGTGTCAGGAAATCAAGTGTCTAAATAATGAAAACGCTACAAATTGTTGCAAATTGCAGAAAACGACAGGGACTCCATCAGCAACTTAGTGAGTGTCGCACCTCCGGTTGCGGTGCTTCCTTTTCAGAAAGGGAATAACACAAATAAAACAGTGACCTTGATTCATCTTCATAATGGGACTGTCACCGAGGGAGTGAGGGCCAGAATTCTGATGCTATTTGTATATTAGTTTTAGAGGAAATGCATTGCTCTCTGCAGTGTGACAAAGAAAATGCTTGAAGAATGGGACCAGGAGGCTAAAAATAAGGATTCCAGTCTTGACACTGAATGTTGTCTCATAGTAACTGGAAGCTCAGGGATTTTTGGTATCTAATTTAAAGCAGAAGTAATAATACTGATCATGCTGAAACTGTGACCATTAATATTACTGGTGTTTCAGAGTTCTGGAGTGGTTCTTTAAAATACTGAGTGGCACTTTAGGGGTGGTATAAAGTCCAGAGGGGCTGGCTGACCATTGCAGCCCCCGCATGTGACGTGCTGTGTCCCATGGAAGGGACTGATGCAGATCCTGGGGCCTCATACCCAGCTCTGTGATCTGAAGTTTGACTGTGTGAAAATGTGTGAAATGTGGGAGTGCATGGCCAAGTGGAGACTGTGGAAGAGCTGTGTTCTCTGTGATAGATACAGGCTCTAGTAAGCTCAGGGTGGCACAGACAGACTCTAGTTTGGATGATGTTTGGGTGGTGGGTTGGATGTCCAGCTAATGAAGAGCTGCCACTTGTCAAACTGCACTGAGCTGGGCCTGGAATTTTTTAAAAGCAGTGTTTATTCTGTGTTTCTCACTATCTGCTTTTCACTTTTGCAAGGAATGGTAGTGGGAGACACGTCTTGCCCATTATTTTTCAAGGCTTCCCATTATTTCCAGCTTCTTGCTGTAGAGGATACTGACTTGTTTTTGAAGGTGAATCCTTTAGGTGTTGGGTTCCTACACAGGAGGTTCTACAATAAATATTTGCTAGTTTTACTTTTGACAATACATTATTTTTTTACCCCTGGTACAATTTTGCTTACTTTTTGTAGCAAATTTATCTCTAGACTAAAGGTCATAGTGTGGATTATCTTACAGACCCAAAATAACTGATTTTAACATATTTCTTTCTCCCTTCTTTCAAATAAATCCTTCCACTGCTCTGTAGCAGTGCTTTTTACTAATGAGACCTATTGCCAGGCTTCCCTGTTATGGCACTTTGTTAGAAATGTGCCTGAGATACAAAAGAGATGTCTCACTGGGCTTTCATCAGTCCTTAGTCACTGGCAGAATTAGGATCAGTGTTTTAGTTGGAGCTCAGTGACTCAGTTCAGATCTTTCTAATTCTCAAGATGGGCTGCTCACAGGGGAAAACGATCAGTTTTCATACAGACTTGTCTTCAAATTCCTGCATAAAACACTAACTTAAAAGAACAGCAGTGTAGCTGAGGTGGGGTAGGAATTGTCTGTAACCTGCTAGAAAGTTTAAAATAGAGCACCATTATAATAACCCAGGCCAGATGTCTTCCTTTCCTCACTGAGAGTCTGTTTAGACATTTATGGAGTCACTTTGTTTTGGAACAGTTTCAGCACATCTCTCTTCTGTGGATCGTTTGGTGCGTGGATCAGACCTCATGTTACCAAAAGCCTCTTCACATGCAATAGACCAGCCCGTGTTTCTAACGAGGAGCCAGTTCTCTGATTCTGTCAAAGATGTGAGCAAATTCTGCACCATATTGAGTGCCCTTTGGCTGCAGGTAAAGAATTCAACAGCTTGTGGGAGTGCTAATTAGTGCTAATAATAACTTCAATGACCTGCCTTGGCTTTAAAATGCCTGACAGAAATGACCCTGTCCTTGAAGGATAGAGATTTTGTTTCTGTGCCTGTCTGGTTGGGGACTCTCATGCCTACATGTTCCTGTGTTTAGTGATCACACACAATTAACTAAGTGGGTACATGTGTGTGGATGAAAAAGAAGTGGGTGGTTTTGGAGAATCAAGAGGAAAAAAGGCAGAGATCTCCCAAAAATACTACACCAGAATTCCATTATGAAAGGGATTGCAGGCTAAATAGCCTTGTTAAAACCAGAAGTAATAACAGGAAAGTATTAGATTAGGAATTGATTTATTCAAAATTAAACCTTGTCTCTCTAATTTTGGTACTTTTTCCATGGTTAATTTGCTGAAATATGTATGGAGGGTCTTTATTTTGAGGAAGTACCCCAAAAGCTCCAAAGTATGAAATTTTTATTTTATCCGGCTAATAGGTTGCTGATGGTGCAGAAGACAATTGTGTTTTCAAGGATATTGCCCTAGACCTTTCCAATATAAATATTATTAACACTAACCAGAACAACAAGTTACATTATTTTATGAGCTGGAATGATCAATTAGGGTTTTTTTCTGACTTTCCTTTCTTTTGCGGAAGTGATTTTTGAAAAGCAACCAAATTTGAGGGTGGGGGGTGCAGGAGGCAAAGGATCTTTAAAATTCTAACAGAGCCTAAACTGGGTGATGAAAAGCTGGGTAAGGTAGCAGATTTTTTAATTTTTTTAAAATTAAGGATAAAATCTTAAACTTAGAAAAAAATTATGACTCAGTGGTTTGAGTGTTTAGTTCCTAACTAGACATTTGGCTCTTAACAGGATTCTTCCCTCTCTTGCTTCCACCCACTCACTCCTGACCTCCTGTAGTGCCCATCCTTGTCCCAGCACAGCTGGTCACTTAGTCACAGAGTGAACAAGATCAGGGAGCTTATCCGGCTAAAAAGTAGGATCACCAAGGAAAAAAAAATAGGATTGTTTCTCAGCTGGATCAGTTTCCAAGCTGATTTGCTACAAGAAAAATTGTAGAATCGTTCTCTGAGGCTGAGCAGCTGTTCTGGCACAGTGGAGAGGCTCAGGAAGTGTCTGCACCAGTGGCCTGAGGCAGGGGCTGCTGAAGCTGTTAATGTCACCAAGTGTGTAATGAACTTTCCCCTTGACTTTTAAATGTCTGCCTTCACTGAACACTGGTTAAATACAAAGCACAAAAAAAAAGAAAAAAATTAAATAAATCAAGAGTTATTATTAGTCTTGTTTTGGTTATACTGTTAAAGGGTATTCTTGAAATCAAAGAGCAAAGAATATTCATATTTGATTGACTGATTATGGTCAATTAAGCTTAGTCAGGAACACAGTCACGTATTGAGGGACTAACTCGCTGCACAGCATGAGGGAAAATGTTGGTTTACTGCATTTTCCAACTGCTCACACCATCCAGGAGTGTACAATATCCAGGGAAGGTAGAAATATCCAGGCAGCGTCAGCTCACAGAAAAGCCGCGGGGAAATCTCCTACATTTTAATGAAATAAAGGAATATCTGAAACACCCAGTCTTCCATCTGGAAATTCCAGGGATCCAGAGTGTTCTGGCTGTATTTTCTCTGAAAAACAGAAATACAACTACTCGGTAGCTGAATTGTGAGCTAAAGTATGTTACAGAGTAGCTGTAAAAGATTCTTCAGTCACTCGTTAAAGATCCAAGATCCATTTGTTTGGATTACTCTGGACTTGGTCCCGAAGGTCAGAAGGGGAGATCAGAAGCAGCGACGTGCTGGGGTTGCAGAGTGCTCAGTGCTGCTCTCATGGGTGGGCTGTGAGAAGAAGCCCTTCCGAGCTCAGAGTGCCCAGGCCCTGAGCAGATGCAAACTCTCAGGTCTGAGAATTCTCTTCCCCTCTGCACATCAGGATTATTGTATTCAAAGTATCCAAAGTGATTCTTTTTTGCAAGAGCCAGTTTAGGAAGTAACATTGATACTTCATAGATAGAAACTAGAAACTTAAATATTTTTGGTAGGCCTGTAAATATCAGGTCTTTGATGGTGTTCAGGGGAATAACATTTTGTTTAAATGAATAACTTGATACATCCTAAGGCCATGCAGGGATCCTCAGTGGAATTAATTGACTAGAACTTAATGTTAAGGTGAAGATTTTTAATAGAGATACATAATCTTCATAACCTAGATTGGAAAGATAGAGAAGGGCACTGAATCATAAGAGAAAACCCAAACAAATCCGAAGTGCAAATCCTATGAATTTACTAAAATTCCAGAAATAGGTTTGGGAGAAGGGAGGTGCAAAGATTCCTCTTGGATGAAATAGTATGTGGTACTCCTGCTTTTATTTTTATTCTCTAAGAGCCTCTGTAGTAATTGTGCTAATTTCTGCTACCTAAAATTCCAGCTAGAAGAACACAATGTGTTCAGCAGCCCTTCCCATTGCCACTTACTCTGAGCTATGATTTAGGGAGATTAAAATAGTAAGCAGCACAAGTGTCTCTTCTGTGAGCTGGAACAAAGACTCTGGGTTTTGTCCATTTTGGCAGCTCTGAGACTCCGTCACCTTCTTTGGGGTGACACTAACACTACAAACCACAGTGTGCCAGAGACATGTTCCTTGGCTGAAGTTTCTTTGAAAAGTTACAGTTCCTTTAAAATAACATATTAAAGTAAAAGATCACATTATGGTCACGGAGCATGTGAGAGGAGACTAAGGCTGTTAAATGGCATCCATCAGGATTGTGCTGAACTCCTCCATCCAGGAAACAGTGTGGATATTGCTATTGGGAGATAAAGTCCTGGCAGGGAGTGAATCCTAAAGGTATCTGTGCCCTAAGAGAAATGTACACACTCTTGTGCTGGTGTAGAACGGAGGCTGAATGTCACCAGTTCACGTGTGGTAACCAAAACCTCGTGCTTGGCACTGACTCTCTCTGTCTTTGATGGTATTTGAAATGCTGTTTGTTGACTTATTGCCTACAGGAATGCTTCCAGTGTCTCTTTGTTCTGTGCTGACCTTGGTGTGCCCCAGAGAGCAGTAAGTGCAGGTCAGCTGGTGGAGAACTGTCTTTCTGGTGAGGGCAATGCCCTGACACTGCCCCTGTTACTTGGCAGAGGGCTGCAGGAGGCCAGCAAGCCTGGGGATTGTGAGGTGCCTACAGCCCAGTTTGAGGAGAGGTGGCTGAATTGCATCCTAGCAGTCAATGGGAAACAGAAGGGGAACTTTAGCACTGCACACTGAAATGTTTTGTGTAGGAACCTTTTTAGAGCTTTATTGGCTAAGCTATAGACACAGATTTCTGCTAAAAACACCTTCTTAGTATCACAGCTTTCATGATTCTCTGATGTCATCTACTAAGTAAACAATGATTTATGATGTTCCTTACAAAAATACTGTTCCCAATTAGAAGAACAAGCTTTAATTTCTTTTCTCAGGTAAGCAGAAGGTAAGCATGATGGATAGAGAGCACAATAGATTTTCAGGTGATTTGCCAGCTGGCTTTCTGTGCCATTTCCAGCACTGCAGAGATCCAGTCACTAATGCTTTATGCTTATAGCTGAGTTCTTTATACTTGACTGTTCTAAGTCCCTCCCTCCCTCTTTTCCTTTCCTTGCTTTCCTTCCCTTCATCCTTTCTGAGAATGGACTGTAATGTAGTCACAGTTCTCTCCATTTGCTCTATACTCCGGAGGGAAGAATGTACCCTCCACTGAACTCTCCTATTTCTTGCAAACTAGACAAAACTGCTTTGGGGTTACTTTCAAGTGTCAGAGAAGACTCCATTTGTCTCCTGGTTGCAGCTGGTCCTTAATCAGAAAAGCAGATTTGGGGAATCCCACACAGTCTGTGGAAGTCTTGTTCTTGCTGGTGAACCTCTGCTCTGGGACAGGCTTCATCCAGCTTACTCTCATTTGCATAAACACGTTAAATGCAATCAGGGCTGTCAGGTTGCCCTGCAGTTTGTCTAGGCACTCTTGTGTAGGTGGCAATCTATACATTGCTGTAGACAAGTTATTTTAGTCAAGATCAGTTATGAAATTGTTTAGGTATTTGAAAGGTCTGGAAGGTGCTGACTCTGGTGAATCATAGAAGGGTATTGCAGCATTGATAAGGGCTGGAGTCTGGGATGAGACATTGGAAAAGAGTTTAAGTAGCTACTAAAGTCTTAATACCTGTAGAGGGTTTGGGAGATTTTTACATAATGTGATTATGTAAGAAAGATGAATAGTTTACAGATCCTGTATTTGGTGCAATAAACTGGAGGTTAAGCCTTTCCCACATGTCCTAAAAGCACTGCTAATTCATATGATTTCTTCCTTCCAGTTTAGGCACTGGAAGTCATATTCTGCTTCAGTAATAGTAATCTGATTCAGAAATGCCTTTTGTGTCTTTCTGGAAATACCGATAAGGTTTTTAAATAGTATCCCTCATTCTTACAAATCATTAAGCCTTTAAAAAAAAGTTCTTTGAAGACTGTAAGCTCTCAGGTGAAAGTGTGGCCTGAATAATACCATTCAAAATAGTTTGTAGTGAATAAAAATTGCCCGAACATTTCCCCCTTAAAACAGAAGATCAATTCTCCCCCCGCCCCATGTCCCTTCCCTTCCTCTTGTCAGCCCCTAAAAAGGAAACCTTGAAGGCATGGGCACTGTCATCTTAAATTAAAGTACAAGTGACATAAATGTGAAAGGTAGCAGTTCCATTTCACCACAACACACACACACATAAAAATCAAATGGGAATATAACAAATCAAAATACTATCTTCTAAAATTAAGAATATAATTTCTTAACATCTTTTTTGTCTGAAAGTCCATAAAATTTAATTATTTGTGGTTTTATAACAATTTGTAGAATTCCAATCAAAGGCAAGCTCTGGACAAGTTTTAGTCTGAAGTCATGATGATTGCCTGGACAGTATATTAATGATTTGCCTGATAAATAAATCAGAATGTATTTTGATAGTTTTGCAATCTATATATTTTTTATTAGTACGATAAGGAACACACATACCCACCACTGCCACCCTGATTTAACAGAATCCCTAAGCTGAGGGACTTCTGGAAAGGCAGATCAGCAAACATGAAGCTAAACCTTATTTGATGTCCTCCAACATCCTTTATGACCCATTGCTGCTGAAAGGGAGAAGGATGGTGCTTGAAAGAGTCAATAAAATCCCTCAATCCCACACTACAGATTATTTTCAGCCCGAGATGCTTAAAGCAGAGCCACAAGCAATTTAATACAGACAAGATTTTAAAATGAAAAATTTCCTCAGTGGTGTTCCTGTATAACTGTTTACAAATTTAGCATTAAGATATGTGAGAACATGCCAGTGTGGCAGAATTTTAGGGTAGTTTGTCAACTCCAGACACAAAATTAAATCAAATATATGTGTAAGTTTTTATTTTTGTCCTTGAACCTGCTCTGTCATCATCTCCTCCATGACTCAGTGCCTCCCTCTGTAAGTCTCCACCAATTTCCCTTACTGAGTAAAGCAATATGCAAAATTAGAAAAATGCTTTTTTTGATCAAATATTTCAAAATAGCAGAAGTTTTGAGGGTTTCTCTCATAAAAATTGGTTTTTCAGATTGGACATGCTGGTTTTGCTCCAGAGAGCAGTACATGTTCAAACACCTCCTCTACTCATATTGAATATTTCTAGATTCCCTTTTGGTCATTTGTTGCAGTTGGAACACCACCATGAAGTCTGGAGGCCAAGGAGGAGCCCAGATGTAAACAGTGTTGTTGGTAAAAGATTCAAATAGATTTCAATGGTCTGGGCAAGCAAATCAGAGAATTTCTGTAGTTTTAGGCAACAGCTCCTGTTTCTACAACCACGAAGCAACCGCCTTGTGTGAGAAGCATTTCAGCACCAGTGAGTGCTTTCCTTGGCTGATCACACTGGTTCTGTGGTTCTCTCTAGCAATACTAGCAACTCTAACAATTTTTTAAAAATTAACAGGAATGAGCAAGAAAGTTGCCATAGTAATATAACTTTACACCCAGCATACTTTTCTAGAGGAAAGGCTACAGAGTGTGAAAGTGGTAATTTTTCTTTTACTCAGAACACAGACATTAAACATTTTCTTTTTTTTTTGCAAGAATTGTAATTCACATTTGGCCTGTTGCCAAAGCAGTGAACTTTATCACCCAGACCTGGCATGTGCAGATAGATGGCCCCTTCTGTCTCTTTTGCCAGTTATTGCTCATGTTGCCAGGAAATCTTAATCATGCTGCTTGGAAGTGACTGCTGGCCCATCCACCTGCTGCCAAGCTATTCCACTGTGCAAGGAGTCCGACTCAGCCTCGGCAAAGAGTCCCTCAGCTCCAGATAACATATAGGAAAAAAGGTCACTGTGCTAAGGCCTCCCAAGGGGACCATATGGTGTTATGAGCTACATCATCACTATTGTACTGCTGTTGATGCAGCTCTATTAATAACCGTGAAGCTTCGCATGGGTTGGACTTAACTAGGTTTTCCAAAATGAAATGTGCAATATAAACCTAGAGCGAAACACAAAATAAGCAGAGGATAAAAATGTTCTCTTTAATAAGGAATGTTTTTATTGGTACCTATTTTCCATTAGAACCATATATACATATGTGTGTATATTTAAAGCTAACTATGACCTTCTCTAGTTTGAGAGGAAGAAAATCAGTTAAGCAGTTGGATTGCAGTGGCACTTTATCAAGAACTGTTCTGTATAGTCAAGCTTTTCAAGTGTCATATGAATTCAACCACTATTCATGCAGCAGTAGTCAGAAGAATGGAAAGCTTAAGTCATATGAATTAAAATCCTCTGAATTTAAGGTGAATTTAAGCTCCTCATTAAGATGCTCAGTCACTTGCATTAGCAGAATTATTGAAACTTGTTTCATGCATGGATAGTTCCTTTGTCAATCAAATTCCCATTATTGTCTCTTTTCATGGGAAAAGCAAAAGGCTTTCTGTTAGTTGGGCTACAGTTGTATTTTGGTCCCTGTAGTGAAAATTTATGTCTGAAATCATATTTGTAGATTTTTCCTGGGTGCCAAAAGGAACAACTGGTTGAGATGATAGAAATTTTGGTAGAATTCTAGGACTCCCGAGAGCACTGCAAATGCTGTGTACAGAGAGCACATCTGAAACAGCCACTCAGACAATGGCAGCAAATACTTTTGTAGAATTTCTTCTATTAATGTCATAACCTAGATCATTAGTGGAACTGGCTAGTACCCTAACCTCTGAAATTTCAAATTCCAGGACTTGTTGGACTGGTATTTTGGTATGCCATAGAATTTAGGTCCTGAATCCCTGTTTAAATGACCTAACTAGGAGTGATGTGAATTTCAACTTCAGAGGTGATGCACAAGCTCCATTGAAGTTAATAAGAAATATTAATGGTTTTAATCTTGTTTCTAGGGGTTGTAATCATGGTATATTTCTGCATATGAAGAAAAGAGGGAGAAAAAGAATAATTTCAGTAATTTTTGAGCCAATTTAATTTAGTTTCATAGCACTTTCTCTCAAACTGGAAGGAAGCCTGGATTACTAATATCCTGTGACCTTGTTGGCTTTAGTCTGTGTTCTTCTGTCATTCAGTACAAACCTAAATCATACAGGATTAATGAAAAGTTAAGGCACAGATTATTATTACTCTGAATATGCTTCAAGGAATTAAAAGGAAGGTCTTCTCTACATTTTTAGCACTTATGGTGGACTTTAAGGAAATGTTAGATAGTAAAAGTGATATTCACCTTCAGTGTCGAAGGTAACCATGCCATCATCTTAGCAGACTTTAGTTATTTCTCTGCAGTTTAAATGGCTTTTGAATCTTCTGTGTTGCATTTCTAACAGTTTTTCAGTTTCAGGTAGAAATTATTATTTCTGATAGTATATACTCCATGCACTCCATTTTATTGAGGAATTTTATGTAGGCTTGGGAGGATTTGCTATGCCAAACATATCTTTCATGTCTCTGTAATACTCTTGGGGAATAAAGAAAACAGCTATTCAGATTTCTGTATAATCCATTCCTGTGGTCTGTGTTGTTACTGAGGTGTTAGCACTGTAATACCTTAAACATGGCAGAATTGGATGACAGCTAAGATGTTACTTTCTCTTTTGGGCAAAAATAGTCCAGCTCAGCTGCAGCTGTGAGACTGTCAAGGAAGAAGTGCTAGCTCAACAGCAAGCATTTTCATGTCAGCTACTGTAGAACTGCTCTGCACAATGAAGTGGAATAATGGAATATATTCCCACCTAGTTTTATGTTTACAGAAGACAAATCAAAACAAATAGGAGCTTAAGTTGAAATATTTTCCACATGCTTTTAGAAAGAATCATCTTGGCTCAGATTCAGGAATCTTGTTTTTAGGTGATTATTTCTGGTTCTGGGGTGCTGCTGTTAGATAATGGATATTTGCCAAAAATGACAAACTTCTTTCCTGCTGCATAAATGTACAAGAAGCTCTGTTTTGAATGTGATGTTGTCTTTGCTTGGTAATGCAAGTCTCATTCTACATAATTAAGTATAAAATAAGAACTTATAGTGTGTATGTTTTATATAACTTCATCAAAATGATTTACATACACTTATCTAAATTGATTTACCCGCTGCAGTCTAATTCCTATAAATTCTGATTCTGTAATGTAATTTCTTTTACTGTGTAGGTGGATTCAATGATACAGAAAAAAAAATAAATTGAAGCACACTTGTTTATTTTCTGGGTACAAATGAATGAATAGGACTTTTCCACAGTGATTGTTCTTTCAGAGAGTGGCTCCCCCAGAGGGAATTGCTTGTGCTGGAATTACATCCCAGCCACTCATCCTTGAGAAGGCTTTGCAGCTCCTTTTTTGTGACACTTTTCCTTGCTGCTAAAGGAAGAACAAGGGAGCTCCAAGGTGGGAGGATATCCAGGTAAAAGAGATACAGAAAGCTGTCTCCACTTGACAGCATTAAAAGGCCTCTCAAGTAGAGCTGAAAACTTTGCTGCTCTTCCTTAGTGAGAGATAATTGCCCAATTGTCGTTTGCATATGCCATTGTGGGAAAGCAATTTGCCTTGTTGGGAAATGAAATGAGGAAAAAACACTCCTTGAGGTTCCTAAGTGTGGCCAACACCCCGGAGCTGAGTGAGGGCAGAAACAGCAGAGCTCTGCTGGCAAATCAAATGGTTACAGAAATAAGGCAGGGGTTGGAGAACTGGGGATTACATTGTCTTCTGGACAAGGCTGGTGTGGCTGAGCTTGGATTGGAGAAGGATAACAAGGGAGGGAAAGATGCAGAAATACACATTAATGCAAACAGAGAGCTGGGATTAGAGTTGCACAGATTTAAAATTGATGAGGCTCTGATTTCATCACAATGGAATACCTGGGCCTTTAACCTCATAGCTACCCTCTGCAGCAGATCTAGTCAGGCTGTGGATGGCTTCTAAAAAAAAATACAGTAGATTTTTTTTTTTTTTTTGGCATTTTTAGGAATGAACGTGCTCTGCTTCTTAAATCAGTCTCTTGCCTCAATGTACTATGAACTGGGCATATTTCCTAGTGCCAGTATGACATGTGACCTGTCTTTTGCGGCTCACAAGTAAGGTTTTAAACTGCAGGAGCAATGAGTAAACAAGTGAAGTCCATTGATGCAGGAGTCGTAGGTCATGAGGGGAAAGGGGGATGGAGAGAGTGAAGTGGCTGACCTTGCTATAAAGGGTGCCACAGGCAGGGGGAGAAGGAAAATGTGAGCTGCATCAGGCAAGACCTGTGACTGAAAGGACAAGGCTGCAGTGGCTTCTTCTCTCTGCCTTGTGTTTGTATTTAGGGTGAGCTGAACTTTAACCACACAGCAGAATCTGGATAGATCTGGGCAAGGATGATGTGAGAAGCCTCAAACTAAAGTTAGTGCTCTGATTTTTGGTTCTCTCAAAAATACAGGATTTGATCAGGGTTTCTACACAGCTTTCTAAGGCTCAGCAACTGTTAAGGGCAAGCAGATCTTGCTGTCTGGTAAACCAGGTCAAGTTATGGCATTATTTGAAATTTACAGTTCTCATAGTGCTTTCATTCAAGGATTTTATGTTGTTCAAAATGAAACCCAAGGGGAATCTTAATGTGCAGAATCAAAGAAAGGTGGTCCTGCCTCCTGGAGATTGAAATCACTGTGCCTATAGCAGATAAAACATTTTTATAGCAAATAGTTTCTAAAACTGTTAATGCAAATTAATATAAATACAAAACACAGCTACTGAAAGAGGTCATACTTCTGCAAAGGTGCATATCTTGTTTTATTTCCAGCTAAGGAGGAAACTACATTTATCCCCTTCAGACTTAGACTATTAGAAATGTAGCTAAATAAGCAGGAAAACAAATTCTTGCTCTGTATGGCTCAATGATGAAGCCAAACATGGAATTGCCCTTGTCAATCACATCTGAGAGGTTTGAAGAAGTGCAGTTTTGTGATGCACTTACTCAGCAGTCACTCAATATGACACAACATGCAGTGTCTCAAATGCATAGGAGATGGGTGTTCAACCATGCCAAAGGTAAAGACCCTTCACAGCTCTGCTCTACAAAACACACTGCACAGATATCTCCTTCACTCCAAAATATTCATCCTGCTTGAGATAAAAGACAACTCAGAAAATAAAAGCTCAAACACCATCAGGCAGCTAGGAATTTTGATTCACAGTAGGAGACTGAACCTGTTGTATAGAATACTTCCAGCCCGAGAAGGTTCTAACAATCCCACTTCAGTGTGTATTTTCAAACTGATAAAGTTTAAAATTAGCTTCATCAGAAGTTTTGTTAAAGGTCAGAGTACCTTAAGTCTATAGTCTCAAATGTATGGATTTCTCCTGAGAATTGTTTGGTGTCTTACAAACAACTACATTTCCCAATAAATACAGACATGTACAAATGCAATGGTTTAAAGGAGCGTAACACCCAAACCCAACATGCTGATGATCAGTCAGTCAATAGTACTAAATTTTTATAGCATAAATATTTAAAAAAATGTTAATGATCACTATTTATATTTGACAGCATATTACCTTTTTTGTTTCCTCCATTGGTATCTGCTGAGACGATGACACAAGAAAGCAACAAAAGTGAAAGAAGTTGCAAACTTTTCATTTTTTCTTTCTCTGAATGAGGGTTCTGCTAAATTCTGCCAAGAGATGGGAAAAGGAAAGAATTAGCAGTGCTTTGCAAGAAATTCTTTGTCCATTAATCATTAACCCTGAATTCTCCTGTCCCCTACCCCGGTTCTTCCTTTTATGGAAATGCAAATGGAATTTGCCTGTTTCCAATCTCTTAATTTTCATTTTACACCACTTGTGGCAGAAATAATTTAGAACTGGTTCTTCCTACCTTGCTCAACAGTGCTCAGCTCTGAGCACAGGGAACTTGAGGGCATTTGTTCTGTGTGTAGCCAGCTCGAACTCAGTTGGTCAACAGCTCAGCCTGAACACATTGTAAAATAATGATAAGAGCTGAAGGTTAATCTAACTATTTAATTAACATAGACAAATCCCAGCAAGGGAAGCATCAAAATTTTATATATATTGAACACTTTCCTTATTTCAGTTGTAAAATTAGTATCAGATTTTGGACAATCGTGAAGTATTTCTTTTCAAATTAAGTGAACATATTTTAACACAGAGGAAATTTACTAATAGAGCACAATTAACCAACAGATAGGAGATAGAATTTGGACAAGAATTTAGGCTTTGACAGTGGACAGGAAATGCTGTGTTTTAGCAAAGTTAACACTAGTGGAAATTACTGGTGTGATTTAGCACAGCCTTGCAGTGAGCTTAGAAAAATGCACACTGCAGGTGATGCGAAGCTGAAGACAGATCTGACTGACGGGTTGAATGGTGATACCAGCCACAGTAATCAAGAAAGTAGAGAGCATTTAGGGGAGAAAGATTGCAAGCTCTACTTTCTGCAGACAGGAATTGTTCTGGAACAAGGTGGTAGATCTGTCAGGGATAGAACAGGCTGTGGGATCCTTGTGAAGAGATTTCCCAAAAAGAAAGACTACAGGGATCCATCTTTGGATTTACTTCTCACTATAGAGCCTGTGTAGGACACCAGAATGACATTTATGAGCATCTTATGAAGGATTGCTTAAAGTGGTAAGAGAAAAGCTGGAAAAAGAAGGAGGACCCTGCCTTCCTTTGGCAGGTTTTCCCTTCATTTGGCAATTCTGCGTCAGTCATTGCTAATATTTATTTGTCCTTTCGGTGTTCACAGAATAGCAGCGAAAATGGTGAGAGCCCTAAGCACTGTTGTGGGAATAAATGTCCAGCATTTGAACAAGAGGTTTCCCAGAGCATATTTAGGATGAGTTTATGTAGCACAAAATTGCATGTTATGGCACATTAGTCCGCAGAGAGCAGATGTGATGGTGTTCCAGAGGAAGGAGCTGCTCCCAGTGGCCTCCACAGCATTGTCACACAATGTGCTTTTGGAGTGTGGGCTTGGGTTTTCTTTTCTTCTCCATTTGATTTACATGAGTAATTCCAATTAACTTTATTATCTACTCATAAAGAAAAGAATGGGTCTCCTGCAATGTAATGAGCATTACAGGTAGGCAACTCCTGATAAATAATTTTCCTGTGAATCTGAATACTGAAATTATAACCTTTGCTGTTTTTGACATGTTTATCTGGTCACTCGATAAATACTTTGCTTGAGCTGCTCTCTCACATTGGTTAATTGTTGCTTGTGTTGGTTTTGTGTATCTAAAATTCTATGAATATATAACCTAAATCGTGTTAGGAATTAGTTCTTGATGTAAACAGTGTAACAACAAAGGGGCTTTGGTACAGTATGAGACTAGAAAAAGTGGAGACAGGTATTTATCAGAAGGGACTGTGCCGTAGCTACTTGGAGCTGCTGGCAGCGTGCTGCATCACAGCCTGAAATGGCTCTCTTCCAGCCACATTCAGATCTGCATGAAGTGCAGTGAATGGGAGCTGCAGCATTCTGGGTGCAAATCATTGCGGAAAAGAGAGAACCCTCTGGAAAAAAAGAGGATGCTCGGGGTCTTCATATCAGTCAATCCTGGAGGATGCTGTTCGACTGAAACTGGATACATCTGAGGCACTAATGGTTGTCTGCTGGGGCCACGTGAACTGTAAGACTGCCCTGCTGCAGTCCTGTGCCACTGGCAATGACAAAACTTAGAGCAGCTGAATAAACACAGGCACTAGAAAACCAGGGGACAGAAATCTCAAGGACTATAGAGAAAGCTGGGAGGTTGACATAGGAAAATGACACCTGGAATATGCAAGTTACGCTGTGTCCTGATGGTGCTGTCAGGAATGAGGAGTGGAAGGTTTATTCTTTAGAACTGGGTGTGTTTGTTATTCTTGCTCTGGGTAAGGCAAGTGGATAATCTGGTATTTGCAAAAACCTTGATTCTTAAAAAAATATCTGAAATGAAGTTCTTAAATGTAAGGTTTAGATATGGTTATGGTTAAATAAATTACCCTTAAAACTTAGAGGATCCATTTTTTAAAAAATAGTTATTCTGTAGATGGGATCTCTCTTTCCTATAACAGCCAGCACTTGCACATTACTTCATCATCTGCATTGAAATCACTCATACCTACTGTAATGATCTGGACTCTAAATTTAGAAGTAGATAATTCAAGCTGCTCTTCTGTGAAGCACATAGAATGCATGTTTGGTATTACATGCAGGCTAATGCTTTGCCTGCCTTATGTGAAATGGTGTCCAACCCCCAATTCTAGCTTATGTTGTGTGTTTATATCTAGTTTGCTTATACAGTAAGAGGGCTTGATAACCTTCTCTCCTCTGCTGAGATGCTGCTTGTACAACACATACCCGGGAGGTAAACTCTCAATCACCATCCCCATCTGCTTCTTGGCTAATGTTCCAATTATAGTTAGACCTCTTGCACATATTCACATCTAAAACAAAATTGATGGTTTCACCATTGAGAAGCAGCATGTGACTAATGATGCATTGTACCACGCAAGTTTTTGCTTAAATGTAGCTTTCTAATCAAGTTAAGCAAAGGAACACGAGGCAGAAATTTGTCAGGCATACAGTCCTGCTTTCTCCGAGACCACACTTTTCATCAAGATGGTTTTCAATCACCTGAAGACCAATAATCCTGTAGTACAAGATGTTCTTTCAGGTTTAGAAGAGATTTTATGGGCCAGAACTTCAGCTACCGTAAATTGGCTTCTGTGCAGCTCTAACGATCTTCACCAGCTGAGGATCCACCCTGTGTTCCTATAATAACCCACTAGCATCTGAAAAAAGATTCATCTGATGGTTATGCTAATACATCGGAGGTTATAGAGCAAGAAAATTTTTATGTGGTTGAATTTTTAATGCTGTTTTTAAATCCAGAATTTATTCTGCCTGTTTCATCTTTCCTAGGATTTTTAAATATCAAATAACTCTGAAAAGACAGCTTTAGATGGAGTTCTGTGTGTGGATTCATGGCCTATGTCAAACATACAGCAGCTGCATGAGTATGAAACTTCCTTTGCAGCAATAGTTATGGAGCCATCAGATTTTTCAGTATTAAATTCACAACTAAATAATTGAAAAGCAAACTTTGTTTTCTGATATGAAAGAAAACCACTCATTTGCATGAGCAGAGTATTGTGAAATATGAATTTCTCCTGCAAGAGGCATTTCATTCCCGGTAGCCCCTGATAAGGTAATCTCCTTCCATGACTCATCACCCAGAGTATTGTCTGATTTCCTTGGATACACATTTGGGACTAGGCTTTGCATTCTTGCAATTTTTAAGTTTGGGTGCAACTTTGGCATATTTTGGATATTTGTGCCTTTTAATAATTTTTGAAATGTGCTACAGAGTCATACAGATTACAAACAGCTGCAAACAAAGAAGAGAGCCCAAATACAACTGCCAAACATAAATACAGTTGTACAATAAGTGTGTCATCTGCTCCTACTTCCAGCTTTAAAAAAAGACATTTTTTAGTTTGTTTACTTCAATGTTAGCTGAGTGTTTTTTGTAACAATGCATTACTTGTTTCATTGCCTTAGAGGAATGCTGTTTCTTGGCTCGTGTGTTTGTCTTTCTCATGGGTACACTGTGTTCACTTGGGGTATGTCTCTGAGAGCTTGACAAATCAGAAACGCACAGATTACAGGAACCAAATAAAAAGGGAGAACAAATCTGAACACATCTGGCCTGCCCATGCTCTCCCATTATGCACAGAATATTGTGTGATTGCTATTGCCCCTGCCTGAAAGCAGGTGAGGAGCTGGCCTGCTCCCTGTCCTTCATTACAACCACAGTTAGTTCTGTTCTTCAGGGCTAAATTTCTGTGTGGGTTTTTTTTCCCTTCTGGAAAGGGTAGTGCAGCTGCAGGCTTTTTATGCACCTGCATTCTGTCTTATTTTGGATTTTCACCGTTGTCAGTGCCCTATTTCAGGGATGAATGTATGGCCTGTAAAATTCTGCATAGAATTTATTATTGTTACAGCAGCTTTTTCAGAGAGCTGTGATATGCAGAGAAGCTTGCCCGAGTCAGCACTGTGGTGTCAATAGATGTAACTGTGAAGAACAGATGTGCTTTTGGAAAGCCCAGCCTGCCTGCTGAGGACATTTCCCTTCATTGGTCTGTGTAAGAAACAGATAAACACCTGCAGTAAAGCTCATTGGAAGGATGAGACCCGGCCCAACCTCCTTCCCCCCCTCCCGAGGACTGAGCTTTATGGTTTTAAGCAAAACCAACAGAAGAGCAATGCCTTTTGAAGCTGCCTTGCTTGTTCATCTCCCTCACATCAAACAGAAGCATCTCTGAAACAGATGAATCCATGGTAAAACCAACAGTGTTCCTTCCCTTTCCAGCTACTGAATTTAGGAGGGAGAATTTGTAAAAACAAATAGAAAGGAGGCTTGTTTCAGATACTGATTGATGGTTCTTATGGATAAAGAAGGCAGCAAGGACAAAACAACTAGTGCTTCTTGGAGGTAACAGATTTGAAGAGGATGCACGAGAAGGCACTTAAACAAAAGGCAGAGAACCATGCTGAAGTAAAGGAACTTGAAAAATGCTAAACATTCAAGTGTTGATTGATGATGACTCTCAGAACTTAACGTGCTCACAGGAGCAAAACCTGGATCTCTGTGGAGCTGCTGTCAGTGAAATTGAGTCTTTATGAAAAGGGAAGACCAAATAGACAAGAAAGCTGAAAGAGAAAGAATAGGATTAATACATGCAGAGTAGATGAGAGAGGGGCAGGTTGTTTGAGGTGGTTAGTTATCGACCCCAAATGTGTTGTTTGTCCAGGGCCTGACACAGCTCTTGCTAGTCCTGGCAGAACCTGGATTGGGTAGACCCTTGGATCTGATGTATTGTGGCAGTTCCTATATTTCTAAAAGATTAGACAAGATTATAGGATAGAAAATTGGCTTACTTGAGGGATGAAGAAGACTTAAATACTTTAAGCATCAGTTAGGATAAACATGCATTTAAAATCTTCCCCAAACTTTCTGAAAATCTGGTCTGAAAAACTGCCTGAAAATGTTCCAGATTGGTAAAATAATTGTTGACTTTGGTCACATAAATAGAAATGAATGTAGTCCACTAGAAAGAATTTAAATACTTGTTCCTCTGTTAGTTCTGGAATTGCGAATCTTTGATAAACCATAGGATAATTGATTAAGCACATTGGTATTCCAAAGTCCATAGATGTTGAAATGATTCACAGCAACAAATCAGTCAGTATTAGATTTGAAGTGACCGTGACCATGAATTCAAACAGTCTCTTGGTACTGTCCTGTAAATACTGATGTTGCACAACTGAAATGGGAAGAGCTATTAAGCACTGCATTTAGCACAGATGTTTCCTGTTATAACAGATTAGTAAAATTTCAGCATTCAATGGGCTTCTAACACCCACCCTCCATCTGTGGGATTCATTTTTAGCACTGTGGAATAGGCCAAAAAAACAGGCATATCATTAAAAAGAAACCCCATCGCGGTGTTTTCTCTAGCTCCACTTGCTTTTTTCTCCTGTGTTCCTTCATTTGTGTGTGGAAACATTTCATGGGTGGCAACATGGATAAGACAAAGCTAGTTCTCCATCTGGGAGTCACACTTCTTGCAGACAAGTGCACTGCAAACAAGCCCCTGAGCATATGCTGCATCCCTAAGTGCTAATTGAGAAAGGCTGATTACGTCAGTCGTGTAAGAATAATATTCCCTGCCAAATGACCGTTTCGTGCTTGTGGCTTTTGAGTAGCTGTGGTTCACCAAAGTGCTTGAGAAATGCCTTTGCTTTGAAGAGAAGCTGAAGGCAAGCAGTGCTGAGGGACTGGATGAGCACTGTGGGTGGAACAAGGTCAATAACCAAAAGAGTTGCCACAGACACACTCAAATAAAATGATGGCAAATGATTGCTTGGTGTATAAAGGAGGAGAAGGAAAGGAGCACAGCAGCCTGTCTGACCATAACAGCATTGCAAACACATACAAAATTTACCATGTAAACACACTTCTCGAGTTTCTTTCATGCATGTTTATGCAGGGCTGAATGCCAGCCTTCAATTCTCAATCACATGCATACATATATGACACCAAACACTTGGGGATTTTAAAAAATTTTACTTTCATTCTGTTTTCTTCTATAATTCACTGTGAATTTTCACCAGAAGAGTCCATAATGCCATCTGAGACAAAACAACAACATCCAGTACTGCATTAAAGGGGTACAGTGTCCTGTAAAAGTGACTTGAGAGCTCATAAACCTTCTTGAATATAAAAGAGATATTTTAAAAGCCTGGCCTACATAGTTATTTAACAGAATTACAGATACCAAGATAAGAACTAATTTTTGATGCTACAATTGCACGTTTTTACAGTGAAAGGAATCCCAGGATATCTTTATCAAGTGACAAATCTCAGGATATCGGTGAGATCAAGTGCACCCTCAACAAGGGTGCTGCTGAGATTTAATTCTGTCTTTTTGCATCTTTATGACTTGATGATTCCCTCCCTTATTCTTTCCTTCCTCCCTGACACTGGTGAGCCGTGGTTCAAACTCACCTGAGCATGGGGTTGTCAGGCAAACTAGATGTGTCTCCCTCTTACTGCACTATTGCTTACTGTTGAAAGGAGTTCACTGAGAAAAACAATGTACCACTCACTGTGCAGCATCAGCAATTTTTGTAACAAAACATCCCCAAAGCAGGTGTATTTAATGGCAGCATTAATGTAATTTACGGGTTGGAAAGCCAAAAATGCAGGGAAAAGTAGCCTTTTGTTTCTCAAGCTGCTTTTTCTGAACAGTTTTGTTGCCTGTTAAGAAACAACTTTAAATAATTCCACAATCATCAAGCTTGTAAGCAGTAGCATTGTATCCAGTGTTTAAGATGTGAGGTTGGAACCAGGTATTTGGATCTGGTTTCTTTCTGGGGCTCTAATTTCCCATTGTTAGCTCCTGGGTAAGTCCCTCCACTTTCTGCTGGTTCACATGTCCCATTTGCTAAAGGCAGTTTAGTAGTCCTTACTTTTCTGGAGTGTGGTGAGGCCCTGTAAATGACACTGTATTTTCTGAAGGTGTTATATAAGTCAAAGTAATAATTTTGTATCTAATTGAATACTTCAGTCTAACAGATGGGAGTAAAGCTTAAGTAAAAGGTTGAACTTTTTTTTTTTCCCCTTGCATATTTCTGCCATATTTATATCTCAGAACTCACTTTGAAATGAATACCTCTTAAATGAACATAAATGCTAGGAGAATACATTTTCACGCACAGGGTTATATTCCCACATCAGAACTTTAACTTCAGATGTGTTGTTTTTAGACCACCCAGGGCAGACTGTAAGAGGAGGGGGGCAAACACCCCTTCCATGTGGGGTTTGGCTGCAGCTCAGCTTTGCTCCCCTGCACTGGGGCACTGCTTCCTCCCATCACCCACCCAGCCCTGCTGGGATCCTGCACGTGGGTCTTTCCTCATTAAAATAACTCCAACAAGTTGTTGACTGGCTTTTCCAATCCCCTGGGCTGGTCAGCTTTCTGGGGGTTTTGAGTGAGTGTTGGCTGTTGCCAGCAAGGGCTGAGCTGTGCCACGGCTCGGTGCTCCAAAGCAGGGGCACACCTGGAGGAGGGCTCTGTCCCCATCACCTGCTGCAGCAGAGAGCTCTGGGCTTTTTGCTCTCACAGCCAATGTCAAAACCAGATTTCTTTGCACAAACCCTCCCTGCTTCAGTTCAGATTCCAGCATTTCCTTGAGTTCATTGCTCTGCCTTGCCTTGCGTTGCAGTTTCACTCCATGCTGCTTTTTCTAGGGCTTCTGCCTTGGGAACATGATACTTGTCTTTACCAAAACCTTAACCTGTGATGTGTTATTTGTTCAATAATATATGGGGTGTCAGTCTTGTGAGTTTTCAAGGTGACTAATGGGTTTATGGTGATTGGAGAATAGGAAAGCAGTCTAAAATGCATTTACCATGGAGAAGAGCAGCAAAGGTCTCATCCACGGGTGCAAACCTTTCGAAGTCCAGAATTTCTGTGGCACATGGACCTGTTCCTGTCTCTGTGTGTTCCTTCACTATGATGTGGCATGAAATCCAGGCCCTTCCCACCACCCTTGGGAAGAGCACAGAACAGGCAGCTGGCCTTTTCCCTGGAGATTTAATAGCTCAATGTCCTACTATGTACTCCTTGCTTTTCTGTGTTCTAATTATAACTTCAAAATTATTATTTGTTCTTAAATTCCAAATTCCATTTGGCATCTTGTACTGGAATTTCCTGCAGAGGAAGAATTCAGACTATTGGATAGAAACCTTTCTTGTCATATTCCCTCACAGATGGTCCAATCTGCTTTGCAGTTCGTGCCTGACAGCCAGTTAATCTGGCAGTGCGGGAACACACATTTAAAAATGCAGGCTCTGGGATCAGCCTCAGGTAAGCACCTCAGTTGTGTTCTGACATTGAAGAATTCAGTCCCTGCCCTCCTCTAAAATGCCAAGAGTTGTGTTTTTCAGCCATGAGGTATATTGTGGAAGATAACTCTCTAAAATCCAGATGTAACTAGAAATGTTTGTGCTGTTGCAATACACTAACAATGTTTTCAAACTTACACCGCTGGCTTAGGGCAATTTCCTAAAGGTGACTGAGAAAAGCAAGCCCATTCATGGTAGATCTGAATTTATTACTCAGGGACTTTCAGCTCCTCTAGGAAAAAAAGAGAGGTAAGTCAAAAGATTGAAAAATGTTGCACTAAACATTTTCAAAACTTTGGGAAAGAATTGGATTAGTGTTTTATGCTATGTATTTGTTAGGTCAAATTCTGCACTCTACCTGGTTAAACCATTTTGTCCAATGTACTGTTTCTAAAATCTTACTGAATTACATGTAAATGTTTCTTTTAATGGGTTCTGAGAAGTAATTAAAAACAGAATAAGAATACAAAATACGTTGTGGGGGTTTTGTGTTACTGGCATATTACAGAAATGCATAATTTATTATAAATTTCACTTTGATACAGAAGGTCTAATAAAGATACACCTTTGTTCAGGACCTTGAATCTTAAGTAAGAAGCATATTTGGAAAGCAATTTATAACTCAAAATTTGGGATTTTTTTCTTTGTATAATTACAGCACCATGTTAATCCTCTTAATTATTTTAGTAAAACTTCCTGTGTTTCTGGCAACCACATTCTGTATTGAAATAAGTGTGCCTTCCAGACTGTTCGCTCCAGATTAGCGAAATTACCATGTGAAATTCTACAAAAGTTACTGCACTTTAAATACAGCAGTTTTTGTTAATGCAAAAGAGGTAAAACTGAATTCCACTTGCTCTGAAATTACAGCAAATTCCTCAAAATGCTACCCCTGTCTGTCCATCCTGTATGGTATTTGTCAGGAGATAAATTAACACAAAAAATTGAAATAAGTCATTTACTCATACTTTAAGGCTGAGTAGAACATTTAATGTCACACTTTCCACTCCTTTTTGCTGCAGAAATAAGGAATTCAAATCAAGAAATGAGAATGTGATTACATTTTTATAGGTCATATATAATGCAAATTTTGAAATGGGTGCAGAAGTTTTCCATAATTCTATTTAGTAAAAGAAAAAAAAAAAAGAAAAGCCTGCATAAAAGCTTTTACACCTGTCCCTAGGGAAGCCAGTGAGGTGGTGATAATTTTTGTTATGAATTAATCTTAGAAAATTTCACAGTAGCAAAAACTGTGGACATTTAAAGAAATAATGTAACTGTAGGAACAGTTCTGAAATATTCCAACTAGCATAACCTAAGGTCTAACTTTCAAAGAAACTGTATGTTCCTGATTTTAATTGTCTTCTAATTCCTCTCCTTTGAAAATAATCAATTTCAAAATAAGTGGAGGTTTGGCCATAGGTAGTTTTTACAAGAATCACTCCCTAAGAGAGGGTTTAAGGTCATGCATAAACATTTATCATAGATTCCCAGAATGGTGTGAGTTGGAAGGGCCCTTAGAGACCATCTCATTCCACCCCCTGCCATGGGCAGGGACACCTTCCACTAGCCCAGCTTGCTCCCAATCCCATCCAGCCTGGCCTTGGATGCTTCCAGGGATGGGGCAACCACAGCATCTCTGGCAACCTGTGCCAGGGCCTCACCACCCTCACAGGGAAGCATTTTTCCCTAATGTCTAATTTAAATCTTCCCTCTTTCAGTTTCAAGCCATTGCCCCTTGTCCTACCACTCCATGCCCCTGTCCATGCAAAGCCCCTCTCCAGCTTTCTCATAGCCCTCTTTAGGCACTGGAAGGTGCTTTAAAGTCTCACTGGAGCCTTTTCTTCTCCAGGCTGAACAGCCCAGCTCTCTAAACCTCTTGTCACAGGAGAGGAGTTCCAGCCCTCTGATCCTATTTGTGACCATCCTCTGGACTCATGTGCACACCTTTGTAATGCTGGGGCTCCCAGAGCTGGACACGGCACTGCAGATCTCTCACAGAATGGGGTAAAGGGGGAGAATCCCCTCCCTCAGCCTGCTGGTCTCACTTCTTGGGATGCAGCCCAGTATACAATTGGCTTTCTGGTGTCAAACACACATTGCAACTGGCTCATGTTCAGCCTCTCACCCACCAACACCCCAAGTCCTTCTCCCCAGGCCTGCTCTCACTCCATTCTCTGGCCAGCCTGGATTTGTGCTTGGGATTGCCCTGGCCCAGGTGCAGGACCCTTGCGCTTGGCCTTGCTGAACTTTGTGAGGTTTCCACAGGCTCACCTCTCACGCCTCTCAGGGTCTCTCTGAATGATATCCCTTCCCTCCAGTTTCATTTTTACATCTTCCAGGTTTATTTTTCCATTTAGACTTAGGCAGGGTTGGTCTAAGTCAAAGAACTGATGTATTTTCCAGATTATTTTTTATTTAGCTATAGATTTGTGATATTCTTTCCCCCTTTTTCAAGGCTTTGTTTCATGCATTGCAATACCTGTTCCCTTTGAGAAGAACAAAATGCATAATGAAATTAAGTTCTTACTTGGAATTACAGGATGTGTGTATCCTATTTTAGCTTTCATAGCAAGGGATATCCCGGCTGTATCACTGGCAAATCATTACAGCTGTAGTCCTTGGAGAGCCATCAGTACTAATATGGAGCATATCACACATAGCCAGTGTTCATCAGGAATCATGACAGCAGGGTTGGACATATTATATTTTGCTTGCATTATATTTTGAGCCATGTATCCCTGTATTTTGCTGATAGATTGTCAGGGAAGCTATTAGTCTGGATTACATGGCAATGATTTCATTTTATGGAACAAAACAAAACAAAAAAAATCCAAGCAAAAGGAATTGCTTTTGGCAGAAGATGATCCCATTACTTAAAAGAAAAAATCACTCGATGTTAAATTAAATGCTTATCAAAATGAATACAGCAGATTACAACAACAAATAATTTAGTTAATAACTTTGAAATAAGGATTTAGACAGTATTTCCTTTTTCATTCAGTGCATGTGATTTGCTGAATCAAAGCCATGTTGTGTTGAGCACTTGGTTTGTAGTGATAGCAACTGGTAATGAACTGCATGGCTCAGTTACCACAGATGTGATAATGGCCGATGTTGTAGAATGTTGGCAGTGTCCTAATGTGTAAAATATCCACATGTACCATCATTTCTGAAGAGAAGTGCTTCCCTCCAAGGCTGCCTATTTTCACTGTGGCCTTTGAATAGGAGCGTTAAGATTTTGGATTTGGCCCTAGCAAATTGGGTGCATTGAGACTAGTGGGTACAGAGAAGGAACCCCCCTGAAAACCTGACCTTTTAAAAGAGTTGACCCTGTATCCCAAAGAATGGTCCCAATATGTGTCTGGAGAATTGAGCTGGAATGGCAGAGGTGCAGCAGAGCTCTGGGATGGGCCCTGGGAGGCAGCTCATGGCACAGCTGGTCCCTGAGCACACAGCAGCACTGCAGGGCTCTGCTCACCTTCTTCCCAAGCAACAGCAAAATTCCAGGATGGTCATTTTCTGGAACAGACTGCTTTATGAGGAGAAAAACTTTCAGTCCCAGAAGAAAGCAAATAAGATTCCTTAAAAATGTGGGCTGCCAAAGGGGGAACTACAATACATATAGAGCCATAAATCTATTAAAAGCTGCAGTGGTTAGCACGGTGCCTTCTGGGAAATAGGTTTTGTTTTTCCATTTCTTTCAAGATTTGTTGTACTGTTTTGAGTGACAGAAGCTCAGATCTATGGAAAATGGAACATTTCAGAAGTGAGTATGTTCTTTTCCCTGGACAGGCACTCTGGTCACTTGAAGGAATACCGATCCTCCACCTGTGGTGATGACAGATCAATTGCCCTTTAAAAATACTCCCAAATAATACTTTTATTGCAGATCCACTAGGGAATTTTTATGGTGTGCTTTCTAGATTGCTATGGCTTAACAATTTTAAGTAAAGGCAACACAAGTATCACGTCTTTTAACTTCAACTGCTAACTTGAAACCAAAAAAGCGTCCTTTGTCTACAGATGTTGGACTTTGTTCAGTCAACCTTTGAAGAAACAGAATGTCTTTTGTATAAATCAGGACCAGACTTAAACACAGGGGGCAATTTGCTCACTGCATTTGAAGTTAAGATTTGACATAACAAAGGATATTACAAGAAAATGTGGTGAAGTTTAAAAAAATCAGTACTGAGCTAAAGTTTATTGCCAGTACTGTTCTTGCAGATCAAGGCTATGCTAATGTGGTCTAGGGTTACTTTAATATTTTGCAGCCTCTCATTCCCTCAATGCATGTTTTAAGCACGCATATGACTCATTTTTATCATAAAATAACTTGATAAAGCCTTCTGCTTTGTGTTGGTCTCCTGAGGTAAAAACTCACAGATATGACAAGTCTCACATTGTTTGTTTCAACTTCATTATATTAGATGAGAGAAATATCTTGGTCATATCTCATAACATGCAGTACTTCCTCAATAACTGGATTGCTGTAAGAAAGGACATTTTTTACCTGAATAATGAAATTGCATCCAAGTTATTTCCCATGTCTTCTTTGTATGATACATATAGAAAGTTGACAACATTAGCAGCTATTGCACAGCATGATGGAAAACCTTGAGAAGGACTTTTGTCTTTAGGGATGGATGAGTGGAATCTTTACAGTCTTCCTGAAAGATGTACTGTGCAGCTTTTTATTCTCTGTCAAGGAAGAGGTGTGTGTATATTCTAAATATAATTGTGGGTCAGAGTGTAAATGTTAGGCTCTGTGAACTCCCTGACTGGAACCAGACCTATCGATTATGTCAGTGGGAGGTTACTGCCCGGACCCAAAGTAGATTATAGGCCTGGCTAAGTCTGTGCTCACTCAGCTTTACTGGTACAGCAATCTCAGTGTGCTCCCCTAGCAGAGAGCGTGTTACTGATGTGGATGCAGCATATTCCAGATTGAAAGATTGTGAGTGAAAGGTGTTCCCCTGAAAAAAAATGCTGTCCATATAACTGTCTTCCTGCACTACAGCTTTTGCTTATGCAAATAGTCACGTGTGAGTTCTGTCCCTGTCCATGTCTGGAGTATTTGCAGCTCTGATTTGTGGCCATAGAAGCCTGGCTTTCAGCAAATAAACAAAGGGGACTAAGCCAAACCCTTGCCCTGTGCCCTGCTGAAGGAGTTGAGCAACAATAAGGTTCTCAATGTGACATGGGACAGGGATAGAAACAGTTGTTCACCTGGGACAACTACAAATAATCCTAGGGCACCCAAATTCCCAGTGAGCCATCCAGTTAGAATTACAAAGGACACTTTTCTTTCCAATCCTTGTTTTGGTGAGGAAGCAGAAAAGTCAGCTTCTAACAGAAACATGATTTGCTCTAAAACCATTGGATGGAAAAGTTCTTGATTTTCCTCATAGGCATAAGACACAATCATTAGTTTTTAAAAATTAAGGCCTTTTAGTGTGCACACTGTAATAAAATCACTCCAGTTTCTTCACTTGTGCCTTACTAAGGCATGGGGTTTATAACTGAGGGATTGCAAGGCATGGAATATAGAAGGAGTGAGAGATGATGAATGCAGAATCTTTGTTACACAAAGAAGTAGAAAGTATTGATCAAAAAAATGCTTTGAGGAAAACCAATTAGGGACCCATTGACAGCAAAATGACCTGCTCATCCATCTTTCAAATAAAATTTAAAACTTAGGTCCACATTATTTGTGCCCATTTTAAACACTTGAACATTTTTACTGAAGCCTGAATGCTGTTAACTTTGGTCTCCTGGCCAAACTCCAAACTGAATAATTATTCTGCTTACTCCTTTCCTAAATTACAGCAGCAGCTTCATTAGGAACAAATGCATTCATAGTTTGCTGACCTAAACTGCTCTTATATTGCTATGCACTATTAACTGTTGCTGCATTTCCAACCAAGGCTGGCTGCATTTCCATGGCAAATTAAATGACCTCTGGACAAAGCATGTATATCTTTAGTTTGTTTAAAAGGCTTTGGGACAAAAGGTGCTGTATGTATAATTGCTATCACAGGAATGATTTCAGGCCTAGAATGTGCAGGTGATGAAGTGTGTTCACTGAACAGGGGAAACCTGGCATTCAGTGATGTAGAAGATGAAAGAAAGAGACTGTTTGGGGACAGAGGGTGTTTGCTCATGGGTTGGAAAGCTTGTGGCCACTGATTGTTGTGGAAAAGGTACTTTGACTAAGAAGCATTGCAAAATTACAGAGCGAAATGGGAAGCAAAGAGAGAGTGGAGATTTACTGAAAACAGGAGGCTCAGTGCTTTCTGCATACCTGTTTCTGTATAACAAGGCCAGCTAGTGAGATGCAGGTGGTATATTTTTTTTTCCACAAGTAAAGGAGATTAAATTATTGAGAAGTCTGCTAAAATATTCTAGAAATTCTATGCATGGTTTCTTAAGGTTTTATATTTTGTTCTTATTATATTATAGCTTCTTTCAAAAAGGTCCATACCCTGCCTGAAAGGTGAGGGAAAGCCTGAAACAGTGTAAGTAAGATATGAGCAAGAGGCTTTTATAGACTTTATCTTCCTACTGTGTGGTTTCACTACAGCATAATCCTTGCTCTCCAGTGCTCTCATCACCTGAACTACTTGTCTAGAGTGTTTTTAAGCTTGGATGCTCAACTGCACAGCTGTTCCTAAAAAAAACCAGGATAGTCTGAACACAAACAACTAACTGAAAAAGTTGTTCCTGTGGAACTGCTCCGGTTGTGGGAGTGCCACATGGCAAGAGAGCACTCTAATCCACCCAGCGGTTATGGTGGCAGCAAGGGACAGATTTTGACCCCAAGCTCTTGGCTTTCATTAACCTTTGTCTCAGTGTTGCAATCAGAAGCTCTGTCTGATCCTTTCATACAGCCTGAAAGTGAACTGCAGTGTAGAGCCAGGCAATTTTCTCTCTGTAGATGAGTTTAACAAGTACAAAGCAGAGCTCTGCTCCCATTCTCCCAGGAATGAGCAGCTTCCTTCTCTTTCACTGGTTAGCAGATTTGTAGTCAGGAAAAATCACAAATTTATTTCCAGTACTAAAGCTATGACTAAAATACAGTTTTATCATCTTCTAAGTCAGAGCAGTACTTAGCAGAACAGAGAAGACATAACCAGCAGTGTGTGCAGTGGCAGAGCCCAGGCTGCTGCCCAGCTCCCCACCAGCTCTGAGCCAGTGGCTGTGCCGAGCATCACCTCTGCTTTGTTCAGGACCCTGGTGGGAGACCGAGTGCAGATGTTTGGCAGCAGGAATAATGGGGTGGTTTGAGCTCCCCAGCTTTATTCTAGCTCAGTGAATGCAGCTGACATCTCCAAACTGGAGCTAATGGTTTGAGCACTGGCCTTTTGGCTGTGGATTTGTAAAGCACGGCACAAACCCCTGGGGAAGTGCAGTATTCAGAAAACAACACAAATATCCATGGGTTTTAAAGTATTGTGTGCTTTGGAATAAAGATGCTGTATTTTGTGTGCTATATTCAGGTGTTCATGGTAAACTTGGATATGACTATCCAGTATCTGTTAGTTGTTGTGTGGCTGGTACCAGAACTCTAAATCCCTACACATATTCTTTCCTAATGGTGAAGTGTTAAAACCAGAAGTGTTCAGTTCATTAGTTATCTGAAATTATTGTGGTCATGCTTCTATACATTATTAGGATCTATTCTTAGTGCTGTTAGGAAGTATTAGTGCTCTTTCTGTTCTTTAATGTTGAAATTGAAAGTATCAACTCCCTCCAAAATGTCAGTGTTTGTTATAAAGGAAAAGAACAAAATAGAAACAATCATATCATGCACATCACCAGGATGCTGACCATTGTGGATGGTCTCCTAATTCCTCCCAGACAAAAAAAAGTGCATTTAGAGAAACTGAAGCATCTTTGAACAGTCTGCTATGAGTAAAATGGATTCATTTTGCAACAGACTTTATTTGCTATGAATAATTTGATGAGCTTTATTTAATTGGCAGACACAACAATAACTACTCATATCACATTTCCCACAGGCTCCAAATCATGTCGGAGCCCTTTTGCACAGTTAAATCGTTACTAGTTCTCCTCTTTCAACATCTGTTTTAGTCAATCTTGCCAAGTATCCATTCATTGATGTTATAAAATGATGTTAAATATTCAAAATCACAACACAGCTTTAGGCCGGTGCCTGAACATCATTTAGTTCTCTCATTTTGGATTTTGGAACTTTGTCTATCATTTACTGAACTTTAGGAGAAAACACAGAAATCTATTAATAAAAGAGAAAAGGAAATACAGTGAGTATATAATTAACAGTTTCAGCGAGATTCTAGATTCTCATTTGGATTTCAGTAGAATATAGACATCTAGAGCACTTAGAAAAAGAAGTGGGTTTTTAATCAAAACAGAAACAATCCACAGCTTTTTCCTGCCTTGCAATAATAGTTCAATTCCCCAATATTAAATTATACTGGAAAACCTATTCAAAGCCAAATAAAATTCACGTCAGCAATTCTCATTCTGATGTGGTAGATAATGGAGACTCAACACTGCAACATTTGGGTCCCAGGATGAGCCAGTTCTTTTTGACTTGAAGGACCAGCACTGGATATTAAGAATAACAATAGATTTCTAAATTTCTTATACAAACTCATCTGTCTTTTCACTAATATTCTCATTCATAAGCAACAAGAGATCTTATGCTAATTTTAAGCCTCCATTCTAATGTCTCTGTACAAAAGCAGCTTAGTAAAAGACTTCAGTCTGAACAGAATTCAGACCACAATGTACTTCTCATTGTATACAAAAAACATATGCTTACCCAACTTGGTCTTACTTGATGATATGTTCCAGATTGGCATGAACTATTTTATAAAATGAAAATTGGAAAAAGATGCTAATGAAGATTGCTTCCTTAGAAACAGTGGATAGGTAATGTCACAAGCCAACAATTCTCAATTTTATATCCCCTTCCACAGAAGGCACAGCTCTGTCACATATTTGAATGGCTGTTTTTTCAAAATTGGCAGGTTCTTCAAAATATTGCTAAATAAGATCATTGTGTACCACATTCTTGTGCCAAAATACACAAAATGCACTATATAAGTCACATATGCATTTAGACATCCAGGACAGGATCTCAGAATAGGCTTTTTTAAACTGTAAATAGCAAGCCTCTATTATGAGCTAAATGCTATTCTTCCTGTGAGACAACCATAACATTTATTTACCCAAACTCAGCAGAACGGCCTCTCAAATTATAGCAAACTAGAGGCAGAGGAGAAAGACAGAGAGGATTTAGGCCCAGATCCTGGGCATTTTTAAATCAAAGGCATATCTGTCATTCTCTAAGAGAGACCAGTATTTTGCCTATAATGACCAGTTACTTTGATGTGGCTTTATGGCCAGGAATTGTGTATGAGGGAGATGAGAATTCCCGTTATGACTAAGGATGCATAAGCCTGTGTGTAAATAAAAATGTGCACAGCAGTTTTCTGCATGCTGGATCTCATGTTAGAGAACAGCTCCTTGTAATAAAATATGATTTTTGAAGGAAATAGAAATCAAAATGAAGGGATTTAATTGATCAGACACAAGAAAAAATGCTCATGGCAAAGGTTTATGTGACATCCAGAAGCAGGTAGTGGGCTTGTTATCTTGCCATTAGTTGTGACTGAGAATATTGTAAGTCTGTTTTGCAGGATTTCATGATGGAATAGCCTAAAGAGCAGGATTTAGTGGAAGCCAGTAAACCCGGGTTTCAGACAGAAAGGTCCTACCTCATTAATTTCCTTGCTTTCTTCAAGGATACAGTGTCACAGCTGTGGCTGGCAGGGATGGTACAAGGGGTGTAACACTGTACATGTAGAAATAGAAGAGGATGATGCTATACTTTAGTGAGAATTGCACAGCATGAGAAAAAGCATGTAATGGATAAAAATCCACTTTTGAACAGGATACTGAGAGTGATTATTAAAAAATGGTATGTTTCCTTAAGGGTCTGAGAGGGAGCCCTTGTTTATCACTGCATCTAACTGCAATATCAATTTTCAAATAATCAATTACTCATGAAACCAAAAGTGAAGGTAAAGAAATTGCAGAATAATGCAACTATGTCCAAGGAGACTTACCTATTTAGGATCATAGAGGAGCTAAATTATCAGTCAAGTACAATGCAGACAAACTTTATGTTTACATAAGTACATATTGCATGTGTTAAGAGCATATTCACAGTAAAACTGAGTCAGAGGATTTTAAGACTGACTGCTTTCATCTTGATAAAAACACATGAACAGCTGTCCCAGTGAGTTAGCGCATTGAACTCTGCAGAGGGTTTGAGGGGAAAAGAGTTTCTGAAGAATATATTTCCTAGCCTAGCAAAATCATTATGCTTGGCAAAAGGCAAGGACATTGGTGTTGTTTGCTTTCCCAGGGACATCCGCCCTTTGGGTTAGATGAGGGAACCCATGGGTGTTTAAGCACAGTTTTGAAGGCTCTGCCCCAACACCAAATGCTCACCTCACCTCACCAAACTGCAGGCCTGACAGACCTCTGCGCATCTCTCTTACAGTTTGCCTTCTGTGAGGAGCCCAATCATTGTCTGTCTGCAGAGCAAATCAATCTCTGAGACACTTCAGAGACACAACTCTAGCACAGAGAATATTCACAGCAGGTGTGAAGGAAATAAAGGAGGGAGAAAAGACAGTGATAAGAAGAGGCTGAATGGAAGTGTTGAACTTTCATCTGTGGCTTGTGGGATAATTGGAGACCAATCCAATCAGTAGACACAGCTCTGCCTCTTCAGATTTCATGAAGAGGCAGGAAAATCAGGTTTATATTTTAATTCATATCCCTGGATTTTACTGCCCCCCTACACTGCCCTCGTGTGGTCTTAGTGCCAGCACAAAAACTGTTAGAAGCACAAAAAAATTATACTTGGGGTTTGTGAGGCCAATTGTATCATAATTACCCTGATTTGGGTGCTTCATTCAGGGTGTTTTAACTAATCCTACTGTTCTGGGATAAAAATCTCACAGTACAGATTAGAATCTGTTGTTATTTGATTAGAACAGTGCTTCTTAATCTGATTGTCAGCCCCTGTGCTCTAAGAACAGGCCTTACTATGATCTAAATGCCAGTTTCTTAGCCTGTTTTAGCCTCTGGGTTTATGTCTCCTGGTTGCTGTGGTGTGGCTTATGTGAAAGGAGTTGGCAGTTTCAGATCTGGCCTTAGGGGATGAGTGGTCATATAATGAAGCTCAATATCTCCAAGCAAATGGCACGATTAGCACAACCAGATCTCTGAAACAGAAAGGTGAGGGCTTTGGGGGTAGCAGAGCTGCACCACTTCCTCTCAGACATGACTCCTACACCTGAGCCATAGTTAATGAAGTTAAAACTCCTCCTAACCAGAGAATGTGCTGAATGTGTTTCACTGATCTCTAGAAGAGTTTTGTCTCTAAGGCACGAGTCTTCTCACAGCTCTGAAGTGTCCAGAAGTGTAAAGGAAATTCCATGAGACTGGCAGGAGGCACCTGTTCATGATAGCAGTGCCAGCACAGGGCAATTTTGTGCTCCCCCTCAGCCCCAGCAATGTCTGAGCAAGATCTGACTGAGCCTGTTGTACCCAGCTAGTTGTGGCTCTGTGTAGGGTTCCAGGCTATGTTCCTCTCTCAAAAAGACAGCATGGCCTGGCTCTCACAGTCACCTCTTCCTCCTGCCTTGTGCTCTTTGCTGTGTTGCACCCAAGTGCTGCTGAAGTAAGGATCCTGTTTTCTAGGGGTCAAGTGCTCACAGTGCCTGTAGTACCCATGAGTGTAACTAATAAAGTCAGTGGCAATGCTCTGGCTCATACTGAGTTGTGGCCTAGAGATGCTTCTACCCAGTAATTTTTTGGGCAGTGTTTTGCTTTAACTGCTGCCTTAACTAGTACTAAAATGCAGCATAGAGAGGGCACTCAGCCAGAGCTCTGGGTTCTCTTCCTGGCTTGGCCACAGTCATGCTCCATCTGATTTACTGTCTGTCACACAGGAATAGTTATACTGTAAAGTGCTTATTTAGCTACAATGGGCTACGTAAGGATTAATCATTACTGTAGAGTTTGGGAGCCAAATTTTGACCTTTTCGTGCACTCATATGTCATTAATTTGCCATAAGTCTGTCTGAAGAAATAATTTAACCAGCAGGCTGTAACAAAGCAAGGGTTGCAAAAGCCACTCACAGCACAGATCCAACTGAAGACTATCATCTAGACAAAACAGGAGGGAACAGATCTAGACAACAGCAAATCTTAACAACCATTTCACACAACCCCTTCTAGGACAGGTCACGTGATGGAAGTTTGTCTGTGGGTGGTTTGAAGAAAAATCTCAAGAGAAGCAACAGGTGTGTTGTGAAACTGCCACATGACCCTGGCTGTCTTCTCAAATCCTGTTCTCCTTGTTAGTGACTGCCCCTTTCCTTCACTTCAGGCACTCTTCTCTTTAGGCAAACACAAATAACAGCTATGCACTTTTGGTCTAAGGGAGACAACAAAGAAAGCATAAAGAACAAAAGTAACTTTTTCTGTGAGAAACCACAGTCCGATCTTGGACAGGCTGTAGCAATTCTGAGAACCAAACAGCCTCCACCAGCAGGCAGAGCTCCTACAGCTTTACAAGAGGGAAAAGCCATGGGGATATTTTGGCAACCCACCCTGTGCTTTGCTTCCACATTTCAGAAAAGGCAAAGGGTGCTGGTGGAATATATGAGAGCAAACCCCTTAGAAATCAGCAACAGAATGTGAAAAAAACTTGTTTTCAGTTGTGAGCCATCCTTTATAGAATAAAATACTACCCAACATACTCTGTCAGTATGGAGGTTCTAATTAATCACAGAGGAAACATTTTAACAGCCATAAATATGAGGGTTTGTGGAAAAAAGGTTGGATTTTGGCAACTCCTTCCAAAGAGAATTCCAGCCGGGAAGGAATATGGTTTGCAAATAGCCATGATCTGTACATTCCAATTGTATCAGAAAAGAAAGCATCTGAAATACATGACTGTGAAAACAGAGATTTTACAGCTCTTCTTCTAAGTGTTCTCCCTAATTTCCTGCAAATGTAATGTTTGAACCCGTGCTCCTCATTGTTGGCCCCGGAGCCCTTTCCCCATTAGTGCTCTCAGATGTTCCTTATTGTTCCCCTCTGTGCTAAATTATATGCAGATTGCCACAGGTGCTTCTGGCATCCTTGATCACAGCGACTATCAATAAACAGGAAGGTGGATGAGCAAGGTTTAACAATTAACTGGACACAGAAACACGAGAAGAGAGTAGGTAGCAGGGACAGATGTGTGGTGTTTTGCAGCTAAACTATGCCGTAAATTGTTGTAGAAGGCACGTTTCATTCCTCACTTGTGGAAAAAATCTGGTGACAGCAAGATGAAGAGTCTGCCATGCATTTTGATGCTGCCTAGAATTTACAGATATTTGTGGGGTTTTTTTGCTTTATGTTATGGTTTCTCAGGTGATGTGTGTAAATATGTATGTGCCTTTATTCCTTAGAGATGTCATTATTCTTGCTCCCCTGCTCCCTCCAACAAGCCACCATCAATGAAAATGATCAGTTCTGATGAAAGAACTCAACTACTGCATATTAATTTTACATGGAGCCCCTGTGCATATTAACACTGTGCCTGTCTTCATTGTATCTGGACACTGCTTTTTGCTCTCAAAGCTTTTGACTAATTCCACAACAAAGCTGTATAACACTCAGCAATCTAATCTCCGTTATCCCGTTGGACTGTTCCTTTGGGTTGTGCCTGCAAGTTTCATTGCAACTGTTTGGACCTAAACTAGAGATCAGAGCAGAAGGGAGAATTTGAGAAAGAAGAGGAAGCAAAGAAAGATTAATACCTTTATTTATAACAGTGGACATTTTAGTGTGTGCTCAGAAAGGGAAGGCAACAATCTTAAATCCAGCCTTTCAAGATGAAACTTTTCATGTTCTCTTAAATTTGGATCATCCCTCATTGTGTTTCTGTGGAAGTCTATTCCCCCTTTTAACAGAACAGTAAATCACTACAAATCACAGTAAGTCACTGACTGTGCAGGGGGAAGCTTTTCTGATGCTCTGTCCCAGTCCTTCAACAAATCAACAAGACAGGTCACAAACTCGCTTTTTACCTGCAGACCTGTCACGGTCCCCTTTGCTGTCCCCCAAAGCGGACTCTTGTGAGGTGGAGGTTCAGGCATCCATCACGGGAACACACTAACCTATTCTCCATCAGTGAAATGATGATTTGCAGGACAGAAAATGTTCCAAAACGTTTTATCCTTTGGACTATGGGTCAAATTTGCCTTGATTTCCCTGACATGAGTCAGAAATGGCTTGGGTACCTCAGTGTAAATTGGATAAAACCTACTGGCCTCAGCGGGATGACTGAATTTGGCCCATTGCTTTACAACTGTGCTACTAAAACAATCACTTTTCTGGCTGCAAGGAGTAATATTAAAAAAAAATTTACATATGTTGGGATGTGCTCTGGATGGCAGAGTAACAAGATATGAATCAGACTTAATCTTGCTTTGTACTACAGTCCTGACAACATATGTGTGGCAGCACTGGAGAAAAAAGCAGCCTCCTCATTATTCTTGGTGTGTTTTGCAGCACACCAAGACATCTGGGCAAGGAGACTCTCAGAACCATGTCAGGGCTGGAAGAAAATTGCCTGAAATGAGGTGTAAAGATGAATAAAGAATTATTTGCTTGTTTTAGCTTGAAGGATTTTTTTTGCAAAAAGCAGGAAGATAATTTTAAAAGATTTGCATCTAATGTGAACAGTTCCATGTATCTCCAATTAACAGAAAAAATGCATCAAAATTTATGATGAATGATGCATCTGCTTGGTCCTGTTCTCATTATACATACATCTGAAGTGGAACCAATGCCATTTATGAATAATTTAATTAAAATAATGATAAGTATTATTTTTGTGGCATGCAAAACTGTAAACATTAATTCACTAAGGCTGAGAATCACGAAATGCAATCTTAATTACTGGAAACTAGAATAATCAGCTGAACTGAGGCAAACAGGACAATTAACTCTTTAGAAAGGAGTTTACAGCTGCTAGGGTGGAACTAACATCCTAAAAGAGTTAGCGTAGTCAGTACTTTGAAGCACAGAGTATTTTGGAATAAACCATAAAAGCAACATATGATCTCTCCATTCTGCATGTCTTTTGAATATTCTACAACCCTCAAAACTCATACCAATATTTTATGTTTGTGTTGTCTGCCAATTCCAGGGCTTAGCAATAAATCTCCAAGCCAGTCCTTCTGAACTGTCATCAGGTGAAAGTATGGAATAGTACTGATCATTCCTGCCGTGTTATCCCTCTCCTTGCTACAGCTATCAAAGGCTGCTTGGCAATGAATAAAGAGTCCTGTGTCTTGCACTCTCCTGACAGGAACCTCTCTGGCTTGCATGGCAGAAATGTTCTGATTTCCCCAGCTGTCCTCTAGTTTAAGTTGGGGACATGTTTTACAGCTTCTTCTCTGCTCAGGTTTTCACCCCTGATGTGTTTGAAGAAAACAAACATGCTTTTTGTACTATCAGGATAAGCAAAGAAGGTGTTAGAGCCTCCTCTTGTAAGGTGGACTCAGCTTTCTCCTGATTATTATTTCTAGTTTGATTTCAGCTTTCTTTAATGTTGGTACCAAAACTGTGCAAAGCTTTCTGTCCGGCTGTAGAGTAGAACACTTTTCAAATTGGGTCACCCTCTGCAAGGGTGAACTTTTAGTCCAAGTTCAAAGTCAAAAGCATCAGAAAGCTGAGACTTGTCACCCTGAGGATAAAATACACTGAGCTTTTAAACCATAAATGCTGTGCACGACAGCATCTCTGTTACTTACAGCAGGCCAAAATGACACTGTGTGCTTAGCAAGTGACACTGCCTTTTTTCTCAGTGTGTTCCCTTCTCTGCTTTTCATTCTGTGATGCCTCATTTCTGACTCATCCTACGAACCGAGCCAAGGCAGAATGGGAACGCAGAGCTCAGGCTTCATGTTTGTCTTCCTTGCTGCCCCTGCACGCTGGGAGCCAAGTGCTTCCCGGTTCTGTAGCTCCATAAATTGCAACAGATTTACAAACCACGACAAAATGTGGGATTTGGGGCTAAAATTCTCATCCCAGTTTACAAATGCGATAGAGACAAATTTAGATTACATTTACACCCTCTGAATGAAGGGGGCGATTTAATCTCTACCACAGTGTTTTAAAAGTCGGGATTTTTGAATACGGAATAATCACTAAATTAGGTAAAATGTTCGCCATCATCGCCGGTTTTCATTTACAACGGTTTGAGACGAGAACGGAGCGAAGTTGTGTGATGACACCGACAAAACTCGGGGACCAGGCACAGACTCTGAGTGAGGTGCCACCCAGTGGCCGCGGAGCGACACGGCCGCACCTGCGCCAGGCAAGTGCCATGGAATTGGGCAGGCAAAATCCCTGGACAGGGCTTTTCAAAGGCTCTGCTCTTGCCTGGCGCTTCTCTCTCCGAACAGGGCACCCTGAAGCGCGGGGCGAGGCGTGCTCTGACACGACAGGCGGGTCCCACTGCAGCCCATGGAATATTAAAGTTTGCAGCGGTGGGTAAGGATTTCTGAATCTGAATTTTAATGCCAGATTTAATCCTGAGAAACTCTGGGAACCTGATTCCTCTTGGCTTGAGTTCTTCAGTCTGCAAACTAGGCACAATACAGGGAAAAATGCGGATTTATTAGGGCAGTTCTTACAAATGTTTGCTGTTTTCAGATGGAAAATGCTACTAAAAAGCTTGATATTGTCAGGTGTTTTAAAGACAGTCTTCTAATGGCAATTAATGGAATTGATCACGCAGAGGAGATGGAGAAGCTGGTGTGCTGCTCAGAATAAAGGGAAACAAAGCTCACTTTCAACAAGTATCATTGAAACAGCTAAATTTAGTCTTTCTCTCTCAGAAGTGCCCATTTGGAAGACTTTGGAGGGGACAGTTCTGATTTCACTGCTGCCCCTCGTGCACAAACGGCATTTGTTAGCCAATGTGCTTCACCTTTTACAACCTGACACCCTCTGCTGTGCAGCCTTTCTGCTAAATCAGCATAACGGGGCGTCTTTCTCTGTGGCTTCACAAAGGCCCCCAGGCAGGAGTGAAGGCACTGAGTGCAGTTCCACAGAGCTGGCCTGTGCTTCGAGCAGGGACTGTGGCCAGAGGCCAATTTCCACCAGTGAACTGGAGAGGCTTGAGCTCTGCTCACTCAGGATCGCGTTGAGTGGCACAGCTCTCCCGACAGACATCTGCAAGCACGGTGCTGCCTCTCTCACCGGTGCGCAGAGCAGCGTGATCGTGCCACGAATGGCAGCTGATGGGAATGCTTCCCATCTTTGTGGTCTGCTGAAAATATTTTTCTTCTAGGTTTATTAAAAATTAATTTTTATTTTTAAATCGTTCGCACAAATTTTGCTGCTCTCGGCATTTTCTGTGTTTATCAAGGGTTTCTTTCTCTTTTTATTTTGTGATTTGTATTTTCTTGAAAATTAATAGGTGTTTGAATACAGTTCCAGCTTCAGGGAGTATATGGAGAGCAGAATTTGGTGGCGTGAAGTGCTGAATTAGTATAAGTTTCAGCAATATCTGAAATGTCTGTAATTACTTAGTTTGCATATAGAGTACCTTTATTAGGTTTTATTTCATTCTATGTACATTGATCAGCTTTGAGTTGCTTCAACAAAGGCAACTTACTATTACTAAGTCACATTTGCCAGGAGCACTGAAGTTTGTAGGTTGCCATGAGTAGTTTTACACAGAGGATGGATATACCAGGGCTATTAAACAACTAAAAATACGACTTACTAAATCTGCTGTTCATATAGAACATAACTATGTTTATCTTGGAGTAGTTTCCATCAGTAAACACATGCTTTTTTTTCCGAGAAAGCAAAATATGATTGAACAATATTGCACTAAGGATGAGATAACAATTTCTGCTAGTTTACATGGCACATCTCTTATTTTCAGGAAGTATTATTCCCACAGTAAGTTTCAATGTTAATCGGCAAGCTTTGAGCTTGCATAAGTTTTAAGGCCAGAAAATAGAATTGCACATTTATATGGACAGACAGCTCATTTTCTGATAGGACTGATGGGCTTGTGTTTGTACAGAATTAATTAGTAATTAATTTCAGTCTTTGACGCAGGCTGAAGTGTTTTATGCAACTGTGAATGCATGGCATTTTAGAGGTAACACTGTAGGCATTAGGAAATTCAGAAGGGCTGTAAACACCCACTTCCCACAAATGATTCACTGTGTGAAGTTCTGTTTGCACGTGTGAGTCCAAAAGAGATGCTGGTTTTCATCTCCCCCATCCCTCCCCAGCTCCTCCTCCTCCTCTCCCTCTGATACTCATCCACTACCAGATTATAAATGGAAACAAAACTTCATGTTGAGTCTAAGCAAATGCTTTTCAAGAAGTCTGGGTCAGGATTCTATTTCTTGGTTCTGGCCTAGGGCTTGATATGTCAGGCTTTGGGGTGAGTTCTTCACTTACCAACACAGGCCATGGGGACTAATTTGTAAAGACAACTTGCAGAATATGTTGTAGTGGTGGCCTGAGAATAGCCTAATGCTGGAAAGCACAGACACGTTTCTATTTTACCATAAGTCTTTTAGATGTTCCTATAAAGCAGAAATCCAGTGACTACTATGTTAAGGATTTGAAACATACTGGCAAATTGCCTCCTAGGGCAAATAAGGACATCTCACAATCCAGTCTTCACAATCCTTCTTAAACAAGAGGGAGCAGCAATTTATTGCATTCTGTCATTAGACAAATATGCAATCCTGAGATATAGCAGTGCTGAGTATTTTATTGAAACTTTCAGACATCAGCCTGCACTCTCCATATGTTCAGGGTTTTACAAGCTGTTTCCATGACAAAAAGAGATTGATTCTGGAGCCAGATAGTTAATTGGTTAAATCCTTTCTATTTACCAAAAAAATGTAGGCAAAACACTTTTCCCTTCAACACACAAGGCAGATTCCTTGTTTATGTTTCCAAATCTTCTTCTCCAGAAACCACTCTGTTTATAAAGCTTTCTCTGAGAAAGATGATTCTTTAACTAGCTTTTTACTTTTCTGTTGTTTCTGTTTTTTCTTGATTATATTTATTTCATTAGGACAAGAAGATTATTTTTCAGCCATATAGAATTTCTACATCCAACTTTTTAAAACACCTGCTTCTTTCTTCTATGAATTTCCTAAGTAGTCTATATTTTGCACGAGATGTTAATCGTGGATCCAAAGAATAACCTCCACTGTGCATAATTAGTGCATGAGTTGGAAAGTTGCTATAATCAGAACGTGTTGCTGTTGTTTGGTGGTTTTCCTCTTCTTCTTCAGGATGAGTAAGATGGAAAAAATTACTTATCCTAAACCACTGACCAAGCAGTTGTACTGGAACGTGCTTCACACAGGGATAAGTGTCATCCAGAAAGTTGCATAGAGGGAAAAGCTGTCTGTAATAAAAAGTTCACGGCACTATCTGGCCCAGCTGCAATTACTCTTCAGGCAGAAATTGCTCCAGGTTGTCACATCAGTCATAGGTCCCCTAAAAGAGATTCTATTTCAGATATGCAGATAAAGTACACACATTTTAATTCATGTTAACTGATGCTGAGAGCTGTTTTCTTAATCTTTTGGTGGCATCAGCTCAATTACATGGAAGCTGAAGCAGTGGGAGCAATGACGTGAGGAGCTCTGGGCCCCGTGCAGCTCACAGGCTGCCCCGCAGGCAGGAGCTCTGCCTGCAGCACACACGGCCTTTCTGCACACCCACCTGAGCACAGGTGGGTCTCTTGACCTCCCAGGAGGCTTGTGGGGTCTCTGCCCCTGCTGCTCTTGGTACCTGAAGGGCTGATACAAACCTACATTGCACTACTTGCTGGCACTGGGGAGGAACCCAGATGGAGCAGCTGCCGCTTTCCTACCCTTTCTAAGCTCCAGTGCTGCATCACAGCCTGCTTTTCAGCAACTGCTGGGGGACAGGGACAGCAGGTCCAGCAAATTAATCATAACTTAAAAGTGTGCTGTCCTTCCTATACAAAGTCTGTGTCATAATTCTTGCCCTTGCCCTAGAGTTAGAGCAGCCTTATGTGTGAAAAGCCATCTCGTTTCCCATACAAAACAGAAATGAGAATTTCTTAATTGCTGAATATTTCTTTTGAGGCCAATCTAAACATAAACCACCTCATTGCTTATCACAGTGGTGTAACTGCTGTTGTGGAGACATTAATCTCAGAATTTTTAAAATAAAACAGTTCTATCCTCTTTGACTTTCAAGGGCTTTATAACCAGCAGAAGCTCCAGTGCTTTTTGGAGAGTTAATTTTTCACACGTCCTGTTGTTCTGTGAAGCCCAGATCAGAGCCTGCTCTGGAAACAGGAGCAGGCCAAAGCCACAGTGCCAGCTAAGGTCTTGTCTCAACCCCTTGTTAAAAAGTGCTCTTTGAACAATTTTTTGTCTCATCTTTTCATCCCTTGAGGCCCTGGCACAGGTTGGGCAGGGAAGCTGTGGCTGCCCCATCCCTGGAAGTGTCCAAGGCCAGGTTGGACAGGGCTTGGAGCAACCTGGGCTAGTGAAAGGTGTCCCTGCCTATGGCAGGGGGCTTGGAATGAGATGATCTTAAAGGTCCCTTCCAACCCAAACCATTCTGTGATTCTGTGAAATGCAAAGCAGTATTTCCCATCCTGCTGAGCAGTGTTGTCTCTGAGGCTCCTCTGACGAGCGTCTCCGTGAGTTTTGGAGCTATAACTCCGCCTTGCCAAATCTGAAGAAAAAGCAAGTACTATGTTGTTTTTATTATATGCATTTCAGTTGGCAGAATTTCAAATAGTTAATTCTGTAAAAGAAAAAAGGGAAGCCGGAGGGTATGGATAGTCATTCCTTCAAAGCAGCCTCTCCTGAAAAGTTCTTTGCATCACCATTCAGCTGATAGGAACTGTGTGGGAGGAAGGGTTTTATTTAGAAAGGTGCAGCTGAAGGCTCAGTTTATGTGCTGGTAGGTGTGTGCAACATTACTGAAGTGAGGGGAGTGACCTCTTTGACCACTGTAGCTTCCCAATGCCTACAGAAACCCCTCCATCTTCCATCCTCCATGTAAATTACAGAACAGACAAGGAAAGAAAACAGAAAGTACCTTTGACTGCTCAAATACCAGCAGTGCTTGTTTGCAATAGATGGCCAGCTCCATGTCTCCTAGGGAGAAATAAGGAGCACCAGATCTGCCACTGGCTGTGCTGATAATCTACAGAAGGCCACACTATACCAGATTTAATCTCTCTGTCTTTCTAATTCAAATGGGGGGCAAAAAATGAATTTGTAATGAATATGAATGTTTCCATGGATTTCAATGTACTTTAAGTCAGGAGCTTGTGGTGTAATCCAACATGGTGGGGATGAGAAGACACGTGTTGAACAGAATGGTTTTGTCTATAACACAAAGACTGAATTATATTTAAAAAGAAAATCTGGTTGGCAATTATGTAAGACTGTTTTATGATGTTTGTTTCTGGCTTGGGAAAGCAGGAGAGCTTGGCAAGGAAATGTTTTGTTCTAAATCCTGGCAAGCGTCTTCATACACCGAAAATGCTGTTTTGTCTACTTTTCATTTTTCTGAATTCTGTAGACAGCAAAAACTACCCACATGTGTCTTTGTGGACATTTATTCTGTCATGACAATGTAGATTCATCATGTGAATACGAAATCAGAGGATTAAAAATTAAGTATTGCAGCCCTTTCACATGAATATGTTGGAAACTTCAAAGTATTCTCAGTAGACATTCTGAAGGAAAAAAACTCAATCCAGTAGAAATAGTGCCTTGATTTTCCATTCACTTATGTGAGTTTTACATTAATGCTTTCACTGGGCTTTCTCCCGACTTACCACGCTGCAAATTAAACCAGAAACTGGTGTATGTGCTTTTGCAGACTTTCACTGATTTTTGGTATGATGCTGACCTAGCTGGAGAGCCATAATCTCAGGAGAATACTCATCAAATGATCACTAGCAAAGTGATCTCAATTTCTTGAGGACATTTTCCATAACTTATTTGGCACCTTGGCTTATTTGTGGTCTGGGTTTCAGTCTGCTGTAGACTAATACAAATGGTCTACAAAGGGGTGGAAGTTAGGTTTTATTAGAAATTTGAAATTGTATTTGCTGAAGAAAAGGTTCTCAACTGCCTTTGCAAATCCATCAGGAGCGTGATGACAGTAAAACTGAGCCATGCCATAGTTTTCTAGATGTCTGTAGACATATGCTGAGTTGAAGTGATTTTGTCTCTCAGATTTTCTCTCCTGGGGCACCTGTAGCAAAGATCACTGTGAATAACTCATAAGCCAGGTCTACATAAACAGTTTTAAACACTTTCTCATACACTGTATGAACAACAGTCTCCAAGAATATTGCGTTAGAATTATTAGAACAGGTATTTTTAAAGTTATCAGTACTTTACCTGTATTACATTTTCATTTTTATGTTCTCATATGTATGACATTCCCAGAAGAGAAACTCCAAATTCATATTATGACTGAGGTTGAAAGAAGTAAGTCATAGGTCCTTCACTTTAGTGTTTCACATCTTAACACTGTTTGGGGAACCTCAGGTTAGACAGTTCACAGGGTCTGAGGTCTAAAGAAGCTGACAAGTATCCTTTAAAGATGGTTTTAGTATGTAATACATCTCAACTAACTCATCTGAGGGGCACAGTAAGTTTATGGAGTCCCAGTTTCTGCTTCACCATTTTGAGTTGCAAGAGCAATTGCAGTATATTTCATACTGAGGGGAAGGGAATAATTCTGTCCTCTGCTGTAGAATTCTGTCTCCAGGAGTGATTTTGTAGTGACGAATGTCCAACCTTTAGTGTCCAACACAGAGCAATGAAAACTGTATGTGTAAGTATTTCAACAGCTTGTGTAGCAGCTGGCAAATTATGTGTAGGAAGGTTTGTTCTCTTGTGTGTCTATGTGCTAAATACTTACTGATCCCCACCTTTTAAATACGAGATACTAAATAATGAAAGTTAAAGTAATAAAAGCTTGTAGGAAAAATGTGCTTTTCTGTAATATGTGCTTTTGATTTTTGTATGTATTTTGTTATGCAATGAGGATACACCTAAAATGTCAAGGTAAGACTTAAAAATCATTCTTCACTCCCACACTAGACATTATCTTGGACTCTGAGTCCAAGGGCATTCAAACATATTTTGAAAAACATTGGCTGGTCAGCTGTCTAAAATTAGCAAAAGAACTGAATAGCACATCAGTAGCAGTAAAAACCCTATCAAAAATTTGTCCTAAACAACTTTAAACTTCAAAAAGTATAAAAATCCTGTAGTGTAACCTGTCACAATTATTTTTTACCACATGGACTAAACAGGGATGATGAAAATAAGTTGTAGTGCATGGTTTAAATGTTGTAGGACCAATAAATATGTAGGTAATGTACCAAACAGAAGGAAATACAACCTGAGAAACCATGCCTTTAAATTAAGTTCATGATGAAATAATTTTGTATCAGAATAACTTCTCATGCATTTCCAGAGGGGAGAAGAAACTGTTTGCCTACATCCCTTAATTAAATAAATTCTCCATTGTATTATAAATGGAAAATTCTGAATTTAACACTTCAGAATTTCTTGTGTAAAAAATTTAAGCAGCTTGTCATTTGATGGGGAATACAGAGTTTCTAATTAAGTTATTTTACAAAACACTGAATGTAGAAATTATTCAAAATCTGCGAGCTACACCAAGTAGCTGTACCTGTTTCAAACCCTGTTTCCTGCTGTTCCTGAATACTCTTTAGGATTTCCTGGATGGACTTTGGACATGACTTTCTTCCTTGCCTTTGTGTGGGTGTTGCTGGAACCAGTCCCTGTCCCAGCGCTGCCCTGCTGGCCCCAGACAGGTCCCATGGGGGCCAGTCCCACCTGTGCTGTGGTTGCTCACGGCTTCCCTCACCAAGCATCCCTCCTCTTGCTGCTCTCTGGCAGGGACTTCAAGAAAGGATGGAGATACTCCCATAAAAGAACAGGGCAATTTCCAGAAAGCTGCAAAAAAACTAATAGAAAGTGAGGGGAGGAGTCCTACAAAGCATCAGGAACATCCTCAGAAAGCAGCATGTGAATTCCAAGAACACTGAAAATTGTGTGGGAAAAATTCCTAGAAAAGAGACAGGACATTCCTAGAGAGGATCAGATGAAATCCGAGAAAGCATCAGGATTTTTACAATGTAAGGGAAAGTAGTGGGGAAATTCCTAGGAAGCAGTGAATGAATTGTTAGAAAGCAGAAGGTGAATTCCTAGAAGGCATCAGGAATACAGATAAAATGGACTGGTGTCATTACTGGAAAGCACTAGGACAAGTCAAGAGAGTTCTTTTAGTGTAAGGATTTTCCATAAAGCTGCAAGAAAAGTATCAGAAAAGCACTTGTTTAAAAATCTCATTATCTTTATAAATCTTCCGAAAATAAAATGTTTATACCTTTAAGCACAGATCTGGGTTGTTTTGAAAACTTGATGCTTCATTCTGGCCTTAGAGAGTCTTGCTTTTCACTGTCTTATTGCAAGTGTTTTCCCTTTCATCATGAGGAATTGTGATTTCACAGTCAGCAGCTTGTGATTTCAGATGAAGAAGGAATTGAACCTAATGAACTTCAAGAAAAAAAATTGCTGTCATGCAAATCGTCTTTATTAAGAACAGGAAATCAGGAAGAAAGAATATAAGCTCTCAGCAGACTCAGTGAGACTTTTCCATGAGAAGTTACTAGTTCTTCATTAATTATGTGAATCTATTAAAATCTTACATGAATTACATGAATCTGATAAAATACACTCTTCCTTTTTCAGTGTATAACACCCCAGCTTGCATGCAGAGTATATGACTAGTCTGATTTGAAATTATTTAGGAGGGTGCCAAAATTGTGGTCACATATAGATACATGTGAAGGGAAAGACTCTCTGAAGTATAGCCTGCCCAGACCTGACCATTTGCATCTATTTGTATGAAAGTCCATCCCTCTTTTTGCCCTCCAAACTCTTGTGGACTGAAATGTTTTCCCTTTGTTCTTGTGCAACAGGATGACCAGCAGACTGGGCTCCTGACAACATCTCTGGCAGGCCCTGCTCTTCCTCGTGCTCTTCCAAGCAGGAATTTCACCAGCTCAGGTTTCCTCTGTGTCTGCTTTCCCATTTAACCAGAGCTCCCCAACCACTCTGGGACAGTGGGAGCTTTGGGAGCAGATGGCACTGAGTACTTGGTGGGTAACTAAATAGAAGGGCACCTCCTTCAGGGACAATCCTATTCATTTCAGTGGATTTTGTGCCCCATAGGCTATGCTGATGTGAATATCTCATCAAATCCTATTTCTTGGGGAACCTGATAACCGTGTTTTCATACCAATGATGGATGAATGCACCACAGGGCTTGACCTGGCTATAAGCTTTTAAGATATTGCCCATATTGGATAGTTACAAGCAGACATATGAATCTCTTGAGGCATATTCCTTCTAGATAGGAAGTTCTCTGCTGTAAATGATTTCCCTGCTTAAGGCACCAGACTTTGAATTCAGCCTTTATTGCAAATGCATCTGGTTAATGTTAAATTAAAACATCCCAGGAAGTCTGCACTTTTCACTGTATTTGTTATTTATGTAAATTTTTGGACATCATCCATTGCTTCAAAATCAAGCTAATTGGAAACATAAAGTACAAGGCGTGAACACAGTCCCAGCAGAACATTCTGTGTCTGACACTGAACTGTTAATCTTTATTATTCTTCTAAGACATTCTCCAGATTTCTACCCTGTGAAATCTTCAGATGCCAGATGAAGGCACAGTCTTTTATACTGAAACTCATCTTTTTTTTTCTGAAAACTGTTCCCATTCAGCAAATATTATGTAAACATTTTAATTCAGGTTGACATAAAGCTAAATCTGTGCTCTGTTGACTTGGGCCTGCATTTGCAAGGTTTGGGTGTATTCGGAGGTCAGAGTTCACATCTAAGACCAGGGATGCTGTGCTGATGCACTTGTCTGTGGCCCATGGAATGTGTTTCTCTAAAAGAATGACAACCCACCATGCAGACCTGTGATCTCTCTGTGATGTTTTTTTCCCTCCTATGATGAGTCCACTTGGGTGAAATAGCTTATTCTACATTGAAATGCTTTTCCCAGACTAATTATATTAAGTTCAATAAATCCCAAGTTACCTGCCACTGTAGCCAGGCCAGCTGAGGTTTTAATGTGTGCATACCTAACGCACCAAGATAAGCAGATGTCTGTGTGCTGAGACTGTGGCAGGTTGTGATACTTTGGTCAAGGGAAATCCAGACAGAAGAACAGCTACAGCCAGTGGCTTTTTGAAACTGAGCTCCCCCGTGTGTGAAGTACCACTCAACCAGCAGAACTGCTGGAGAATCTCAAGGTTCTCTGAGACAACCAAAGTTGCTGTTTGTGTCATAAAGTTCCCCTTTAGTAGGCCACAGTGATGACAGAAAGGGAGGGAGTTTATACTTTGACTGCAGGCAGCACCATGGAAGTTTGCAGATGTTAATTTTCAGGGAAAGAAGCTTTCAGGGGAACGGGGTGTATTTGCAGAGAAGGGTTTTCAGTCTGCCATACTGGCTTTGAAAGCCTTGCCAGGCTGACAAGTGCCACATGCTAGAGCCAGGTAATTAAGATTCAGCCCTCAGCTGTGTAATCAAGAACTATAAACAGCAGCAACAAGCAACAGTAGGCTTTTACTTTGTGATGGGACAGCCCAGCCCCCAAACTGGGGCAAAAGGATTGTGTCAGCAGGGTGTTTGACCGTGGCCAATTAACTGCAGGAACAGGTGAGGCTCATTAGCCCCAGCTGAAGCCTAATTAATAAGTCTGTACAACTCCTGAGACCCAGGCAGGTGCCTTTAGATAGGTGTGCAAGGAGTGTGGTGCTGGCTTTGGGGAATTGCAGCTTTTTTTGGACAACAGATCCTGCTTGGCTGCCAGAGGACACAGGTATGTCCATTCAGTCAAAGTCTTTAGCCCTTCCACTTGTAAGAATTTTTGCTCCAAATTATACAGTTGTCTCCCCCCTCCCTTTTGTGTTTCCTTTGCCTTTTGGCAAGTATGGCGGGTCAGGATGAGACAGCAGAGACGAGTTTTGCCGTGCTCACAAAACAAAGGCCAAGCCGTGTGGGGGTATCTGCCCTGTGGGGGTCTCTGCCCTGTGCTTCCCTGGCTTTGTGTGCTCTTGCAGCTCTTCCAAAATCCTTGACAGCTTTGGGACTTCGTTTCTTCAGAAGGGATCATGGTTTTAGGGACCGCTGTCTTTCTCCCCAGGTCCCACAGGCTTTATCCGGCCCCTGACTCCATTTTGTGACTTGCCTTCTGCAATATGGGCAGCCAAACACTGAGGTGACATCCGTATTTTCTTCTTGGACTTGCCCTCGGATAAAAGGTATGCCTTTTGTACTCGGTGCCTGCGTTACTTCATTTTTATTTAAAGACTAAGTCACAGCTTGTGATAAATTTTTCATTTCACATAGAACAGGGAGTGGTTGGTTGGTGGCCTGGGCTTTGGGAAGAATTCAAGAGTAAACTACAGGCTATTTTTTAAAAAATCAAATTCAAACTATGAAAGAAGATTAAAAGTTATATCATTTACATTTCAAAACTGAATTGACTATATCTTTTGGATTTGCACTCATAAAGACCTTAAAGTTATAATCAATTTATAATTCTGAAAGTACTGGTTGTATTTTTTTCCCAAATGAGAAGATGAATATGATATTTCAAAGTGTCTTGGAGGAGGTCAAATATGGTTTACATATATAAGAGGGGTTAAGTAAACTGTGTCAAGATTATCTGCAACATGTTTCACTGAGACTTAAACATGTCATCAGGTCTTCATGGGCCAATGTTTATAAAAGGTACAAATTGCTTTCAAATGAGGGCTGTCTGCTGAGGGTTAGCTGTTAAAAATGTTTACCTCTCTGTTTATAGTTTTCTAAGCCTGTTTTGTTAACAGAAATGCTTTAAGTATTGCACATTTCCAAAGAGCTTGACCGATGCACGTTGTTCTAATGCATTTTTACTCCTATTATTGTGAGATAAATAGGCTAAATATTGGCAGCATAACTTCAGCTGCCATGATTGTAAGTGGGCAACTACTGAAGTGTGTAAGTCTAGAGCAAAACAATCTAATATGAAAGGAATTATCAATTACCTGTGATATCCCTCAGCAAACGCATTTCTATCCTAGAAGGTATTGAGCTAGAGTAGGTAGACATTTTATGTGTGCCCATGAAGAACCTGAATCAAAGCTTGCTAAAATCAGTGGATTTGCTTGCAGTGGTAGTAAAGCCCTAAATTACTGCACTGTATCAATTCCTACAACAAATGTGTCAGTTAATAAAGATTACAGGTCAAAATCACGACCCTCTGGTTGCCTCCAAATGGTTGGGAGATTTTTAAGGAACCTAAAAATTCTAATGCATGTCTTGAATTTGGGGATCTCTGCAGTCCATTTGGGATGACTCAAGTCTTAGAGCACCTTGATGCTTTTATTTTTTTTTAATGTGAACTTCAAACTATACAAAAGTGTGTTTTTAATAATTTACATAATTTAGAGAATTTTGGGGTACATTTTCATACCCTTGTATGTCCTTCAAATCATGAATAAATTTGCTTTTAATCACTATTAAAGCTGAGGCAAATTGTGAGAACAATATTTGATAAGAGTTTTAAGTCGTTCCCTGTACACAGTGCAAACTCAAAAGAACTTCTGGATCACAAATATAGAGGTTGTATTGTACCTTTATTTTCAGCTATCATGGGAATTTATTAGTTTATTGTTATATCTTTTGACTGAACATAATTTTCCGTCAAGTAATTAAGCAATGAGCTTGCTGTTCTGTTTCTCATAAGCATATGCCTAAGGGTATATAAAATTCTCGATTGGTAAATGATGCTGTGGAAACATTGCTCTAATTAACAATTGTGAGTTGACAAGAAAGGAGTTGGTGACAAGAAAGTTGTGGTCCCACGAGATAAAATACTATTCTGTAGCAACACTGGGCAATGTGCTAAGCCTGTATTCTGTACACAGCTTTTGAAATTAGCCTGTGTGATTAGCTTATTTTTTCTCATAGTATAATCATATATTTTGATAATATCTTATTTAATGTCAAGGATACAGAACACAAAGTTCAAATTATCTCTTTTTATTGCCTGGTTTACATAATTTTTCTTCTCTTTGCTCTCTGGAAAATATTTTCTGGCTGTGTTATTGTTTAATCCAGTGACTTTTGTTTGGACTAGTTTTGCAGTTCCTGGGCTCCTGAATTTGCTTATTGTAACACCTGGCTATAAACTGCCTAGGAACTAGAAAATTTCAATACACTGAAACATATTGTAAACATTTTGTCCTCAATGATGTAGTGTTCATGTTTCCTCTGCTATTTTAAAACAACTTCTTCAATACTGAGAAGATACAGATATTGCAAGGGAGGGTGGAGAAGTATAAAACATCACACCGTGTGTGTCATTAATTCTATTTTCAGAGGCTCAGAAGGCAAAAATTCAAACTTACTACAGCTAAAATACTATTCTTTTGAAAAATTGAACCAGGAAATATTTTGGTTTACTGTGGAGCTTTCTAATAAATAACAAAAAATTTAATTCTGGATGAAGATCCAGTTTTAAGACACGTTTAGTAGATCCCATAATTTTGTCCTAGCTAGCATTGAAACAGTCATTTCCATGTACTTCAGTCATGCCACCAGCCTGCTTTATACTTCCAAAGCATTTTTTTACTGTTCTGTGTTTAGTCTGTTCTGAAAGTGGGGATGCAGAAAACCATTGCTCAGGGTTCATAGGAAAGTCATTTTTTTCCAGAAGAAATCTTGAGGAAAAGAGAGTTGTGTATAAGTTTCCATAGCTGTTCTGTTTTTCATGGGCAAATCTGTAATTTTTTTGTCCCTTCAACGCTGCAACAGGAAAAATAGTTATCCCTCAGAAAAAGCTCAGATACTGACTGAGGACTAAACCATTAGATCAGGCTGTTGCTGACATGAGATATTCCAATGTTCTGTTACAATAATGAGCACTTGCTTTGCTCTAAGGATTTTATTAAGGCTCCCAGGAGGCCAAAGCAACCCATCTTAACAAGGAGCTCCCCGTTTAGCTCACATTCCAAAGTGAGTCACTTTGCCAGGTTCTGGCTCCTTCCCTGCAGCTCCATTAGCTGGCAGCTGGTGGTGTGGTGGGAACAGCCCCTATCCCCAGCAGCCCCTTGGATACACAGGTAGCTGTTCTTGTCTGTCTTTTAAAATACTTCAAAACTTGTGACACTTCTTTATATGAGTACAACACATAACCTAAAAATAGACCTATAGCTACAATGTGAGATATTTAGCAAGAATTAATGTGTTTATTAAAAAAATCTAGGAATTTTGGCTGGTCTTGTAAGATACACATGACCTTATCATGATACCCCTTAGAGATACAAGTCATAGTGTCCAAAAGCAGCATAAAGTTCTTTGGTCTTATGCAAGCAATGTAACTAAGGACATTTTGAGGCTGGTAATGGGGTATGAACGTTGTAGTCCTGCTCTACTCACCTTTGTGCATATCAAAACTGAGGAGTGAGATGATCGTGAAGGAGGATGTGTTCATTATCAAATCAAATAAAAACACACAAGAAAAGACCTCATTTCTGCTTATAAATAAATAAATATTGAAGAGCTAGAACAGAGCAGAATACCTTCAGGAGCATCAGGGGAAAAGATGACAGAAGCAAAGTTCATAATCAGAGACTCTGATGTTACAAATCTATTAAGGAAGTTTGAAAGGAAAGCAAACTAATTATTTTTGAGCAGGGTTATCTCCATCATGATAATGTTAAAACACCATCAGAAAGGCTCAGATCATAGTTCTTTTAAGTTTTTTTCAGTTTTATAAGCTGTATGCATTTGCTATTTGGGTATGAAATTCAGTTTCTACATGTGAAAAGAGAGCTTCCACTACCACCTGCTCATCCCTGCCCCCTCCAGGATAGCTGTGCTCTGACATTTACTTAATATTTTTAGGAATATATGTTTGCTTTTGGCTTTCTAATCACTAATGAAATTACCTGAGGTCAGATGTACAAGTAACAGCTCTGTTAAGCTTGAACACTTTCCATCCAGACTCTGGGAGACGAGCTGATTCTTCCTGATTTATGCATCGTATCCTGCAAAGGGGTGTTTCTCAGGGTCAGTCTTGTACAAGTAAAATTGACCAATACCTGAGCTCTGTCTTGTTCTAGGATTTCTCTAGGAGGAAATCCAAATCCAATGTACTGTAGGTCTCCCCTGTGAGATAATTATTGTTCTGTCAGGTGGCCTTAAGCAACACACCTGACCAAAAGCAAGGAAAAAGTGTCACTGCCAGATGAATTGTGGGAAGTCCAGTTTGCCAGAGTATACAATTTGAAATTGTATGAAACCACATGCATTTTGAAGTAAGTCTCAAAACTGCTTTTCTTGTCTTCGTGGAGAAGGAATATTTTTTTTGTGGCCCGGTGCTCAATGGATGTGGAAGAGCAGTGGCACACAGTCAAGACAGGAGCCTGAGAGAGAACCAGAGGCTTGCCGCCAGTTGTACTAGAAAACCAGGTAGAAGACTTGAAAAAAGAAAAGGCTACAGGTCCACTTGCAGGCAGGGGAAATATTCTAGGTGGATTTTGTTTTATTTCTTTTGATTAGGTAGATTTGTTTTAAAGCTCTGTGGTTTGGTTTGTGTTTCCTGAATTTCAAAGAACCACCTGTGGTAGCAAATGAGACTTACAATGGCTTCTATTTTAAGGAAGGATTTTGTCTTTTTGTGTTGTAACAGATTGAAATGTGTGTGTTCATATCCATGTTTTGTTCAGCCATCACATTTTCTTGGATCAGAAGCCTTTGAAGTGCTAGTGGTATTTGCATATACATTATGTTTTCAAATGGCCTGTGACTTTTTGAAGCCTTCTTCTGTGAAGACTATTCATAGCTGTGAAGACAATGTGGTTCTGAATCAAAGTTTGTCTGTTCTGCTTTCCTCCCTCAAGACTTGCTGGAGTAGCCTTTGCATTTGCTTTATCCCCTGGGATTCCATGGTAATGCCAGCTGGATTCATGTCTCTCTTTATTTGTGTTCCTGATAGCTGTTCTTCAGTGCAAGCATCAAAAACATGTGTTGTTTCCCTGAAAAACATGAGCCCGCTGGGGATTACATGTGTACGAGGTGGAAGTCTCTCTGCACTGAAGCTGAATAGGCTTTCTGCCTTAGGTGGCAGAAGGGTGGTGTAGCAGAAGTCTTCTGCAGTGTGTAGCCATCAGTTGCTGATGGCTTGAATATCTGAGATAGAAATGAAGATAAAACAGTCCTGGTCTTGATATTGTGCAAGTGTAATGGGATGGTCCATACTGCCTCCTGTGAGCAGCTGCAGAAGGGTTCAGGTTCACAGGGCTGGAAATCGATTCAATAAGTTACTGCTTTGCTTTCCCTTTTCCCCACCGAGATTTGCATTCTACCCCCTTCCACCCCCCCATCTTTTATTTTTAAATCTTGTTTCAATAATCTGAAAATGTTCAAATCATCATATTTTTCCCCCTTTGCTATGGAAAACAACACCACTGCAATTTAGTCCCTTTAATCTCAAATACAATTCATTTTGTAAGTCTATTTAAAGGGCATTGACAAAACACCTGACTCCTTAATTCAGCAATACTGGTTGCCAAGCATGTGCTGCTGCTTTGGCTTCATGTTTGTTATCTGATGCCTCGGTCATGCTACAAAGTGTTGCATCTGTTCAGTTCTGGCTGAGACTGCTCATTTCCTTCTATTCAGATGCTGACTTTTCAAGTCTTGACATATTGTTTACTTTGCTGCTTTTTCACTCACAGCCCTGTTTATAACTGGGAGGCATGAAAGGTTTCTTGAGAAGATCTCATGCAGTGAAACAAAGTACTGGTATTTCTGAGAGTGTGGAAAGTATTCTTCAGCTGTTGGACTACTACGTGCCTAATGCTGAGGAAATAATAATAATAATAATATTAGTTGGCCTAAACTGGTCCTCTTAATGGTACTGAGAATGTTACAATTTGCATCCAAGACAGACCTGAGTTTTGTGAACAGCAAGGTGAACAGCAAGACAGTCTTCTGATGGTGGTACTTTATGCTGTGGTTTTCTTATTTCAGTGTTCCCTAGTGGAATGTACCCTATTTTCTGAAGTAACCAAGTATTTATCAGACAGCTTTTTTTGGCCTCTGGCCGAAAGGGCTTGCTGTGTTTCACCAGCTTTTGAAGTTTTCTCTTCTTCCTTATCACTTTATTTGTCAATGTAGTAAGTAGCAACAGCCTTCCTCTAAATTTCTGAATGTTTGGAGTGTGAAAGAACAGTTTGATTAAGAATTTAAAGCAGATTGTTCAGTCCCTGTACAGGTCAGAGAGGGACCATATTAGTGTGTCCTCTGTCACGGAAAAGGAGCTAACTGGGTCATCTGTCCAAAAAGCTTGATTGTTGCTGATGTAAGGTGCTGTGATATTCTTATTCCCTATCTTAGTAACACCTATTGAAGGAAGTTGTGGTCAGCAAAGAGATAAAAAAATTATCTAAATATCATGTCTAGCTTCATACTATATGGATTTCTCTAGTATTTAATTCAAATACACAAAGAATCACCAAGAGCTACGAATATTTACCTACTACTTTCTCCTCTGAGAATGCCATTAGACTGTGCAAATAAGCAGAAAGACACTAACAGTCACAGTACAATAAATACAAATGTATATCTAACAAGCTGGAAGTGCAAACTAGAAGATAAAAATCCAAACTACTAACTGATGAGCACAGAATAACTTTTTGTCTGGATAATCTTGTGTGATTTTTTTTAATAGAAGTTTGAAAAAGAAGGCTCTTAAAATCATATATTGAAAGAAGTAATCTGTTATGCAATAACAATTGTATTAAGCAGAAAAAAGAGCAGCTGTTACTGGAAGCTACAGTTAATTGTTGTATTTTCCAGCACAAGGTTGTTTGGTGGGAACAGTGGGGGAAAAATATGCAAGCAACTGCCAAAAAAACAAGCATGTGAGGTGAAACTTGAATTTGCTCTCGTGAGAACTTTCTGAGATTCCTAAATGACTGAGGAAAGCATGCTGTATTTAAATCTCTGGAGATGTATTGTGCTGTATAGACTGAGCACAGTGCTGGCAGGGGAGGGAAAGGAGAACAGAAAGTCAGGAGTGGTAGGAAGGTAAGGCTCAGTCAGGGTGAATGGAGGATAAATGCCTACTGCCAGTTCAGATTGGGTTTTATTTTTTTTAGTGGCTCCCTGAGTACATTTGAAGCACCCAAACTTTCCCTCACTCCCACAGAACAGGTTTTCATGTACTTTTTAAACAAAACAAGTGAAGCATGTCCCTGTTACAAATCTGTAGAGTAGAAGATGGATAAATTAGCTGGGGGTGTTTTGTAAGCCACATCTGATGTGATATATGTGTGCCTAAAATCAATCTCTGAAGAGGGGCTTAAGTGAAATATCCCACCAGGTTCTGGCTCTTGTTAGAGCAGTGGGAAGGCTGTGGTGGGAAGTGCCCTGGGCAGGCTGCAGACCGACAGGGGAAGGGCTGGGGGCAGGAGGTTTGGTCCTCTCCTTGGGCTGGTTCCTCCTGGCCTGGCAGTGACCGTCACTCACAGGGCAGTGTCCCCCTGCTCTGGCCCTGCTTCTGGCCCTTGGAATCTGCCACTGGGGCTGGCGCTGGGAATACAGCTTGTTAGCCAGCCTGTTCTTCCAGCACAAGGCTATAAAACATTGTAGGTCATAACAGGCAGCTATTTGTTTCTTAATGTGTCCTTAGGTGCCAGAGGGGAGAGTTTTTTTAAAAAAATAAAAATAGCACTGGAATGCATTTATTAGGGATTGACTGTATTTATTTTGAACCACAATACATTCATGCAGATCCACAGACAAAGCTTCAAGGAAGTACAGTTTCCACTATACTCTGAGCTCAATTCTCTGATCACTTATCCTTGCCTATGTTGGCACCTGTGGTAATTCCCCTGGCTTCTGTGAAATAACAAGCAGTAGCCAACCTTTAGCCCAGTACTATTTGCAGGACCAGTCTTCAGATTACTACAGTACTAAGTTTAGCTCTAAAGAACAAACACATTGCCCCAGAAAACAACAAACCCGAAATTAAAGTTGAGCAATGCTCTGAAATTCAATTCTTTCAGCATTTAAAACCATTGAGGCTGATCACTATGAATTCATTAACCAAAATGTCTTTCAACTCGAAAAGCTTTTTCTTGTTTCCAACTGCACTATATTAGTTTAACTAAGTGTGACCACTGAATATCAGTTGATATTAGAAAATTGCATCATTCATGCAAAGTCAAAATACTTGTTTGTTTTTTATAAAATAGATAATTTCCGTGTTAGTTTATGGAATGAGGTGAATATTATTGTTCCCATTATGTTATGGAGATACTGGTCATGGTTTTCTGTAGTTAAGACTAAAGGGAGGTTTGTCCCAAAAGCAAGAATTCATTCTTATACTTAGGAATTTAAATTATGTCCAGCCTGAGACAGGTCTACAACACCTTGTTCCTGAGTGAAATTCTGGCTTTTGTGAAGTCAGTAGGAATTGTGGAATTAGTACCATGTGTCTTCAACAAAAATATTGAATGATTAATTAAAGTTTAAAAATAAATTCTTTAAGCAAACATAGATTTGACAAAAACTTGTTGAGAGCACATTTAAGATATTGTTATGCTATCACACTAGTGTCACTGCTTATGATTTGCATGTTAATAACTTCAGACAAGTAAATATCACTTATACAGAAGTTCTGTGCATGGGAATGGAGTAAGCAGGAGAAACAAGATTGGATTTACAGGCAGAACCTGTTGTGATCAAAAGGATTTTGAGAAAATGTATGACTTTATGTATCTTGGCCAATGCACAGGCACACAGCAAGTGTGGGCTGGCCACTCAGGTTGTATAAATAAACCATCCCTTTCTTGTTCCTGACCTGTATCCTGCTTTTCCCCATGTTTTCCATGGTGTACTAAAGGAAGAAATATTTTGAGGAATACGGAGCCTACCGACTATGCACAATTCCAACACAATAAGAGATAACCTGCCCCTAGATTGGTTACTTCTAGCTAATTAGCTGCCTATTTTTAATTTTTGTTCGGCTGTTTCATGTTAGATGTTGGTACCGGTGGCAGAGTAAGCACCTTTCAGACCTGGGGGGAGCCCTCAGACAGTTTCTGCTTCTGTAATCCTCTCCAGACTTAGATGGTTGGCAGCCTGGAGTGCTCCTGCCCCAGGGGTCACCAAGGGGTGAGAGAGAGACAGCACTCACTGCAAGGTGGGGGGGGGTGGGACAAAAGAGAGATCAACCTGCAATTACTTTTACACCCCATCTTATTTTGTGTAGTGCTCTGTATCAATATACAGGACAGATGATGCAGTTTGTCTGTACCAATGAAAGGTCTACAGTTAGGTCTGATTTTCACCTTGTAGTCTTGCCTCTTCTCTGCTCAGATTAAGGACTTTCTGTAAATGCTCCCTTGTTACTGCAACTCTTCAGCCAGAGGTACAGTTAAATGTGGCTGGGTGCAGCTATAGAAGAGTTTAACCCATGGCAGAGAAAGAGATAAGCAATTTGCACCATGTTGATATGTCTCTGGGCAACCTGAGTTCGTTACAGTTATGTAAGTTTTCTTTAAAACATAATTAAAATTGGAATTACACTTGGAGCATGCTGCAATATCTGACTTTGTGCTTGACCTGCTGTTTGGGTGCCTTTGCTGCCATGAATTCCCTGTGGTGTAGGGGGCATGTGGACAAAGATGTGCAGTGACACAGGCCTGACCTGCCCAAGTGCTGAGGCAGGTTCTGACCACAGTATTTCTAATCCTCTTCTGTGGATACCTCACCAAAATGCACAGGCTATTAATAGCAGCACAAAGGGTTCCTCACTTCAGGAGTGAAATCAGGAATGTAGTGTGGAATTTTAGGGAGCACAGTTGTAGGAATCCAAAGGGAAGAGCACCCTGGAATAAATACACTGAACTACCCTGAAGTTTGGCCATGAAAATAGCTCAGGAGCATTGCTGAATCAGATGTCTGTTTATTCAAGATCACCACCACCAACTGTGTAGAGAGGTATACATACTAGAGATGAGCTTTGATTTAACTTAATACATTTGATGCACAAGGATTAAGCAGAAATAATTTCATTTTCAAGGCTGGATATTTAGGAGGTGGTGTATGTCCAACCACTTCTACTTAGTGAGAGAGAACCTGCACTTCAGAACCTCTAATGTGGATCTGGCCCTCCTTGGGGAATTCAGATCTGGGACTAGGTCTGAGACCAATTTCTATTTTTAATTACTGCTACCAAATTAAAAATTACTCCCACAATGCAGATGAAATCCCCCTGTGTAAATCATCATCAGCAGGATTCTTTAAAGCTTATACAGAGGTGGGCCTTGTGCTGACCTCTGCACAGAAGAAGCCTCTGTTGCTGGGCCATCTCCACAGGAATGAATTTTATCCAGAAAGTACAGCGGAAGAGATACAGATTAATATTCTATGCTAGGCTTGTAATATTGGGTAGCATAAAGGTCAAGTAAATAGTCTAAAAATAACTGAACATGACTGCTATGAAGAAGTTACAGCTTTCTCTCTTTGATGTTGACCTTGCAATACAGAGTTTTTACCTTTTGTGATCATATTCTGGGTTACTGAACCTCATCACTGCTGATGTGATTCCGTGTTGTTCAATAGTGGCTCCATAAAAATTTACTCAGTTATTTAAAACTGCTTCAATTGACATTTAGGCAATTTGGGTATTGTTTTTAATGTTCAGGCAAGACATTCTTAAGAAGTGAGCAATGCTCTTGCACATTAATTCAGCACTGAATCAATTAATTAGCAATGCATGCAGTTTTGTATCAATATCTCATCTATTTTTCAGTTAATTAGGCAACATGATTAGGATCATATGTGTTGAATTAACAAGTCAGTGCATCATCTAACTACAATTGCATCTAGGAAATAACTTGATATGAAAGCCATATGAAAAGAACAATATTTTACCCTTCCTGTACCCAAGTTCCCAGTTTTGAATGTGATCAGCCCAAGAAAGAGTTCAGTTTTGAGTTCTATGCAGAATTTCTTCTTTGAAAGGTGAATTTCTAATTGAGGCATACAGGTTTGTAAAATGGTCCAAACAATCACTTGCACAAAAACTGCACAACAAAATGACAGAAAATTCTTCGCGTCTTACTCCATGTTAGTCAGTTCATATTTGTCATGCACTTCATTTTCTCCTCCTGACTTAGGATCTGAGTGATGAATTTCAATAAAAATAATGTAGGTCATTGCTCCAACTACACCTCCCAGCAGAGGTGCAACTATAGGGACCCACCACCAATGATTACCAGCTCTGTAAGACAAAACAGAATGTGAGTTAGTGTTATTTGTTACTCTGGTGAATGCCTTGTGTATTTGTCAATGAAAAGATAGTGTGGCATGACACTCACTGTAGCATAGAACTTTTTCCTTTTGTCTCACTTTTCTGTGCCTGACCTGCCCAGGCTGTGATGGAAATGCTGTGTAACAAGTATCAGGCATGTTGGTCTAGTTGCACCTTAGAAAATAAGGCCTGTCTGCTGCATGCCAGTCTGGGGCCAGAGGATAATTCCTTCCCTATGGAAAGTGGGCTTCATTGACTCACAGTGAAATGAGCAGGGACGTATTTATTGCCCAGCAGTCTTGACTGGGACTGTCACCAGATGCCTGTGAATAGGCTTTCAGGAGTAATTAAGGCAAATGTATGTTACAAAAATGGGTTATCTCATCCATGGGGAAAGTTGCAGTTTCAAGCAAGTTCAAGCTTGCAATAGTATATATGGTGTTCCTCTTGATTAGTGTAATGGATCATACTTGATTTTGAGTATATTTGCCTTAAGGACTGTAAGAAAACACAGAGACTGTAAAGTGGATTATCCTTGACTAGAATGATCAATATTCAAATTTTATTATGTAGTATCTTTGTGTTTAAAATGTGGTGCCTTTCAGTAAGAGGCAAATAGGTATTTAGGAGTTTTATGCACCTAAAACTTAATCTTTCTTAGAATTGCTTTATTCACTAAGAAGGTCTGGCAAGTTGGCTCCACTGAAATGTTTGCATTCTATTTGCACAGTCACTAGGATTTAATTTTAAATATGATGTACAAATATGTTTGAAGTAAGCAGTCCACCACTGACCTGTATAAAACAATAAATAACGACCTCTTTATGCTTGAAAATTGGGCTGGTAGAATTGCTCTACCTTTCCTGGAGGTCCATGTTCAGAGAGTAAGTAACTGAGCCCTGGTTTCGGAGCCCAGACTCTCAACTGCACTGATGCATTACGGTGTTTTGCTTGGATAACACACTGCATTAAGTGAATATGTGCATTTCCAGTGAACATCCAGCTACCTCAATTTCATGCATATCGGAAATGGAGAATTCCCCGTGCCCTCCTCACGCCCCCCTCCAGAAATACAAAGGAACAAATTAATCCATGAGAAGAAGTTTACTGAAAGCTGCAGGGAAATTTTAAACTGTAAGGATAATTATCCAGCACTCAGTTGTATAGATTTTTGCAGAAGTGAACTTGTGGTTAAGTCACAGCACAAGAATAGAACTAGGAAAATATCAGTGCCCTATTGATGATGCTATTTCCCTTGTTCAGAAATATCTTGGATGTGTATGTTTTACCTTTGGAATTATTTCTATTTTCCTCTGAGGATACAAAATAACTCCTGATACTGTTCTGTTGACTTTATAAATCTGTTTGTTGTTCAATCATGAATGTCTGTTAAGCCCTTGAATTCCTGGAACAAGCAGGGACTAAGGTTTTATTGATTTAATCAGCACAACAAAATCTACATCAAGTACTTGCATGTGTCCTGTGTGATGTGTGTGTGCATGGGCATGGAACAAAGGTGTTTCTTGGCAGGTTTGTCTCTTGGCTTGTTCCATGAACTGGCATATTCCTCATCAGCTCCTGCATGACCTTCTCCAAATCGTGGCCTGTATTTGCAGCAGCTGCCGTCAGCTGTGCTTTAGCCACCCTCTGCTAAGGCTCTGGGTGTAAAACCCTTGGGAAGGTGCTGCCAAAACTGAAACGAGATCACGACACAGCTGAGTTAGGAGTTTCCATGAGACTCGCTCCCCTGTCACCGGCACAGGATCAAGAACTTTCTGTGACAAGCCCAGATAGCTTCACCGAAGGAGCCTTAGTGCCCTTCTACCCTGGCTTTACCGCAGGGCACAGCTTTGCTGCCAGGCTGGCAGGAACACCCCCAGCTCTGCCTCAGCCATCCGCCGGTGTCCTTGGCGCTGGGTGGGCTGTGAGAGGAGGGGGCAGCACACGGACCTGCCGAGCGGCACTGCGCTGAACTCTGAAAATCCCCAGGAAACCACACTGCATAACCCACAAGGACCGGGAACTTTAGACTTGCAGATACACTCCTAACCAGCCAGCTGCTGCGGGGCAGGGAGATAACGCCGTGTGTAGGTTAATCCGGGCTGCAGAGCTGCGCTCCGGGAAGAGTGCTCGGCATTGCTGAGGCCGCTTTGCCATCGGAGCCCCCCGTGCAGGCAAGAGATGCGCCTGCCGACCCTTCCCAAGCGCGGATCGGCGCGTCCCCTTCGGCCACGAGGTGTCAGCGTTACCGCGCGGAGCCCGAACCTGCCCGGGCTGGAGCATCCCGGGGCTGCCCTTCAGCTGCTGACACGGGACACTGCTCTCTACAGCCCTTTCTCCCTTATCGCTCTCACCGTTCTTTCGAGCTCGTTTTGCTTGTCAGAATCCAGTCTGGTAATTGTACTCGAGGATCTGGGTGTTTTCTTGCTACAGACAAAAGTTTGCTCCCTAAAACTTTGCTGGAGCTTGTCAGGATGTTAAGCATGTGCTTAGGAAAGGCTCCGGGTTGTTGCCGTGGTTTTAGGACAAATCATTAGAAACACTGAGGTCTCTAAAGTCAGCAGTTGTTCCCCAGTGCTGGGGATGCAATCTGTGACACAATTGACATCTGTGGCACTGACTCCCAAGAGGCTGAGCAGCAGTGTGCAGGGGCAGGCCCAGTGCTGCCTGACTGCATGTATCGTGTACAAAACGGGGCCCTCTGGGGTGCTGCACTGACACGCCTTTTCCAGCTGCAGTGGAACACAACACCTTCTAATGGGAGCCTTTAACCAAAACAAACCCATTGGCATGGGTTAGGGAAGCCACACCATAGCTCATGTCTTCTGGCTTGATTCTTGGGGAAAACTGCTCCTTCAGGTGTCTTTGTGTAGAATGTAGTAACAGCTACAGCTAGAAAACCCCTGCTGAACTGCCCTCCTATCCTCTGGACAGCTCCACAGTCCAGCAGAAGAGCTCCCCTCCAGCCTACTGGCAGTTCCCTGCCTGAGAACATGATAAAACCAGAATTTACTGGACCTGCAAGCACAAAGAAGGGTAGAGGGGATTTCCCCTGCTATGAACTAATTACCTCAATGTTTAGAGCATTTGTTTGAGAATGGTGTAGAAAGTCTCACTCATGTATCTGATCTGTTCCAAAGTGAGGCTTTCCTAGTGGTCCCTGGCTGTTTTGCAGGCAACATTTGAACACTCGCTGTAGTAGCCGACTTCATAACATAGTACAGATCATGTGACACTATGATTAATACCACAGTCAAAAAGCTACTTATAATACAAAGATATGAGAGGGGAGAATCCTAAGTGTGAGATGCCACTGTGTGCTTGTTTTTAAAAAAAATGCACGATGATGGTGCTGCTGGGCAGGAGAAGTTTGGAGGTCACTGAGCTAGTGACCTGCCCCCCTGCCAGTGGCTCACCAGAGCTGTGTTACACCCCAGCCTTGGCTCTGGCCTATGGTGTGACTGTGCCTGTTTTATCTATGCCATGCCTGGCTTTTTTTCCATGAGAAAAGCTTTGCTACTGCTCTCTTCAAGTAGGCCCATGATTTGTGTAGATAGAAATCATAATAAATACAGGTTATTTGTGCTTGGTGGAGTAGCTAAAATAAAACCTCTACTAACCAGAGCTCTCTGGTGGTCTGCAGTACTTCTGGGGATTCCTACTTGTAAACAACTGGAAAAAAACAAACCAAAAGATCTCTTTTGCAACAGCAGGTTGCTCTTACTTAGATATCCTAGAGTGCTTCTTACACTGGATGTGTGTAAGCTGTGGATTTGATGTGCTGCAACTAATTAGCTGTGCATTTGGCCAGCCAGGAGCATGTGTGTGTGAGCACGTGTGTTGTGTGCACATGCAAGCATAGGGATTTGAGAGTGTGCTCTGAAATGTGGGAAAATGAAGGGAGCTTTCTCCCATTCCCTCCTTCACTCCCAGGCAGGAAGTCAGGCTTTTAGCTTGTTGTGTATTTCTGCAATAACTCAGTAGTAGTAATAGGCTAAATCAATCTGATACGTCTGTGTTTTTAACAGCACCCAATAAATATTTCCACCTAACTCTCTCCTGATTTTATTTTTTTCCGTCTGAAAGCTGTAAGACACAAGAAGAAAGCACTCATATTTTCAGTGACCTCTAAGAATGTCTAATACTTTGGGAAGGTTCTGTTTGAAACAGTGATTGATATTAAGATAATGCATGTTTGATTTGCCCTAGGAGCAGGAAATCCTTTTTAAAGCCCAGTTCCTAGAGGATATCTGGCTTAAAGTGCATGAATAGCTGCTTCTGGTATGCAAAGAATTACCTGTATGTATATAAAGTATGACTTGGTACCACGTTGAATCAGGATCTTACTTTCCTAGAAGCAATTTTAGCCGAGAGTATTTTACCTCGTATCCAGATGTACTTACGTGAATACCTCCATCCCCCATCCTGCAACGGCTGTGAAGAGCCTTGGGCCCAGATCCCTGGCTGGGTTCATGGCACAGCCACTGTTCATCCCCAAGGAGCAAGTAAGAACAATTATAAGAAGTCCTACTGCAATTGGCTCCAGGCCCTTTGGGACTCTGCTATTTCTGGTGTCAAAAATAGCAAATATAGCCAGAAGAAGAACAGCTGTTGACATCACCTGGCCAAGGCAAAGAAAAGAATATTGAGCAAATATGTGCAGATTCTTTCCGATAATGAAAGAAGGGGCTATGGCAGTTCTGTGGATTGGGGTGGCTTAGAGCTGGTATTTAGATTTATCCCACTCTCCAGAACAGCAAAATTCGAAACTGGGTGCCTCACTGCTTCACAGTGATGAGAAGTTTTGATATCTGTGCTGAAAGACAAAGACTAGAAATGTGCTGAGGATGTTTGGAAAAAGCAATCTGCAAAAACCTGGTGTGGAAAGAACAGAGGATTTAAAAGGCATCTCCTTTTGATGTCTGATGCTTTGTTTCCATACTTTTTTTTCATCAATTTAACAGTTCTAGTTGCTCAATTTTTGGTAGTTCTGGCATGCCAACACAATCAGTTAATATAGAATTGTTTTACATGCCTGTAGTTTACGCTGATAAATTTGACTAAATATGCACTTCTTTATCCAGGTATTGCATAATATCAGAAGAAAAAGTGAAATCTACAAAGTTGAAACTGAGCAGTTAAAAATTTGGAATTACCCAAATTAAGGTTGCACGTATAACTGTAACATGAGCTCTGTACTGCATATGCTAATTGAGCTGATGAAGGAAATTTTCTTGGAATTACTTCAATGGGAGTGCAGCTCTGCTTAAATCAAATGCTTTGTAAATGTTGATTTTGCTAATAATTAACTTGATGGGAAAACAGAAGCTTCAGCAATGACAAAACATGCAATTTCTATACTGATTTAAAGAAGTTGAAGTTTGAGGGGTTTAAAAATTACTTTTATTTCATCTATTTTTAAGTTTGTTTTAAAACATCCACAGGTAAAAACATCTTAGGGAAAAATCTGTTGACTGAGCCAAAGATCAGAATTGGCTTTCTTACAAAACTTCAAAATAATGTTTGGATTTTTTTTAAAGCCAGATTGCACAATCTTTTACGTAAGGAATTCCTGTGCTCAGGCAATCCCTAGTTTTTCATACCTTACTTCTGCAGTGTTTATTTCATGTACAACTGAAGATGGGTAAATTGATTAGAAGTAGATAAAAGATACGAACCTTAATTTTTTTGCTGTTGCATAAGTAAGATCAGAGGATACAGATTGGGAAAGGAGGCTTTTTTAGATTCAGTCATTTGAAAAATAAATACTACAAATCTTTCTGCAAACAAAAGGTTGGAGAGGAGGTTTGTGGAAGCAGAAAACTCAGTTGTTCAGGGTGTGTTAAACTATTTGCTTAAGCTTTACTTAAGGAATAAGAGGTCCACAAAATGGGCTGGATTTTGATGTAAGTGGACATGACTGCTGAGGTTTATGGAGAAACATTGATTTATGCTGAGGAAAACCTCTTACATATATTGCATTAAAGATATGCAGAGTGCAACAATTAAGATGATCTATGTGAAAAGAACAACTTGAAATTATCTTGCTTGTAAAATATTACTAAAAGGTAACCCCTCACAAACAGCCTTGCAGTCTCATTGTATTTTACTCAGGGACATAGGAACTGAAACAGTGAGATTCAGCATCCTTGTTAGATCTGTATATTTTTTACTGCTTGGTTTTACAGCTTTTAGAAGGTTTAGTTTGTAGAATTAAGAGAGCAAGTGCACTTACCTGATCTGCAAATCCATTTATGAGAGACAGGTACGGAGCTGGGTATGTTGCAAAGATATGTGCTGTTGCATTGGGTCCTGTGACTTCGAGTTTTCCGTCACTGTACTCCATAAAGGCATCTGCAGAAAACAGCCAGTAACTGCCTGCACTTCTCCATAAACACTGGGTGTTCTGGGACTAGAATATATGTGATAGCTCTGGGCACTTCTCATTGTCAGCTGAAACTGATCTTTAGAGTCCCTTCCAACCCAAACCGTCCTGTGATTCTGGGAGCACAGTGAATGGATTTGGGCTGATGTTCTCATCACCCTCCTGTCTCACCTCTCCTCCTGTGCCTCGAAGTACTTATTTTATGCATCACAGCTTTCAAAATGGGGCAGGTCTTCAGCTGATCATTGCTCCACACTCAGTGCCAAGGAGCATTTTCTGATTGTGAATACAGTTGGATTATTCTGGAAGAGGTGCTACATTTGGCACAGTGCCCCAAAAATTGTGTGGTGGCCTGGCTGTGCAGTGGGGGATGCCCAGCCAGCAGGAATGACTGCTATTCCACCTGACAGTTGTGCAGTTTTAGAAGTAGGAGGACACTGAGATGAAGCACTCAAATCTCCATAGACAGACATGAATAACAAACTCCAATCCATTATTTTATTAGTGGATCCAGTGATGAGATAATACTTGTGAGTAAAGAAACAGCTCCCTGTCTCCTGAAGGTAGCAGAAAAATCTAATTCTCCTTGATCCTGTCTTTTTTCTACCTTTGCTTAGGGCCACAATATGAGTGCAGAGAATATCTAGTTGTTTACATCAGGCTCTCATTTGTAGTGTCAGATTATTTTTTTTGTGTTTCACTATTAGGCCAAAAAAACAAAGGCTGAGCTCCTCTGTCTGGTTTTCTACTAGCAAGTTTTCAGTAGACCTCAATGAGTGCATGACAACCCTGCAAGTTGCAGGAAGGAAAAAGTAGAGAAGAGTCTTGGGAATTAGTAATAACAAGAGGAGGGCAAAGTCCTTGAGCAGAGATTGGAACATGAGAAAATCCTGTGTTCCTGAATATCAGAAGATGTCTCTAACCCCAGCTCTAAGTTTGTTATTTTGGCTCCCTATCCTGCTGCTGCCCTTTTGGCAGAATAGTGGTTCCACCTTCAGCCCCCTGTGCATACTGACACACTGCTGCATCCTGGCCACAGCCCTAATTTTGGCTGTCAGGCTTGAGGAGTTCTTACATTCAGATGGAAATCCTGTTCTGGAATCCCACAGCTTTCAAATTCTAACACTACCAACAAAAAAGCCTCCAAGCCTGAAACAGTTACAATGCTTCCTCAAGATTTTTCTCCTCAGGATTACTGCAGGTACTGAGCCCTGAATGGACATACAGGGGGCATTTCCATTTGTATTTTTGCCCTATTGCACCTCTATCCAACACTGTCTGCAGACATAATGCCTATGGGAGAGAGACTTTGGAGGAGATGGGCTGGGCCAGTAGCAGCAGAGTTTTGGGGTGGGGGATTGAAGCAACTGCTCTGACTGAATGGATTCATCCAGCCAGTCTGTTACTAAGTTTTTCCTTTTCTGGTACACTGTAAAAAAACAAAAACCCAGTTCCTCAAGGATAGGGGTAATTTATTTTATTCTTTCCCCCTCTCTAATATGTGACCCCTTTATCACTATACCTGGAGTTCATTGCCTGGGAGAGACACCTCTCTAGGGTGGTCTGAGGTTTGGTCAGGAGGGACCTGATCTCATATCCTGTACCCTCCATGAACGATATTGGCGATACTTGCCTACAGGCACTTGTAGCAGGTCTTTAATGTTTCTAATTTGCTTGGAAGATGGATAGCCCTATATCCTGGCTATTAAGTAATTTAAAATCCTTACTGAGGAATACATGATCTCAGAGTATCTGATTTCCCATGAATAATTTTTCTAAATATCAGAACATTTCCTGGAGTATTAGTGTTTCAGTAAATCTGTAGGATACTTGGAATGTTCGAGCCATTGTTTTTCCCCTTCAAACTCTTTATGCTTCTCCCTTTCTTCTCTATGGTTTTAGCTTCAGCCCTGCCATTAGCCCTGCCTGAACAAGAGTCCTCTGCCTGCTTGACATTCATTGAAAAACTGGGGCCTTAGAGACTGCCTGACCTCTAGTTTGTCCTGTGAACATGTCTAAGGTGTACTCACCATAATAAATCCCAAAGACAGCCGCTGCTCCAACAAATGCTCCCAGGAGTTGTGCTAATATGTAAATTGGTAATTTGGTCCATTTTAATCTTCCAGTCACGCACATGGCTAATGAAACAGCTGGGTTTATGTGACCACCTGAAAAATAAATCACAAAATAAGTCACGTGGATGACTCAGATACATGGGAATAGGTGAAGGATTTGTAAAAATGTGGGCACTTTTGAGCACAAGACTAGTACAGACTTTTCTAGATGTTATTCTGCAGTTACATGCTGACTGCAAGGAAACTGAAACAAGCTGGATGAAATTAGAAGAGGGGAGGGCAAAAGCCACCAAAGATCCATCTTCACTCTTGATGTGTGTGGACTGTGCTGTTTATCAGACGGCTGTCCTGCGCTCTGTAATCTATAGATCTGTAGCCAGCTTTTCTAGAAAAACCTAAATCTGCCCTATCAGTTGTGATGGGAAGGTTCCTCATTCTGAACATATTCTCTCTCTCAAAGCCTTTGGCTTCTTATTTTTGGGGGAGGACTGGGGCAGCAGTACATTCATTCACAAGCATGTATTACAATTAAGGACTATTACTGGCTTGATCATGTGTCTTGAGGCAGATCTGGATTTAAGTCACGTTTATGTCTCTGTCTTCAGCCTGGGGTTACTTAGAAACTCAGTTTTCTTGAACACAAAATGAAATAATGTCAGGACTGTCCATGTTCCTGCTGCCTGTTGGTGAGCTGTGTCTAGATGGGATCTATGGAGAGCAGTGCACAGTTCTTCATCACACATTTTCACCAAGTTCTTGCACCCTCCAGGAAGGCCCACAATAAGCAAACTGATAAAGTAGCTGTGCTGAAACAGAGTTCTCTTTCCTGTGGAACTTCCTTCCTTTTTATTCAAGAGTAGCTACACCTGAAGTCATGCATCAAAAAGATTTCAGTAACAATGGAATTCTTTTTGACAGTTTTAGTTTCTAAAGTATATTTGTTATGTTGTGTGATAGTCACTTCCCTCAACATTTTTTATCATCATGGGGAAAAAATGGTGGATGCTTTTGGAGAACTTCATTGTTGACAAATATGTAGTTGCTACTTAAGAAATACAAATTGCCAAATAAATAAACAGATGAAAAGGTATTCCACAGTAAAAATACAGCACCCCCCAAATTTTGCAAGGACCTAGGGATCCATTGCTTATCTTCCAGGTAAAGTCTAATTTCAGCCTGGATGGATGTCAGAAAAAATGGCCTTTGTCTTCAGTAAAATAACTGAAAGAGCATGTCCTTTATCTGTCAAAGGTTAGTGATAGAGAAAGGGCCTCTATGTACAGTTTCTGTGTTTGTTTGCACTTCAGGTCAGAGAGTCATTATCTTATGAAATCCAGGCACCTTTGATACTTAATGAACTGACAAACACAGATAACAAGCTGGATAAAACCTTTGTACCATTTCCAAAACTCTGACCTAGTAGCACCAGTCTTGAATTAATTTTGAATTCCTCACTGTGTTTCAAATTCTTCAGCACAGAGCAAATAGATAGATGGCACCTTATTTAACAACCCTTCATGTGAATTTTGATTAATTGTTGTCTTGTCTTTTGTTCCTTACTCAGGCTGGAATGAATAATTTTCCTTTCTTTCAACACCTGGTATTTTTCCCCACCTGTATATAATACAGGGTGATTATGATGGCCAGAACAAGTCATAATAATATTAGAGATGGCTGATAAATATGAAATTTGGAAAGGAAAAGTCTAGTTGAAGGCTCTCATGCTGACATGGGGGAGTTTTGGACAGTGTGTTCCCCATTCTTTTGTAGTTGCAGTGATCACTGCCACAAGTTTGAAATGTTATGCTGGAAAAAATAGTTGGAAATTATCTAAATATTGAGTAAAATTAGGTGGAGGAAAAGCAAAAAGTGGAATTTTCCTAAATAAACAAACTAAAATTCACTAAGCATGGAGACTGCATTTTTTTGTTGCCATGAATTTAGGATTTCATAAAGAATAAAGCAAAATATTTTAGCTGTAATTAAACATGAGACTTTGTGGCCAAAGATCCACAGAAATTGCAAACAAATTCTGTATAGGAACTGGTATTGTGAAGTGTCCACTAGTGATCATATGTTATGGATAGCACAGGATAATCGCAGCCTGTTGAAATATCTGTTCCTATTCGTTCACAGAGAAAATGCAGTGCATGCAGAATCCTTCATCATGGGAGAAACACAGGAAGCACAATACTGCAACATCTGCAACTGCTCTGCCCTGCTGGGATTGAACTCTAATTTCCTACATCGTGATGGAGATGAATGTCCCTTAAAGATGCAAATGTAGGACAGGTCTTCCCAGGTTTGTTTTCATGCTATTGCATTAGAAGAGTTTACCTGCCTACATATAAATCAAGAAAACTGTAGTTTAAAGTTGTTCAGATAATGAGGTTGTGCTGCTGAATTAACTTTGTGGTACTAAGGCACAGCTCTGGCCTGTTTCAGTGACAGTTACAGGACTGCTGCTTTTGTGGAACCTTGAGCACTTTCTAATGGGAACTTGGAAACCTCCTTGTGCACTGTGACTCTGTAAAAGTATCTGTAAAAGAGAAGAGAAATGGCCACAGTAATTTCTGCTACAGCAGCTGTCTGTAATGGCCTAGTTATACCTACAGAAACTTGGCCAGACCAACATTACCCCCTTTATGAAGGGTGAGAAATGCCTCTGTGATAACTGGAGCATGAGGGCACCATTTGCTTTAAGAGTTCAATATAAACTCTGCATACAAGACAAAGTATTGTGTGTCATAATGCACAACACTATTGTTACAGCCCATCATTTTCTGTTTCAGAGGGAGAATTTAAATGTGAGTTATGGTAACATTTCTGATATCAGTTTGGCCAAGGTGACTGGTGGAAATAGCAGAGGAAGCAGCATCCCATGTGGCACTGATTAGTTAGCCCAGGAATAGGGAAAAGAGAGGAAGTGTTAGAGCAGAACCAAAGGCACAATGACAGTACACTGACACTGTATCACTGAATGTCTCTCTGGTACTGAATCTTTTTGCTGTTTCTGCTTTCTATGATGTGCTGTTTGTGTAAGGAAAGAGACAGGAGCAAACTAATTGCACACTCTAAGGTGAACACTGCTCATTACACCCATTGATGGGCCACTCTACCTTCTGCATAGCTGGCCATTGTTTTATCTGGCAACTGCTGCATTTCTTCCTGTGGTTAATTCTTTAACTGCAGTGCCTGTGCTGTCCAGGATCATCCCTACTGACAGAATTTTCAAAGCAACACCAAGCAGTTTTCTGCTTTGCACAGAACACTTTCTCTAAAAGCCAGAGGCCTGCCAAGGTTTGCATTCTGTAGTTCAGACCGGAATTTGGCGGAAGGCTTTTGTCAAACACAAAGAGTAGAAGGAACAACAAGGACACAAAAGATTTACTAGCAAAACGCTGATGTGCCTCTGCTGTAACGGTGCTTACTGTTGCTAGATTCATAGTTATTTATACCATGGAATATATAATACCACTTTAGCCAGGGAGCCTTAAAACCGTGATAATAACTGGTGTATAGGAAAGAGTGACTTACCAGAGACCCCCCCGGACACGTACACTGCCACGGTGACTGCCATCGCGAATCCGACGGACACCGTCATGGGCCCGCCGTGCTCCCCTCGGCTGAGCACAGACTGTCCCACACACCCACAGCCCAGCGCCTGCACCGGGGGAGAGAAGTGTGAAATCACCACTGTGCCTCGCAAATCTCAGCTTGCAGTTCTGCTGCTGTCCCGGTGCAGCTGAAAACCTTGAATATTGAAGTGGTTCTACAATCTGAGATCAGTGGCTTGTGTGCCACTGTTGCCTTTGCTGCAGTGCACATTTGGTTTTTATTTTCCCTGGCTCTGTCATGAGAAAAAATGTCTGCTAATGAGGACTTCTTTCCCCACAGACAACAATGTTGGGATACAAATCAGAACTTGGAACCTAAACAAGATCTCACAGCCTCTACAGCAAAACTCTGCATCTGAAAGTGAAGAGGGAATTAATTCTGTGTGGTAAGATTTTTAGTTCTAGATTGTTGTTATAAACAATGAAAAAAAAAATCACTATAAAAGTTGTGAAATATAGTTCAAAAGCTTTTAATATTTAATGTTAGAACTCTGGAACGAGACAACCTTCTAGCGATCACAGTGTGTGTTATTGTTATGCTAACTTCTATCACCTATTGCTTATCAAGATATTTCCCTGGTTCTGCAGCTGATGTGGAGATATCTGAATAATTCACATTGGAGAATCCTAAGTGGATTTAAACTACATTTCATTTTGTGTTGATTCCCCTCAGAATGAAGTTCAGCAACACATTTATATATTTGCTTAAGATGATGTTTATTCAGTTCTAAAGCCCCTGCTTAGCTTCAAGTATATGCTTAGATCCTATTTACATTGATAGGAAAGATACTCAAAGATACAAAAGGCCTTTAGTTTGAGCTGGACTAGCTGATCCATTTCTGTGTCCTTGAAAATCTGCTTTTTAAATATATGCATAAGTGCTTCACTGAACAAGGACCCGACAGTCTGTGGAAGCCATCAAATAGTATCTATAGCCTGAAAACTACTTCTCTGCAGCTGTGAGTAATGTGAATCTCACCATTTCTGGGATGTGACTAGATTTATCTTGAGCAAACTTAATTGCTTATTTTCAGTTGCAAGGCAGTTGCATTCATAACCTGCAAAGAAATGGGAAAATCTCTCCCGCCTTAGGAATAGACTGTACCAAAAAGATTTGGTGATTGAGGTTTAACAAGCAAGTCCTACTAGAATAGATGCAATTTAAACAGGCAAAATAATACTTTTGTTTCCATTATTTCCCCAAGGGTTTTAACTAATACCAAAATGTGACAGAAAGCTCTCAATAAAATCACACTCTTAGCCAGCCTTGTGATTCAGACGGCGTTTCTGTTATAAGTGCCCCGAGACTGTGTCATATACCCAGGTGCAGTTCTTTGCCTTAAGGCCATAATCATGTAAGCAAACAAAACGTTGTCTAGTGCCAAAGTGTTACAGCTCTGGGGTTACGTAAGGGTAGGGTGGTGTTAGATAGCTGCAGTTTATTGGGCTGTGTGATTGAGGGCTCCCAGACACACTGCAGGCTGCAGTCAGAGGCTGTGCAGTGGATGACACACACTTACATTAGGCGTGCTCTCATTGCCCCATCCTATACCCAGCGACGCAAATGGTAAGCACAGATGCACAGACAGATATGAAACCAAAGTAAAATACACTGTAGTTGTTCACAGCTGAAATTACAATGTGGTTTTGTTTTTAAACTTCATATGAGACAGTTCTATTCATAATGTATTTATATGTTTAATATGGAAAGAATGGTTATGCTGGAACTCATTAGGTTTAAGATTAGGTGGAATTAGCATGCTCTAGCCTTCGCTTTGAAGACTTCTCAAAGGGAGTATTCCAGAATTGCACCAAGCAAGATTTCACAAAAGACATGGCTCAGATGTGGAGCAAGTTCAGTAGGTTGCTCTGGGCTCCTGTGTACACTGGGGTGCAGCTGTATTCAGGAAGCCAGTTAGATCTACAAGTGTGCACTTGTGTTCTGAAATGGCATAGATAAGTTTTGCAGATTCAAAGAAAAGGCCATTCTTTTGAAAATATTACCCCTTTCTCTGAGGGTGATGAAAAGGAGAACAGGAGAGAGGAGATGGTTATAGCAAAGGATAAGGCATGGTAACATCATCTGGGTATATCAACTACAAATTCACAATAGAAGAGAAGGAAATAACAGAGGGAGGCTGTGGCCTCCCTTCCCTGGTTACCAGAACTGAGGAGAATCATACAGAAACAGCTGTGTAGGTCTCTTGCATAGTAGCTTCAGCTCTGCATGTCATGGGGAAACACTCAACTGCAGATGCTCCATTCCTGTGCTAACCACTGTCAGGAGGAGGCAGACAAGCCAGCAGGAGCACAGCTGCACTCGGTGGACCTTGGGACACGACTGCCTGTGCGTGCACCATGAATGGGCTACTGCAGGCACAGTCAGTGTGTGCCCCTTCAGGGGTGGGAAAACTGGGAAGTGAACCTGCAAATCTGCAAATATTCTCTCCATTTGCTGACCTTTTAAGAAGGAGGGAAAAAAAGTTGCCTCATACCTACTGTGGCTAGGTCGGAACAACTGGAAACTATCACCTAATCATGTAATTACACAAGCAGCAATTTAATACCCTGTGAATCTTTGCTTGACTGAGTTAAAACCAATCAGATCATCAAGTTGTAACTAAATATTCTAGGGTTTTAGGCCAAGCTCAGCCATCATTTGCACCTACAAAACTCATTGATTGAAGCACATGGAGTTAATGGGAGTTTAATTTACAGTAGAATATAGGCAGATCTCTTTATCTTATCTTGTCTATCTTATGTTACCAGGTTTTCCTCCTAGCAGTTGTTTATCACTTGATCTGCTTAAATTTACTGGAGTAGCTTCAGCACTGACTTTTTTTGTTCACAAAGTAATTAGATGATTGTCATAAAGAACATGTTTGGGTGTGGAAGAGCTGTCTGTACCTTCTCTGCCAAAAAACCTTGCTCCATAGAGCCTCCCTTTTGTGTTGGATGCAAGGCTAATGTTAGAAAAGGAAAACAACTGGCTTGCAGTGAGCATAAGGCCCTCTGGAATCTTGCAGGACTTTCTGTATCCCCTCATCTAAGAGACTAAAGATCCTGTACTATTTTCAGGATTTTTGCAAGCACTTGTAAAATCATTTTTCAGTGAAAATAGGGTTTCCTGCAATATCTGAATCCAGAATTTTAGGGAATCTATTTTTCTACATGGCCAAGAAAGCTTTAGGCATCTTAAAGCAGAATACTTATATATAAAAGCCCCTTTCTTATCACCCAGCCCCAGAGGTGGTGTGCTCTTGGGCAGTGCAGTGTTAGGCTCAGGCTGTGTCCTTGCAGTGAGTGTCCTGCTGTCCTACAGCTGCCCATTCCAAATCTGCAGGAGCAGTGACACTGCTGGGATACCTCAGGACATAAGAGGACGCCCTGGTGTTTCACTTCTTAGGGAAACCTCCATGACCTCTCCAGGCAGGCAGACCTAGCACTGCATATTTAGGCCCTTAAAAGGAGGGATATAGGCTGGAAGAGTCAGTGAATCCTTTGGGGATTGGGAAGAGCGGTTGCGTTTGCCCTTCCCTGCAAGAGGGATCTCTTTGGCCAAAATTGCCCATGGAAACCTTGTAGGGTTGTCTGTGGAGTACTGTAGTCTTGTCCAGTTCACCCTGCCCAGCATTAATATTTTTATATAAATAGTTTATAAACTTTTCCGTTAAAGAGGTGCTGGCTGCTAAATTGATGGTGTCCTCCTAAAGGTTGTTAATTTGGAGTGTATTTTAGAATTCATTTTCATTTCCACCCCCCCTCATTTACAAAACAAGTCTGCTGAAGAATTTATCTATTGCATCTCATAAGAAGGTGTTTAACAACGGATTGAAAACTCCTTCCCCACAGTCATATTTTTGCTATGTTTGTGTGTCATGTAGGGTCTTAATTCAGGTGTGGTTCCTAAGCATTCTTTCAGTAAGGACAGTAACGCTAAGAGCAACAAAAACAGAGACATGTTAGAGCTTCTAAAAGCTCTGCAAGAATTCTAGTTGCAGGAATCTCCCGTTCTTTCAGGCAAGAGCAATCTTTATCTAGTTTAATGTTTAATATTTGCTACCTTTTGTTAAATCAGACAGTACTTTAACTTTCAAGGGTGAGATAAAAATACAGCTTACCAGTCAAAGTAATTCTTAAATACTTTAAAAGCACATGGCTCTTATTTTATCATTAAGGCAATGTTTTGGTGGGGTTGGGGAGAATTTCTGTACATTACGATTTAATCAAGCTTAGAGTAATAAAAAGTCACTATATCCGTTCTCCTGATGATCTCCTGGGACACAAACAATATCCTCTTGGGTTCAGATGGATTTCCCTTTATTTTTTTCAGACTTGCGATCTAATAAATAAGGGGTCGAAAAAACCCACGCTTATAATTTAGTTAATTAAATAGTATAGACATAAACCTTAAAATTATTGACATTTTGAAACCATTTTCTAGTGAGAGAAAGCAATTCTACTTGTAGACATGAATGTAAATTTAATAAGGCTTTGGATGAATTGTGTATATAAAGCTTTTAAAACATATAAAGATCGGGTTCAAATTGCTTTGTGGGAAAAATACAGTAAAAATATTGAGGGACAAACTATGCTGTGTTACATAAACTGATGCTTTAAAATTTTTATTATTGCTTTTGCATATGCAATAGGAGACAAATAAAAGTTTGAAATCATCTGGAGAGAATGCAAAGGTCTGCATTTTCTCATATTTTATTATGATTAATATCGCACTCTTCATCCTGAAATGCTAAATGCTTTTCTTTCCTGAATTATAGAGGGCAACTGGTTTGAGTCAGTTCCTTCAGTGAAGATTATTTTTATTTTCTTACTAATTTTTAGAAATTAGGGAGAGAAAGGAAATGAAATGTGATCTTCAGACACAAACTTTCAGGAGTGATACATTGCCTCTTGCAGCAGGGCTAGAAAGGAAAGGGAGGCAAACCTTACCCAGTACCTTGAGGGTTAAAAGAACCTGTTCAGGTGCTGCCTCCCTCCCACGTTACACTTTCATTCTTGGGCTGAGACACGTTTCTTTGCTTTGCTCCTACACCAACTGCAAGGCTTAAAATGTTTCTAACTCTCCAAATGAGTTTTAGTCTCCGTGACAGCACTCAGGGAGTGCAGGAGTGGGCAGTGCAGATTCTGAGACAGGAGGTTTTCTGTGCTCCCCTGGGGGCAGAAGGTCCATGTACCTTTTCTTCTGCTCTTTCCTGTGGCTGCAGGACCAAAGTGGCTGATCTTTGCTGTGCCCTCCTGCTTGGAGCTGCCTTGTTGGGACTAATTAAACCCTAAGCTATTTTCTGTTGAAAAGGAAAAAAAAAAAGCTGAATGCTTTTAATAGTAAAGAAACCTTTGAGGAGTGGGTTAGAGGAACTGAGTCATGTTTGCCTTTAAACCAGACCAGGAGCTGGAGAGCTCACTAGAATTCCCTCTTAACCTGAATGGTCTATTAAACTGTTGAGATCGCAAAGATATAAATTCACTGCATGGCACAAACTACATTTATTATCTTTTATTCTGTTCTCCAACTGTTTATGACAGTTTTAAAAAGTTATTACTTTTATTACCTTTTTTTTATTATTTGGTGAAACTTTAGAAAAAAACACCCTGTAAATTTGTGTCTGCAAAATATAAATTCAAGATTTACACTCAGAGTTGAATGTTGGAAAGATGCAAATCTTCCATGAGACTCAGGGAGAGTGCCTGCACTTCAGTCCTGCAGACTTCCCTTTCTGGGGAAAATTGTATCTACAGAAGGTCTTGGAAAATTAAGTTCAAATTACTGTAAACTCTTGGTTAAACAATGAGAGCTGAGTTGTGTTGGGGCTGATGTTGCAGAAATGAAGATAATTTTCTTTTAAAGCTTTCATGCAACACAACATATGAGTCACTTGAAAGCTTGAAATGTCATGTACTGGAAAACTTAAGCTTGGATTGAAAACAAAAGATTTCCTGTGACTTTTCAGAATTATTTGCTGTAATAAACATTTTGGGGTAAACCAGTAATTAGGTAACCGTCCTTTCAGTGTTTTCACACTGCTAACTATTTGGCTGAATTAAATAATGACTTCAGAAACAGCAGTGTTGTCTAGAATAAAAAAAAGCTGGTTGATTTTGATAAGAGTAAAACTACAGAAAAAATAGCAGTGTGCAAGAACACCACCTTAACCTCAGCACAACTAAAAGGCTTCATGATCCCTTTGTCTCCTGTTTACAATGCTGATTTAATACAGCTGCAAAAAGAGGAAGAGTTTGCACATCTTCACCAGAACCAGAACATTAGCAAAATTTAATACTATCAAAATATTTGCAACTATGACATTAGGTTCCTGAGTGACATCTATTGTTTTTAGGTTTTACTATAGTATTGCTGCTGGAGACACTAATGTGTGAGGATCTGTGACATAAGAGCTGCTTCTCAAAGTGCAGACATTGCTAAGGTCCATGGTATTTGCATCATCATGTAACGTTTAAAAAGCTGAGTGACATATCAAATTATAAATTAGTTTTTATAACCTTTTTTATCTAGCTTTGATAAACTTAAGAGCACTAAGAGCTAACTATACAAGATCCTGTACTCCAGGAAATTCATTGCTGATGGAAAACAAGACAGCTGTTAGAAGCTACTGATATTTAATTTTATATCTGGAAATCGTGCAGACCAAATTTTGTTTATACTATACAAAGGAAGTGCCTCGCTTTCACAAAAATTTAGAACATGGAATTTATCTTTGTTTAAAAAGAAGTTATTTTGTATTAAATGCTAAACACTTACTTAACTGATACAGGATCAAAAGCTACATTTGCTGTCATATAATTATATCATGTAATGAGAATTCTAAGGCATATGTAGAATAAAGGATACATGTTACCCTACAGTATGGTAATTAACAGGCGCTGGACTACAGGCCAACAAAAAAAGATACAGAGAAGTTATTTAAATTTTAATCTTCTGGACTGAGCAAACCCATAAAATGTCAATCTTAAAGACATTCCAGGTGTGGCTCAACTCTGCAACAAAGCAGGAGTGGTAACTTACATAATGCAGTGGTCAGAATATGAAAACGGACTGAAATATTTTGCTGATCAAAAGTTAAATAGCCTTCCTCCTCTCGAGCTGGCCTGTTCTCAGTTGGGGAGTTATGTTCTCAGCTCACACTCGTCCCCTGCATCCTCTATGCACACACAAACAGCTGCTTCAATGGGACTTGCAGGAGGCTCCCCACCTCCAGCTGGAGACCAGGCTTATAGGAATATATACACAGGAATATATATATTAGGAATATATATACTCCCCACTTGTCTTTATGTGCTAAATGGAAGCCTGTGTTCTGTCTCTGCAAGGAAGTGTCTGCTGCTCTGGACTCTGGAGATTCTGGCTCCTGTGCAGCTCCTTTCTGGGAAACACTGTCCAGTAAGATGCTCTTGAGAGTGCAAATGGAATACAAACTCTGTTAGGTGAGCAGTAGCTGTTAAAGGAAGCCACATGGCCTATTTGGCATCTCTTTTTGGAACTGTTTCAGTTCAGATATACTTAATGGCGTCAGTCAGAGTTATTTCCAATTTTGTTTGAGAGCAATACAGGCAAGATCCAAGGGGAAATATGGAGAGAAGGGTGATTAAAAGCAGAGAGCCAATTGGATAGGTGAGTTTCAGACAGACTCGCTGAGAAGTCCCATAAACAATCTATGATGCTGCATGGCTTCTTGACCCTTTTGTGCTGGCACCCAGATGTTGTCCCCCAGAGTAACTCACAGGAGCCCCAAGAGGAAATGTACTGAACCAGGAGACATGATGGAGAACAGAAAGCTCAAGAGGGAGAGAGAACTCTTCCTCAAGAGGGGCCACGGGGGCAGTCCCAGATACAGAAGCTGAGGCTGTCTGAGCCTGGGAAATGTGGCTCTCAGCCACTCTGGTACAAATGGAAAGGTGTTCTCCCACCTCAGGATGCTTCCAGCTCCTCAAGTTGTGCTCTGAGGTTGGAATCAGCTGCTTTGCTAAGCTGAGAGAGGGGCTTGCATGGGCTATGAATGTATTACCAAGTTGTATAGGGCAAGCACCTAAGAACCTGACCATGGACCTCTCAGGAGAGATTACCTATGAGGAGCATCTCCAGTCTGACCATCCATTAATGGTCAGCACACTTGCTGTGACTCTGGTGTTCACCTTCCACTTTCTTTTCACCTGGAAAGAATTCCGTGTACGTGCTCTGAGACCATGCTGCAAGGCGAACTGCAGCGTGTTGGGTAGGGATGGCTAGGAGATGTTATCCAAGCTGTGTGCCCAGTGACTTTCTCAAGGCTTGTTGTCTCAAACCTGTACAGCCACACCCTCTGCACCCCAAGGTGAAGGCTCAGTTTTTGCCTGCTGAGTGATTTCGCTTTCTAGATTTCCTGTTTGAAAAATGATGTTGCAAGGCTGAGAGTTACCAGAGAGGGTAGTTTAAGCTTGCATTAGTACGTGACCTGTAATGTTATTCTCCAGACTAAGTAGAAGTAGGTGATCTGGAGGGACAGAATTTCACCAGGTGATTCCCAGCGGTGCTGGCTCGGTCTCAGATTTAGGCATGGGGTGTCAGACCGAGCCTGTGGGTAACACCAAGGCTGTCTCAGCCTCGCTCCTGCTGCAGGTGCTCCCACAGGCTGTCAAACCCACCACGGGGACACAAAATGCCTTTCAGCAAAGATCTGAATCAACTGTGCCGTAGGCTGTGAACTCTTGGCTCACTTTCACTTTGTAACAGCATTAAGACATATCCACTATCCTATTACTATCACTTCTTTTGCATACATAGTGTCTGCTTTTTAAGGATTTCTGTCCTCTGGCTTACCAGGGTGCTCCTTTCATCAGCTCCAATATAAGTTAAGGGTTTAATATTGATCTGTACTTAAAGAGAAAGTACTTACTAGCTGGCAGAGCTTAAAAGCAATAGCAATAAATAACAGAACAGAAGTCAGCTTTTTCACAATAAACACTTTGTACTGCTGCTAAATTGTGCAATCTAAACACCAATTGAGGTATCCAAACACAGAGAAAGCTGCAGCTTAATCCTTGTCAGGATCTTCTCTGCTTTAAACCAAAGTTGAAACTAGAAAGGGTAAGATAGAAATGGGAAACTGAGATTATCAACAACAATTTTGTAGCTTCATTTTCTACTATATTCATATGGTGAATATACTAGAAAATGGGCTCTGGGTTTGCATTTCCTCCTAGTCTTGTCCAGGAGAACATTAAATAATAGCATTTGCAGTCTAATCTGCACTTTAATACGTTTTCTTCACTTGCTTAATTTCATTAATGGTAAGAGGAGGACGATCTTGTGGCGAGGTCAGAGTACTGGAAGTCAGGTGATGAGGGTTATATTCAGAGCTCTGCCGCAGGCTTCCTGTGCAGGCTGCTGTAATCAGGTTTGCTAATACACAAAATGAAGATAATGACATTTCCCCTCCTTACCAGGGTGTTGTGACACTTAATTCATTAATGTTTGTAAAGTGCTCTGTGTTCCTTGCTTCTAAATGTGCTCCTTACCGTAATAATGTCTTATGGATGGTATTAAATTTGAGAATAATGTTATTTTAGTGCCAGTACATTTCAGTTGGCTAAAGTGTAGTAAAGACCATTATTTTCATGTATTTTATGAGCTACTGGAATTTTTTAGATGACTTACTTGAAATTTAGCTAATACAGTTACACTTATAAAACATACCATGTCAGTATTATGCCTACTTATTTTTTTTATCCTTTTCACTATGATGAAATATTTAGCAATAAGCAAGACTGCCTTGTTCAGACTAAAAGGAGAAAGAAAGAGTTTGGCATAGATACTCTCGCTGCTTGACTTCTAGCTCAGCTATTGAGCCTGCTCTCTACCCTGGTGAATCACAGGGTAGAGCTCTATGTCCCAGTGCAAACTGAACAGAAAAATTGAGAAAGAAATTAAGTAACAAAAATCTGGGGTTATGAAAATGGAGAGTTTCAGTATTTACCTAAATTGTGGCAGTGCTGCAGGACCAAGAACTGTATAATTTATTTGTTTAAACAGACAGAATTTGTGCATAGGAGTGAAAGTAGAATAAACTGTTGAGCTTTTAAGAAACAGAGGAGCATTAACAACATTCATTGTGCATATCTGGATTTTTCAGAACGTGCTAGTTCACTGCAATTCAGCAGCTCTGTGAAACCTAACACTGATCAGACAGTTGTAATACATAAAGGTATCTGGTTTTTATAGCCCGTGATAATTACAGCAGGTGAAGAAAGGAATTATAAACTTACCAGCAACAGGAGCGATTCATTCGGGGCTGTGAATTGTCAGGAGCCACCACGCTGCGGGTACAGCACAAGAGAAAAAGCGTACATGTCCCCTTACAAGCACTGTCCAACATTAGATTAGTAGGAAGAAAGGAAAGCAGCTGACACTTACTATCAATATAAAAGTTCCCAGGAACTCTGAGAGGGCTTCTTTAACCAAGCTGTTCTTCAAGGAAAATTTCTCCTTTAAACTCCTTTTGCTTTTCCGGCTCATTTTGGCTTCCTCTGTTGTTCTGGTGCCCTAGTTACAAATACACACAAAATTTGCTCTGTATTCGCCCCTGCTCCAGCTGAACTTTGACACTTTTACTTAAACATTGAAATATGAGATTTCATCTTGTACAGCCAGTGAAATCATCTGACTGCAGGCATTGACAGAACCAACTCAACATGCCCTAACAATTCATCATGCGTTTGCCATTCTGTGCCTCCTCTGAGTACGCTTCTATTTATACTGGTTAGATAATACCAGGGAGTTCACAATTAGAACTCTTCTCTTTTCTTACAGAATGGATTATTCATTACCTTTCCTGCTCTGTTACTTTTTTCTTTTCCCCCAATCCTAGTGAAAATGAATAAAATGTTATTTTTATCATCCTAATCAAAAAAGAAAGGCAAATAGATAAACCACAAAGTAAGAAACCAAAATGCAGTCACAAATTTCTCTCTGACCTAGATTGGGATTTAAGCCATGCTATTATTGGCTGTCCAAAAAGTTTTCAAGGGGAGGTTGTAAAAGAGAGTGAATGCTTTGCTGTACCCTGTACACAAAAGCCCCTATCTTGTCACCTCTGAGAGATTTCAGTGGCTAATGAGGAATCTTACCTTGGTGTAGTGTGTTGAATTTGCATATTCACTCACAATACTCTTTTTGGACTAAATGTCTTACTCTCTAGTGAACTCCCCTGTTTACATAAGAGCAACGAGGCAGAATAACTTAGGAACATTTAATGAAATTTGCTTCGGTCCAGTGGCTCCCTATAATGCAGTACAGGGAAGTGAGGGGCTATATATCTCCAATTTGTTTAGCTTAAAAGTGCATAGGTGTTACAATATGAATAATTATAATAATATTTTTCATGGTCTCAAGACAGGAAGTTGCTGAATATCTCAAAGAATTGAGCATCCCAGAGAAAAATATTACACTCTTATCTCTTTAGCATCTTCAATGGTTTTATCAGATGTGCTACTGACTTGACACTGTCTGGTTGATTTACAAGTTCTTTCTGTCATTTGACTTGACACCAAAACCTTAGCCCAGTTCTGGTAGATTATTTTGGCATGTGTTGTAGATGCTCAGTGCCTTGCTTTTTATCTGTCCTGAACAGAGCAGAGCTTTACAATTTGAGCAAATGGGTCATTTCTGTTATCCCAGCTCTTCCCTTCCTCTAGCTAGGACCTGATGATGTTCCCTGCAGCAGCAGTCACCTTACAACCACCAGTTTCACCCCTTAACCACCCAGTTCACCCGCACGACCCAGTTTTAATCCTTAACTGCTTTTCTGTGTCCTTTTACTCACCTTTCTCTACCTCTGCATCCAAACACCACGCTGCCTTTAGCTGTTTCAGCAAACACTGGGCTGTGGAGCACCACATAGCTGGTGAATCATGAGATGACTCTGTCTGTGCTGGTGCTGCCTGAGCCAGGTGAGCTGCAGGTCCTGCTCTACAGGACCTGCCTGTGGCACAGACAGCTGGGAGCTGCCTTTGAGAAGCCCCTTAAAATAGCCTGTATGTGGCAGCTGGACAACCTTTACCCTACACCACTGAGAAACAAAGATATTATTCAGGATGTTAATTATCACAGCATGCTAAAGTATATGTTTATTATGTCTCTGAGAGAAGTCTTCAGAATTATGTATACAGTGGAACTGAGGGAGGATGCTAGGGAGGCCATTCATTACAGCAGGAATGACATAAACCACTTCCTCTCTTCCAGGAAAATCATAAATAAATAAATAGGCTTGTGAAAGCAATTCTTAGTTCTTTGTCTTATGCAGATGCAAGTCTCACTTAAATAGAAGTATTTGGATACCTCTGAGTTTAATCTCATAGTAGGTGTTGACATTAATGCTATTTTCTAACTAATAGTAGGGCAATAACCTGTCAGAGACAGAAATTCCTACTCATTTGTCCAGATCATGTTGCCTTCCTTATAATAATTTTCTGTCTTTACAAGATGGAGAACTGGCACAAATAGAGGTATTTCACGTTGGCTCTTATTCAGATAGTCTTCAATACTTTATAGAAATCCTGCTATATAACTCCCATTATAAGGATTGTGATGCTAAGTTAGACCAAAGGTCCTCCTCAGCTCTACAAAGAGATTCAAGCAGATGCTCTAAGAAAGTATTGGAGAACAGAGTACACAGGGGATGATGAATCCTTGGAAAATCCTTCCAGCTTTTGAATGTTGGCAATTTAAGGTCACTGCCACACTTTTCAAAGAGAAAAGGGGGCAGCAAAGAACACTAGAACTGAGTTTCTCCTTTCATTGTATTCAGAAAGAGATTCTAAAGACATTTCCAAAATCTAACAAGTATGTATGTAGCATTACAAGAAAGGCAAGTAAAATGTAAAGATAAACACCAAGAAAACTTTGACTTTCATTAATAACCCATTTGATTAATCCTCTATTTTACTGCCTCTTAGTTGCATGAAATGGACCATCTGGTTGAACAATGGAAAGAAAATACGCTGTGATTACTGTTTCCTGCTGCTCCCTCACCCGGGCCCTGCTCCCAGGGTTATAATGATAAGGACACTGGCAGTGCCACCCATAAATATCGACAACTGTGGTATCTGAGGGAGGAAAATGCAGACGTCCTCCAAAAATGGAAGTTACATATGTTAGGAGCATACATATGAAAGGTAGAACCACAACAGAGCTCAGCAAAAAGATTTTAAGGTTTTGCCAAGAATGTAGAAGTAACACTATGAATGTTTTCAAATTCCATTAGCAGAGGAGCCCTGCAAGAGAGTAAGTAAAGCTAGAGAGGGAGAAGGGGTAGAAGGTGCACTCAAGGGGACTAACTCCACAGCTGAAAGAATTACTTGCCTTGCTAAAGAACCAAACATTAGGTGGGCTGAGTGTGAGGAACTTTCTTTAAATGATTTGTCAATAGGAAACAGCTCAAGAGAAATTGTAAGTTAAAGAGTCACTAACTTCTGGAGCTGTGCAGTATTTTCATTCAGGGATTAAAATGTTCAGCTTCTCAAGTGTTAGTGCCCATGGGTTGTTTTTTGCTTAACTTGATCCTAATGCCAGCAGAAGAGAACATAGGAAATGTACCAATGATCCACTGGTCTTTTCAACAGAGTCCTCCAAAGGTGATCATGGCAACTACAAAACTGTCAATGTGACTTCTATGCCAGAAAAATTAGATTAACTGCTGTAAAAATTAAAATCAATAGACACAGATAAAGCTGATGCTCCATAGAAGCATCAAATGGATTCTGTTAAGGGAGGTTGTGCCTCACAAATCTATTGGCATTCTTTAAAGACATCAAAAAGCACATTGATATTATTGTTCATTCCTGAATGTGTGATCAGTGTAACCTTAGACTGCAAGACTAAGACTCTTGAGACCCTTACCCCCAAGGCAGTCTGGACTGAACTATTTCTTCTCTTCACCTGGATTCAGGCAGAGCAGGAATTCACATGGTGTATATAACCTAACCATTTTTATAGTAATCTTCACTCCTACAGAAATAGCAAAGTAGAGAATAATACACATAGCTCCCACAGTTTAAATCCCATGGGTAACAGTATATACTGTACTGAATTTTTAATAGCACATTATTCAGAGTATCACATAAATTGTTATTACTGATGTAATAAAACCTAAACCAACACAGCTGGAGAGACCAAGGCTATAAATACACCATATACTTTTTGTATTGTAATAATATGGGCCAAATTATTTTAAAGTCTTCTGATTTTAGTTGAATTAGACAAACTCTGAATGTGTACCTCTACTACAATTCATGTCCCTGGTCAAATGCCTCTCCCTAATTTATATTTCAGTTTTCGTATAGAAACTGCTAAATGGTCCTTAAAGGACATTCTCTGGTTTATGGATCAGCTGGGTCTGAGGTCAGACCTCACTGCAGTCACAGCTTCCTTGTGAGGGGCAGAGGAGGGGCAGGCACTGAGCTCTGCCCTGGGGGGACAGTGAGAACACCCAGGGAATGGCCTGAAGTTGTATCAGGGAAGGTTTGGTTTGAATACTAGAAAAAGGTTCTTCCCCCCGAGGGTGTTTGGGCACTGCCCAGGCTCCCCAGGGCAGTGGGCACAGCCCCAAGGCTGGCAGAGCTCAGGGAGGGTTTGGCTGATCCTCTGGGGCACACGGAGTGACTCTTGGGGATGGTCCTGGGCAGGGCCAGGGCCTGGACTTGATGATCCTTGTGGGACCCTTCCAACTCATCATATTCTGTGATTCTGTGTTTTCAGGGACAATTAAATTGGACTTTATCTAAAGCATAGCCCAAGACCTCGCTTTGCTCTTGCCCGACTGGGCACACCATTAGGCCTCAGTGTAGTAATTGATGTTCCTACACGTAACTATATTATACATAGTTACATAACAGATGACAGTAAATATTAAAATTTGTTGTACAGACAGGTCTGTGTATAAACAGGCCCTGAGGGTTTCTGAGCCAGTTTAACCTCTGTGATAGCTGTGCTGGCACAGTGGGGCACAGATAACACTGCACTCCAAAGGAGTCTGTGACAGGCTGGCATGATGTGGAAGTGCCAGGGCAATGCTGTACATGGTCTTGTGCATCACTGTTATCTGCTGCACTGGGCTGTGGGGCTCTGAGTGTGCCGCAAATGGGGCCAGGATGGGCTTATCTGGTAGGTTACAGTACAGGCAAGTCATACTTTCTGAATGCATCCAGAGAAAGGCTGTTTCAGTATAAGGAGAATTTTGCTTTTAAGGAACAGATCCATTTAGTACAGGCAAATGTTTTGTTGCAGCCAATTCCCTGCTCTTTTTTGCACATGTTCCCTTTTCTCAAATAGCTTTGCTATTAAAAACAAAATATATCTTGGCAAACATATGTATGCAGCACAAAGAAAACCTCAAAGTATGTCCAGTGGGCTTTGCAGGGATCTAAACCCTGTGTTTTCTTAACCTGAATGGGATACATTATCAAAACCTTTCATCTTTCTACAGGGCACAGATTCCCTATAGCAAGAGACACCCTGAGATTTATTAAGCCTACCTGTAGGATTGTGAAGAGCAGGAGATCTGAGCCTGCCTAACTCATAAAAAAATGTAACATGAAAGCCAATGATAATGACAGGTTTGACTCTACCGACACACAAAAGCAAGGTTGCATGTTTGACAAATAGATGGACCTCACTGGGATAGTGGATTCGTGGCTCTGAAATTTAATTTCCATCAGGAAAGTGACAGTGTTTCCTGTGTCTGTGTCACCAACCTTCACCTATTTCCCACTCTAGTGGCCCCCCAAGGGTGCCACCCAGCCACAGTCTGTCCCTGTTGGAGAATTAAATCCTGTAAGACCTGCTGTTCCTGTTGCTTTGTCCCTTCTCTCCCACAAAAGGTGTTCGTTTGGTTTGCCTCCATGCTCCACTCACCCCTTGCCCTGTAGTAGGTGAGCTGCCAGCCTGGCTGGTTTTCATTCCTTTAATTGCCTTTCATCCAGAACTATTCACATTTCAATGTTTAAATCCTCTGTCTTTCCAGAAATGTAAGTTTTGCTTCTGGGATTACTTTTACCTATTAAAAATTAACAATATAGATGGTAAATTTATCTCAGGGTCCTGTGTAAGAATATTAGATTGCCAGGCCCAGTTTCTTTGAAACTCCACAATCAAGACCTTTTAATAAAAAAAGAAAAGTGTTCTGAGGTTCACAGCTGACCCTTTATAGGGGGTGCTTAGGAGCAGACCCAGCAGCAATCTTTCGTTACTTCCTCATGGTATCTATGTTCATTAAGGTAATGAAGCTATTAATTGAATATGTAAGTCCAGGTAATTAAATATAAGACTTATTTCTTTAGTTTAAAGGGTAATAATAAAAAATTTAAACTTGCAAACCAGATCGCACATTTAGTGATGATGAATGTGATCTGGAAAGTGCAATATTCCAATATGAATTAGTTAATTGCATCCATTCATTAGGTGATACACATTAGCAGAAGGTCAATCCATTTGAGGCTTGATGTGTTTTACAAATAATAAATTCAAACAGGTAAATTGAATCGAAATTCAAAATAGAAAGGTTTTTTTAGATATTTGAGTTCAGCATAAAATCCCTGCAACCAAGAGCCCATTCCCTGTAACCTCACAGTGATCAGCACATGCTCTGGCACAGCAGTCTCGTGAGGGACAGTGACATTTCAGCAGGTGCCTTAAACTATAACACTGATTTTTAAAACTGACCCGGTTATAAAGGAGTCAAACAGTGTGTATTTTCAAGCATTTTCTCTATTAACACTCCCGCTGAATTATTTGTAGCTTGTTTCAATCCTGAACTTCGAGTCTCAGTTTTGGACTAAATTTACCATAAATTTACCAACAATTAGTAAATTTACCACCTGTATCAGGTGTCTGTTGCTTGAACAAATTACTCTGCCATTTAGGCTTCTTCCTTTTGCAAATCTTTTTAATTTACCAATTGTTAATTTACCAGCAAGTAACAGTTTTACGGGGTATAACATGGCCAATATCACATGCAAGAAAACTGATCTGTTTGACTCATTTTACTAAAAATTATCCATTTGACTAATTTTTGGTAGAAAATGTTAAATCAGGATTTCTTCATTAGCCATTTCTGGATTTTCAGTAACAAAATGGTTGTTCTTGACATCAGCATTTAAGATACCTTTTTTTTTTTTAACATTAAAGGTAATGTAGAAATAAGGAAAATAAAAGTAGGTTTTATTTTGGTTTTTTGCAACTTAAAATGTATCGACACATTATTAAAATAATTATTATCATTTGTAATATTAAAACAATTCACTGGGATAGTTGAAATCATGTTTGAAATTTTGAAATCGTATTTGATAGGATCATCACAGTATTGTGGGTGTTGCTTCACAGATAATATTGATTATGTACATAACAACCTTTATCTTTTTTTATCTTATATGTATAAAATATCTTTGTCTGGAGCAACGGCTGTTGCCATCCTGCACACAGCTCAAGGGCCATAATTCTTAAGGAGGTTTCAAACAGTGAGCCTCTTTCAATGGTCAGGATAGAGACATTTAGAGAATTGATTCAATTAACCTAGAGGAAAAAAGTGCTGTAATGTGTGATTTATGTTTGCAGATAAATTAAAATACAAGTATCTCCTGAAGAGCATTTGCTGCCATCATGGTCAGTAATGAAAATAGCAGGCAATTAAAATAGGACACCTGAGGCTGAAGCTTTTACTGTATATGTCAGAAAATGAAGTTCCCATTTCCTAAGTGGAAGTCTGAGCTGAAAAATAACTCAGTGGAAGTTTCTTTCCAAGTCTTTTCTTTTCTTCCAAAAGCAATTTCTAAAGCACACAAGAAATAGGAAGGGACATTTACTGGAGCAGGAGGCAAAGGGTACAGAGGAGCAGGCTCTCCCAGTTAATGCTGAATTTGTATGAGGAAGCAGAGATATTCTTGTGGAATGGCAGTGGGACAGCTGAGAGAAAAATAGACATAAAAGAACTTATGGGTCATATTGATATCATTTTGGGGTAGATTTTATGTTGATCTTGAAAGGAACCCTTGGAAGTATCTGATAGAATGATGTGATTCAGTTCCTTCATGTGTGTGACAGTGCTTAGAGCCTGGAGCTCACTAAGGAGCATAGAAAATATTCATGGCTTACAAGCAGCAGGAACTAAGAGCTCTTGCTTGGAGTGTTGTTGGAGCTGCTGTATCAGCTGCCCATTCCAGTGGTATTGCCATATGTGCCTTGGCACAGCTACTCTGCCCAAAAGAGATATTCGAGATACAAATAGTTTCACCCACTCCAGTTCATGACAGACACAGTAATGTAGAACAGAAAAATACTGGCACTCTGACTGAGAAACACAGAAACGCCTTAATTACATCTGTATTGTCTTCAACATTGTCTTTTGTACCCTTTCTGGCCACCACAGGTCCTGTTTCCATCAGGTGGTGTTTGTACAAGCCAGGTCTATGCCCTTGTCTGTAAATAATACCAGCTGCTGGGGGTGTGGGTGGAGAAATTGAGACTTCTAAATGAAACAAAAGTTTATCTTCAAGTTATACATTCAGATTGCTCTAAATATAGAAATAAAAACCTCCAGGAACGATTTTGATGTTGGCTAGCCTAAATTCTAACACTGAAGCAAGAAACAGTCACTTGGTTGTTCTTAATTTTTTTTGACAGCCATTTCTTCACAAAGCATGAAGACTTTGGCAATGCAATCTGAAACAGAACATATTTGTTTCCTTATTTGCCGTCTAAGTAGAAGTTTAATTAAAACCCATTCATGTGAGAGAAAATAAGCCAGTCTGACTTAATTGCCAGTTGGTTTAGTATTGCAAATTCAAAAAAAAAAAAACAAAAAAACCCCAAACAAACAAACAAACAAAAAAGAACCAAACCAAAAAATAACCCAAAAACAAACCGAAAAAAGACACAGGACTGTAATAAGTGGTTTCTCTGCTGTATGGAGGTGTTTAGGCAGCACAGAACTTGGGCTGAACCTGAAATACCGTTTCTGTTCTTTATCCGTCTGGCAATTGTTGGACTCACTTTTTTCTTTCTCAAATTAATTAGTTTCCTTCTGTATTCATTGATATTACTGAGTCCTAATGTCCAAGGCAATAAGAGCAGTAATCCCTTCCACAATAAATTGCACTAGATGTTAAATACCAAACATCCACTTGCCCAATTTGAAGCCATGACTCAACTTGCTCTCATAAAGCAGCAGAGCCACAGGAGCAGCTCATCACGCCGGATCCATCAGTGTGGCCACAGCAGCCTCACGGGCTTCACTCCTAATTCTGCTCGGCAGAGCTACTGCTGCACTTGGTGAGAGCCCACTCGTGGTTTGGGCACTAAGGGCATGTTGTTGTTCGCAGGTGGTGGAAGAGGAACTGCGATGGGGCACTTGCTGTCGGGAGGAGCAACAGGACGCGCCTGCCATGTCCCTTTGGTGCTGTGACCAGGAGCCCGTGCCACGGTAAGTGCCGGGCCGTTCTCCACCTGGGAATGCCGGTGAGCTGTAGGTAGCAGTTAATATAAAGGTGCTCAGCTCCAAGGGCTTCTGCAAACTGAATTACTTTTAGAGGTAAGAGGAGCGCGGTTTGCGCAACAAGTAGTTGACAATGGTCGCTTAAACAGCTCCAGATTATGTGGGTTTGAACTGCACCTCCACATGCACTGGAATCACTTCTCACCAAAACCTCACTTTTATTGATTTGATAATGAAACTGTTACACAGTTTCCTCATTCCTGAAACTTGTTTAAATGCATTCCTTTTTCAAAGGAGCACATCCCCACTCTGATTTATTTTAAAATGGCTTTTAGAAGGTGTCATCTTTGTGATGAAGTGTTAGGTCTGTGTTGCCAGTGTGCCATTAAAAATTGAATTTCTGACGTTTAAATGTCTCACTCATCCCAAGTGTCACAGTTTGACAGCTCTGCATGTCACATTACAGCACAGTATTATGGATTCATTTCCTCTGTCAGGTCAGAAAAAAAAAAAAAAAGAAAAAAGACTAAAAATGAGAAAAAGCAAAATCTGCAGTCTCCTTCATTACTGAGATGGAAATTTACAGAAATATGCCTATTAACCCTGAAATAACTTAACTGGCACTCAGTATCTTGTGCACAGGCAACCTTTGTCCCGTGCTCCTGTACAAACACTAAGAGAGTGCTGGGACAATCTTCAATCCTCTGCAAACTTCTCAAAGATGGAGCAAGGAATACAAAGGGAATCAACAAACAGATATTGTAACAAAACCAAAACATGGCCAGATCCCATTGTTTATTCCTGACTAGGTCACTGAAAAGGTCATGTGGTATATTTCTTGTTCCTTTGTTTTGCCAACTTTAGACAGCTGTAGCTTTGGTGTCCTTTCTCTGTTTATCTCTCTGCAATGTGATAACTTCAAAACATGACATCTGATCAGGTTCAAAATGTTGGGACTGTTTGCATCAGTAAGCACAACTTTATTGATTCTGCCTAAAGTAACAAAAATGGCCTGGGCTTCCTATGTTTTCTGCCTAGAAGGTTTGACCAGAGAGAGTGTAGGGCTTTGACCATGAATTTCTGATGCCTGTCAGCTCAGTCAAGGTTAGGAGTTCAAGCCATCTGCTGTTTCACCCAGCAGGTTAGGCCAGATGTGCACTGCACAGGCACTGCTCACTGCCCACTGGGGGGATTTGTGAGGAGAGTGTGGATCTGGCTCTCTTTGGCTGCTGATTTCCCACTGTATGGCAAGGCCAACCTCTTGCATGATGTGGCCTCCCTCTAACAGGGCACCCCAAAAAATGGCATCAGGTGGCAGTTGCTTGAGCAAATTATTCTGCCCTTTAAGCCTCTTCCTTTTGCAAAAAACTTTCAAGGAAAGAGAAAGCCATAGCTGGGCTTCAAGGCTCGCCCTGGCCATAAGCACCTGCTCCTCCCGGTCGATTTCTTTCCCCAGGGAGATTTGGAAACAGAGGTGCGCGAGGACCCAAAGCCTCCGGGCTTCCCCCCAGGCTGTCCATGGCTGCAGCACCTGCAGCGCCCGCGGCCAGGCGCGGCGGGAAGGGCCCCTGGCACCGGGTCCCTGCTGTGCCGGAGGGAGGCGGTGCGGGTGGGCCGGGGCGCGGAGCCCCGAGGGAAAGGCTCCCGGGACAGCGCGGGGTGCGGTGCGCGGCGCGGCCGGCAGGGCGCAGTGCGCGGCCGGGGATGGAGCCCGGCGGGGCCGCTGCCGCTCCCGCACCCGCTCCCGGTCCCGCTCCCGACACCGCGGAGACACCGCGCCGGGGCCAGGGATAAAAGCGGGGTGCTGCGGGGCTAAAAGCGGGGTGCTGCGGGGGGCACCGCCCCGGTGCCAGCGCCCCGGGGATAAAAGCGGGGCTCTCCGGGGAGCAGCGCGGTGCCAGCGCCGCGGGGACGGGAGCGGGTGCGGTGCCGGGGAGGCGGAGGCTGCGCCCTGCCCTCCCCGCGCCCCGGACCCGCGAGGGGCCGCCCGCCCCAGCACAGCCACTGCCCGCCGGAGGGTCATCCCCTCCGGCCCCGACGGGGCTCCCCGAGGGCAGCCCGGCCCTCCCCCCGCCGCGGCCGGGGCTCCCCGGGCGGTGCCGGGCCGGGATGCGCTCCCCGCGGGATGCCGCGGGCGGGGCCGAGCCCGTACCCGGCCTCGGAGCCGCCCCGCCGGTCCCCCCGGCACGGGGGAGGGGAAGCGGAGCACGAGGGTGTCGGTGCCCCCCGCTCCCCTGTGCGGTTCCCCGGCGGGAGGCTCCGTCCTGCTGCGGGGGGAACGGGAATCCCCGGGCCGGGGCGCGGGTCCGGGGGGGCCCGGCGGAGGCTGCGCCGCGAATGAGCGGGGCTGTGCCGCTATCGCCCTAGGTAGGATGGACCTGCCCCCCTGCCTCTGCCCCCATGTCCAATAAGAAGAGACCCGGCTTGACACCTGCCTATATACAGAGGAGGAGAGCAACATCTTCAGCGCTGGTCTTTGGAGGGGGGGGGAAAACAATCCAAAACATAACACAACATCAGGTCAGAGCGGGGGGCTCGGTGGTAATATAAACCCCCCCCAAGACTATGACTTCCAGTAAAATTGAGATGCCAGGGGAGGTGAAGGCAGATCCTGCAGCTCTGATGGCATCTCTGCATCTGCTGCCTTCTCCCACTCTCAACCTTGAAATCAAATACACCAAGGTAAGTTGTGTTCGTTTGTTCCGGCAGAGAAATTCATGGTTTTCCCTCCAAAGGAGGGATTTTGCTTAAAATCAGTTTCATTCTGCCCTACCCAACTTGAGTGTAGAGATTAAAAAAACCTGCTAAAAGACTGCCTTGAATCTGTGATAAAGGACACAGATTTTTAGCCCTGTAATCATCTGAAAGACCACAGGATAACAGAAAAGCAAATTAGATCTTCTGGGACTGGCTTTGCCACTTCTCTTTAAATGTAGTATTTTCTACAGAGCTGTCAGGGTTTATTTTCAGTGCAAAATCAGTAGTTCTTGAATATATTTCAGTTGCTTTTGATGTACTTCAGAGGACATTACTATACATACCTGTGTATCTCAATCAGAAAATAAAAATGTTTTCTTTCCTGAATTACCCTGTGTGCCCAAGGGACTCTTTTACAGTTCCTGGAGGACTCTTAACACCACCAGGTTGTTACAGCACTGGAACAGGTCTCTACTAACTTCCGTGATACTTAAATACATCCTTGAACAGTATTTCCTACTAACTTTTAAGACTAATTTTCATAAAGAGAGGGTGAGGATCAATGTAGAAAAATCTGCTGGTTTTCCGTGGTGTGTTATGAGATTAAATTGGTTTTGTTGATTAAAATGGACTTTAAGAACAGTCATTTGTTTGTAAATGCAATCTGAATTTTTAAATTCGTTTATATGTTTTTAATCTTTGCATCTTTAGTATCTTTAAATAATGTTTTCTTTTCTGTTGGAGAAGTTTCAAATCTTTTGTATAAACAGATTACAATGTGTCAGACTTTGTTTCTAATTACCCAGTAACTTAATAGGAAAATAAGCACATCAGCACTGGAAAAAGGTGATAACATTTTTATCTACTGGAAATACAACCTCAGGAGCTTTAAAGCTGATAGGAGACTCATTTTGACCGATGCAGTGTAATTTTTTCCTTCATATCATCACTTTAAAAGCTTTTCATCTGTTCTCATTTTTTGGCGGGTGCCAAAACTAATTTGTCCTCTAATTTGTTACAGCAATTCCATGTTGTAGAAGAATGTTTCAGAGGAAAGTCAGCTATTTTAGATTTCATTACATTTTAATGCAAACTGCAATATGCAAATTAAGAGATGCCTATGGTTTCCAGCATATAATTTCTTTTAAAGTAGTTTAAATAAATAAGGAATGCAGCTATTGGGTGATATGCAGTGTTACACTTTGGGAACAATCATACTGTGCAAAGAGTATTTGGCATGAATTTTGTTCATTGTTGGTTTCAGTGTAAACTGTGCTTCAGGAGTGTTTGATGGGGAATACTTGGGAGTAGTGTCTCAGCCTGTTTGCATAATAAATGTACTTGCATTCTCTGTTCTGAAACTGGATAATTGGTTCTAAAAATCTTTGATAAATACAGCAGTCATCAGCAATCACACCTTCCTATCTGTAAGAATGCAAGCTGGATGGTGACCTTTAATAAATCAGAATACACAGTGCCATCCTCTCAGATGTACGATGTTACACATTTTATACTATTGGAACAATTAAAAGAAAATTATTTCATTTCAATATTAAGCCAAAAACAACAGCAGCATGTTTCTTCTAAGCTTGGTTTTGAGATATCAGGTAACTCCTGGTTGCTTTTGAGAAAAATTTGGTCTAGGACAGGTATCAAATGTTTCACTTGGCACATCCTCTGTCTCTGTTTTTCTGTCTGTCTCGCTCTTTCCTCCTTTTTCTCTTTCTCCGCAGGAAATTCAAGTGATTTATAGATAATTGGAGTCTTCAGCTTTGAGTCTTGTCTTGGGCAGGACTTTTATCCAGGATCCACTTTCCCACCTATTACAAAGAAAAACAATCAAAAATAAAATAATGGATTGTAACTTGATTCTTTCTTTTGGAGGAGTGGTCGCCTCATGTCCTAAATGACAAACAACTTCCATAAACAACAAATAGTATTAGACTAAAGCACTTTGGCAAGAAAAAAAAAGGAAACAACAACCCCAAACCTTGTAAAATCAGACATCTGAAAGCATTCCTAGCAGCCTCTCTCCTGCTAGTTAGCTGGGAATTTTAAATACACAACCAGGACACAGAATTCTTGAACTCTTTATTACGGCTGTCTATGACTCTTAACCATTTGGGAGTTAATTCTTTATGAAAAACAGAGGTACTTGTGAACATTCAAACGGAAATAATTTTGAAAGGTGTTCTGCCAATTAAATTCTATTTCTGAAATTCTAAAGTTGGTAAATAGTTTTGTAAGGATAGAACATGTTAAAATTCCAGGATTACCTAAGTGAGATTTGTTAAATATTTGTAATATGTACTGGGAAAAAAATATTATTCATAAATCTTTGAAAAACCACATTATCGTTGGGGTTGCTATGAAAGCTCCTTCCAAGAACACAGATAAAACAAATACCAGCTGAGTAATTTTCAGTTATTCAGTTATTTAGCAGAATCCCTGAAACTTGTGAAATATTGCTCTGGTAGGTTTATTTTTTGAAGTGAGCAACAAAATCCTTCTGATCTGTACACCTGATGTAGCACACAGAGGTCATGTAGGTTTTGATTGGTCAGGTAAAATATTTTCAGTGATGAAAATTCACCATGCCTTGCTTTTATGTAAGATGTGCAGCAGTAGCTATTGTGACTTCAGTATGGAAAGTCAGCCTGCACTGCTTTAAAAACCCCCAGTCATTAGAAATCTTTTCTCCCATTTTTTTAATACCTTGGCACAGTCTGTGAAAAATCAAGTGTTGTAGATGTGTGTAACAAGAACTGGCGAGCAGGATGTGAACCAGGTGAGTGCTCAAGCACACAGGGTTAAGTTTTTCTGTGTGGCTGGCGAGTACTAGGGCTGCTACATGCAAGATTCTGTCTCTTTTCACTGCAATGACTCTTTAACTCTTTGTTTCTTAACATTAACATTTGGGCAGGGACTGTATGTGTGGAATGGGGCATCCTGGAGTATTGCATGCAATTAGATTGCTCTGCAGCCCATGGCACAGCCAGCCCTCCTCAGACTTGTCAGGAGCATGTTGGCAGTGCTATGCTCCATATGTGAGGGTGCACGTAGGTGGGAAGGGCATCCAGCCCTCCCCCGGCAACAAGTCACGCTTCTAACAAAAGTCGACTTTATGTCAGAGACTCTCCCAGAATGGGCTGCTCCAGAAATATCAGATGTGTGAGAGAAACGGTAGCATGGTGGCCGGTAAGGACACGCTACTGGCATGTTTTGTGCACAGCCCTGAGAACCTGGCAGCTTCTGGGGGTGCTCTCAGGGTTCTCAGCAGAGTCTTATATTGATGCCTCCCTCTTTTATGCTTTTACAAAGCTCCATTTTCCCTCCTGAGACTGCCCCCCGAGTATCTGACAGCAGATATGGAACCAGCTCAGTGGATTGAGCCCTTTGCAGCATTTCCCTCCCGCTGTTTCCATGTGAGGGGCTAAAGGTGTTTCTACACGGCCATCCTTCCTTTGTTATGGCATAATCACACTGCTTTACAAAATACTTTCACTGCGGTTTTAGTGAGTCATGTTGACTTTTGAAAACACAACTTGATATAAAATGAGGACCCCAGAGCTCTGTCCTGTCCCAGCTCTGTCACTACATCAGGTAGCTGAGTGAACCACCCCTCTCAGTTTGTATCATGTTGGGGACACCAATCCAGATGCATCTTTTAAGTTTTGTTTCTTACTTGCCAGGGGTGAAGTTGCAGTTGCAGCTGAAGTTTCTAAAGGGGTGAAGTTGCAGTGCAGTGGCAGTGAAGAGGGACATGAAACGTTTCTCTATGAACAGCCTATGAATCAGCTGACAATTGTATTTTCTTTATCCTGTGTTAAAGGGTTTGCCTCTACCCTTATATAGGCTAAAATCCATTCCGTTTCCTCACACACCCCAGGTAAACTACCCAGCACTGCCCCAGAAAGCTGTGTACAGGAGTTTGTATGAAGTGTAGGCAAACTGCTTCTGGGTACACAAAGACTAAAAAGTACATTTCAAATTCTTGTGCAATAAGCATCTGTGTTTGAAGTGTTTTATTACTAAGTTTCAGTATTTTCATGACCATTTTGCTGTCTTGGCATTACCTTTTTCATCAAAATTTCCAACACGTATTTTCCAGATAAAATCCTAGACTGACATTAAGATAGGAGGCAGGAAATCTATTTTATTTAGAATAATATGCAGAGTCTTTGGCATTTTTTGAACTGCAGACACTCTTAGGCAAAACTCAGGTAAGTGATCAATACATGCACTTAGCCACCAGAATGAGCTTCTTTGATGCCTTCTGAAGTCAGATTCAGCAGAGATGTTTGCATGACGAGTAGACAAATAGAACAGCTACTTTCCCCTTTGTGGAATGCTTCAGCATCTGATGCTGGCACCAGATATGTCCCTTCGTATCGTCATATGTGATGTTCTCATGTATAATCTGTATTCAGATTTACAGTTGTTTAAATCTGCAGTTTGAATTCTCCTCTGGTGTATTCATACCTTGTGTTTAGTATCACTATCCATCAACTCATATAGCAATTGCAAACTGCTTGTGCACTTCTTTGCAATTAGCAGCCTGAATACAGGATTTTTTCTTTCCTCCCAAACATTTGAGGTCTTCTACATAAACACAATTGACCCAAGTTTTGCATGAGGGAACAAGAGACAACTGCAGCGCTATGTGTGTCCAGCCCCTGCCTTTGCTTCCTCCAGTACCGTTGCTAAGCCATGTAATTCAAGAGCCTTAAAACCACAGAGCCCACCAGGCTGAAACTGGCCACAACTGGAGAGCTACAGCAGAACACTGTACAGAGTGGGTAACTATGGCAGCAGTGACCTCTTACTGTGCTGAATTTTAGGGAAAATGCAAACTGGTTTAATGCATCAGGCTGTACAATAATATATTGCTGTTTCTGTCCAGTCTGTAGGTCAGCTGATACACTGAAAGACAAGAGTTATGCAATTAGTGCTTTTCTCCTCTTTGAGAAAAATGTTTAAAATTTCAAGTATTCACATACAAAAGATCCATGTATTTATTTGCACACCAAAACCACAAGGTCAATAATAATTAGAGCACTTGCCCGAGTTGAAAAGCAGACAAATTCATACCCCTGCTGTGAAGCAAACAGAGCAGAAACTTGAATATGGATTCCTAATTTCTGATGGTGGATAGGCCCAAATTTTGTCACCTTTGGCTATCCTTGGAAAGTGTCTCACATTCTTTCCTCTTGGGTAATTCACTTGTAAGTTTGTATGAGGTTTCACAGACATCAACTTGATATCCCAGTGGGTGGGACACTCATGAAAGAAAAATAGGATTCGTGTCTGCTCCAAGAATACTCGTGATGTTGGACAGAGCAAGGGTTTGATCCAAGATCTATGGCTGTCTAGGCATTGACTGTAAGGAGGTTTGAGTGGGGACACCGCCCCAAACACACACACACTCTCAGTCTTTCATTTTGACACAAAACCCCCACTTTAATTCTTCATTTCATTTTGTCCTTCAGAAACATTTCCCACAGAAGTTCCCCAATTCCAGTGCATTTCCACATTAAAATTCTGCCTTGTATAGCCGCATTTTCTGATAAATCCCACAGTCCAGAAATTCTTGATGCAGCTTGTCCGTCTCCCTGTCCATGCAAAATTGTTCCTGACAGATCTTAATGGGCTTTGCCTGTTTGAAGTTTTTCACTGCCATGAACTGCCTTGTTCCTGGGAGCACCACACCAGGAACTGCCCTATCCAGTTGTCCTCCCTCCTTTACAGTGCACGTGAACAGTTTCCTGTCGCCCACGGACACTGCAGGTCATTGGGAACAGATCAGCATCCCAAAGTCTGCTCCCTTCCTTTCAAGAGCCTTGTCTTTGCATTTACTGATTTTGGCAAATTTCATCTCCCTTGAGTTGCCCAAATGTTTAACTTCAGCCGTGGTAATATTTTCTCCCAGTACTCTGATTAACCTGAACATCTTTATCTCCCAACCCTGTACCTTACTATTAATGATCTGCAAAAGCAGGTGAACCAAGATATCAATTGCTGGTCCCAGCAATGAAGGGGCACCTTGCTATTAACCTCTTTCCAGGGAGAATTATCCGTTTATTTCCAGTCTTTTTATCTTATCTCTTAACCACTTTTTAATCCATGGCAGGACTTTATCTTTCACCATATGGTTACTAACTTTCCTTAATAGCCTCTTGGTAAGGACTTTATCATCAAAAGCCTTTTTAAAGTCTAAATAAATTATATCCACTGATTCATCTCGGCTCCTAATTTGACTAACTATCTTCCAAGAAATCTCACACATTTACAGAGATAAATGACAAAAGATGAGTTCAGTGGTCCGTATCATAAATTCTTAGTCAGGTCCTGCATAAAGTCACATTTCTTCTTTTACAGTTTTGCAGCTATCTTTACTAAGGCTGAACTGTAATATTTCTCTATTTATTCTTTGAAAATGGTTTCATTCTCCCCAATTCTAAAAAAGCCCCACAGCTCTTCAGCTGTTTTTTAAGAATAGAACTCCTTCTCTGAAACAAGTAACCAATATATGAACTTTAGTTCAGCTGAAAGAAATGACAGACAAAAATGCCCTTAAACAGAATTAAACAGATTTTAAGGAAGGTATGTTAATATAATATAAGCAGATGTGTAAAGGTATAAAAAGAACTTCAGAAAGTTGCAGTTCTATGCAGTCCTGTAGTAAGGACTCCTCAGACAAGCACTGGCATCCCTCCTCAAGCACAGTAAGTGCATGAATAGCTGTGTGAAGATTATTGCACAGAGAAAGATGAAGTCTAAAATAAGGATTGCCATCTAAGGGCCCAGTCATTCATTACTGTTGTGCTTACTCAAATGAATTACTGTTCAGACTGCATATACCTGTTTTTTCTCCAAAACACAAATTCCCTATTTCAGAATTTGTCAAAAACCATTTCTGCTGATCAGCATTTTCTGTAAATAGCAATCCACCTCTGTGACCTGAATGCAACACATCAATTTGAAGTTACACAGTTACCTTTAGGAGCACTTCATTACTAAAACTATTATATGTGAAGCCACATCAAAGTGTTGCTGTGATAGCAATGCTGAAATAGTCTCCCAAATGACAAAAGAAGGAAAGAACCTAATTCTTGATTATTTAAAGTCAGTGCCTTTCACAGAGATCCTAGTGAACTGTATCTTTACTTACGACTTGAAACATAATACATTCCAACTTTGTTGGACTGAAGTGGGAAAATACTTCAGAGAAGCATTCACACCAAATTCTGTGACCCAAATGAAAATGTTTAAGGTCAGCTCAATCTCAGATGACCTCAGCTGGAGGTTAAAACACAAGGACCATACTGACCACTAGAGTAGACAGAGTATAGTCTGTGAGGGATTCGTAGGTAATGAAGACTTTGAATTGAACTCAAAATCTAAAGGGTTGCTGGTGGGACAGCTGTGGAGGGGCCTACAGCAGGTGGTGTGGTTACTGAAAGGATATATTTGCTAATTTCCATGTGGATTTCTAGTATGGCCTAATTAAAAATACATGAGTTACAAAAAAATCCATTTGGAGAGTCACAAAGATGTAGGAAGAGGTGTATGGAACAACAGGCTGCAGCCTCTTTGCTGAGCTTCAATGGGAAGAGGATGCCAGGAGGACACTGTTCTCTTGTCATGCTCTGGTCAAGTGGCAGTGATTATACTAAATCCCTTGGGTTTTACTTAGAAACTATCAAAAAGTGCCTTTCCATACAGAATTTCCAAACACATGTATTTCCACAGGTAAGAGCTTCGCTCTGAAGTGAGACTGATTTCATTCCAAAACAGAGCTATTTCTTATTTTGGGTAAAATTTTCAGACTGTCTTATAAAAGCTGATCTTACTCTCTTGTGGATAGGTCAGCATGCCTTAAATTTGGCCTCAAGTGAGTAGGGCTGGTCAAAACCTCAGGGGTGCATTTCATTTGACATAGATCTCTCCAGCTGGAAGGTTCTTCCAGGTCTGTGCTCTGGCATGGTTTTTTCATGCTGCGGTGGGAAAAACACCACTTAATACACCAATCATCATCATCATCATCCTCCTCATCTACTCACCCACCATCTGGTATAGTCCTAGTGGCTTTTGTGCGATTCCTGATGCCTTTTGACAACTGAAAGAACTGAGATGCACTCGTGTTTGGGATTCCTTTTCATTTCTGGAACTTTATTTCAATTCCTTGCAGCACAATTGCAGCTTGTCCTGGACATGGCCTTTAAACGATCTTCTGTGTATTGCTGGGTTAGATTTTTAGTAAAGATATCTCTCCCCAGGAGAAGTATTTTCCCCCGTCATCTTCCAGTGTTCCAACTTGTGGCTCTGCTTTTCTAAATTTTGGCCAGAAATATATACTTTGGTGTAGCCCTATTAAAATTCCCCCCCCCCCCAAAAAAAACACAGCACCCACGGCCAAAC